>CAVMBE010000016.1:0-435039 GCA_963674455.1 Lecanosticta acicola | reverse complement strand
CATGTATCGAACATGCTCCAACCATGAGACGATGAAACTTGCGACGCACCCGCATAACACGACATGGATATCAAGACACGCTTCGAAGACCTCTCACCTGCCTGTCTGGACGTCCTACTCCCCAAGACGCCGGATTTCGATGCTGCGAATGTGCTTCGTAATGGCTCTCCTGAAGCCCTCTCCCAGGTGCCGATGAGGCGCAACCTGTTCTTTGGTATTGTACCGGAAACTCGCCCGATCGCCCCAGATCACTGAGTCTTAGCGATTTAGACGAGCAAGCAAACGTCTTTGTGATACTCCGAACAGCCAGGCCCGAGGAGGAAGTGCGCGAAGTCCTGCCGCATCTGGAGTTTGTCCTTGCTGCGCATGCTACCGATGCTGTTCCCCAGGGCAGCGGAAATGCTGCTTCTGCCTCCGGAAAGCATGACTTGAACTCCAAGTCTTTTCCTGCGGCATCGTTCGCCAGCGTGCTTTCGCTCGAGGACACGACATACATTATCTGGAAGCCAATCCTGCATCTCGCTCGTCCACGCGCCAGACTTCAGAGACCGGCGATATATTTCACCGTTGCTCTGACGATAAGCAACAACGTTCAAAAAGGGCCTCGTCAAACTCAAGAAGAATATCTCAAGAGCTACGAGCCTCTGCCTGTCAACATTCTGGAGCCATTGCAATTCGATCCAGCTCTGAGCCGATCGAATGTCTACTTACCAGAGTCGAGAATCACAAAAGTCGCTCCCAAGGCACCAAATCTCCAGGACGCCGTAAAACCCATCCGCGGTGCCTCGAAACGTGCCTTTCCTGCGATACCTGCGATTTTCAGTAGGATCAGATACA
This sequence comes from Lecanosticta acicola, assembly GCA_963674455.1. NCBI lineage: Eukaryota > Fungi > Ascomycota > Dothideomycetes > Mycosphaerellales > Mycosphaerellaceae > Lecanosticta > Lecanosticta acicola. Next base: position 434,202 of record CAVMBE010000016.1, on the reverse strand, counting down.
CAGTACTTGCGGATGCCACCATTGCAAGTTTACATCTGGAAACGTCCCACGTTATAGCTGGAACAGTCACTATTAGTGATGTGAAGCTGAGTGTTCCAAATGCCAAGGTGGAACATCTCACGAATGTTGCGCTGCCGCTCGAGACACGCGGAGGAGATGAGACCATCACACTCTACAGACTGACTCTAGGAAAGATGGCCAAGGGCGCTGCATCACAGAGAATGTCACCCGTCTCTGTCTCGATACTTGCAAACGCTTCTTTAGACCAAGGGTCTCACATCACTTTCAATTCCAGCTGGAATACACAGGTCGATCTGTCGCAGACCTCGACCAAACCTGTCTACAAATGGTCACGGCCGCTCAGCACATCATCAGGACATCGAAGAGGTCACTCCTCATCATCACACCCTGGACCTGTGTCATTTGAAGAGCCTCAACGACGCATGGAAGAAGACGCAGGTATAACCTTTCGCTTCAGTGCGCCTGCAACGACGCATAAAAGTACCAATTTTCAGCTCGAAGTTCATTGCAACAATCACTCTGGTCGAAAGCGCCGATTTGCCTTGATCTCGATTCTTCCCAGCAGGCCAAAAAGCATGACAGCTCAGTCAACCGTTGCCAACACCGACTTGATCGCGAGCATATTCAATGCGCCTCCTCTGGAAAAAGCTAAGCTGCCAGATGTACTTGATCTGAATCCTGACGTACGCATAGGACCACTTCCTTCTGGTGCATGCTTCGAAACTCATCTCAAGTTTCGAGCGATGACGACTGGGGTGCTGGATCTGGGAACCTTGCGGATCGTGGACTTGGACAGTCGGCACACAGTCGATGTGAAGGAGCTGCCTAACATCGTGGCGCTTGACTGAATCCGACGAAACGCCATGACTCTGTTCTGTCGTTGGCTCCCAAGCATCTCCAGCCGATCGTACCTCGGGGGCCAGCCACGGATGTATATACCGAGGAGCGGCCAAGGGAAAGCGACGGAAATAAAAATGCCCTGGGGAACCACGTCAAAATGTCGGAAGAGTGATCGACCGAGCAGCCGAGGACCTCCACAACCCCACAATTCTCACGTCCTACCAACTTGAACCTCAATCGAAATGTTTTAATTGTGTATACATTTAGACTTTTATATCTATACTCACACTACACACTTCAACGCAGTCCCAGAGCCCAGTCAAGGGGCGAACAGCATCAGCTAGAATGGCCACCGAAGTCCTAGTGCCATTCGCAGAACCACCTTATCTCCGAGGCCTTCCGACTCCATGGGTCACGCCTCAGCTTCTGGAATGGCAAAAGAAGTGTCGCGCGTTCATTGAAGAACACCTCACGAAACATGCCTGGGATTGGGAGAAGGAAGAGACCGTGCCTGAGCATGTCTATGGCGTTTTTGCAAAGCATCACATGTTAATCCCGTCCCTACCTGCACCTCTACCAGTCAAGGAATTGAAGGCCAGCGGCATCCACGACATTCTCGGCACGAAGGTAGAAGACTTCACTCAGTATCATGGTTACATCTACGGCGACGAAATGATCCGGAATGGATTGGTGGGACCTTCAGGTAGTTTGACGACTGGAATTTCGTTTGGTGTACCACCGATTATCAAATTCGGCAACGAGCAACTGAAGAGAAGGTTCCTGCCGGATCTCTTCAAGGGTACGAAACGAGCTTGTATTGCCATTACAGAACCTGATGCTGGTTCTGACGTGGCGAATGTCCAAACGACTGCGGTCAAGAGCCAGGACGGGAAGAAGTACATTGTCAATGGCACGAAGAAGTGGATCACGAATGGTGTCTGGTCAGATTGGGCTTGTATGGCTGTGCGAACAGGTGGATCAGGGCCCGGCGGCTTATCTCTGCTCGTCGTGCCACTGAAAGGCCACAAAGGAGTCGACATGCGCCGCCTCAAAGTCTCGGGCCAAATCAGTGCCGGAACGACTTTCATTGAACTGGACGACGTTGAAGTCCCCGTCGAAAATCTCATCGGCGAAGAAGGACAAGGAATGCGCTACATCATGACGAACTTCAACCACGAGCGACTCTCCATCGCTATCAGTTCAACGAGGCAGGCACGTGTAGCGTTATCAGCTGCTTTTGCGTATGTATTGAAGAGGGAAGCTTTTGGGAAGCCGTTATTCGAGCAGCCTGTCGTTAGACATCGCTTGGCCAAGGCGGGCACGCTGTTGGAGAGTCAGAGTGCTTGGGTGGAGTTGTTTGTGTATCAAATGGCTAATATGAAGAAGGAAGAGGCGGATGTGGAATTGGGTGGATTGACTGCTGCTGCCAAGGCCAATGCTGGTATTGTGTTGAAGGAGTGCGCGGACTGCGCGGCTCTTCTTTTTGGAGGAAATGGGTGAGTTTCAGCAGCAATGTCTGATGTCTCACTGTTGAGAAGATGTACTGACCGCTGTGATAGCTACACTCGCTCTGGGCAAGGCGAAATCGCAGAACGAATGTGGAGAGAAGTGAATGGAAACAGGATTCCTGGCGGATCGGAAGATGTGATGCTTGACCTTATGGTGCGGCAACTGGGAAAGAACTACCAGCGCAAGCTGAAGGAGTTGGAGAAGAGCTCTGGGTCGAGGCTTTGAGCAGCTGCTGATGTGGGATCAAAACTCGGCATCTTCACATCTGTACCATCTCCTCGCATGACTTCTCTAGCCGGTCTTGTACCGCCCGACTTACTCGACACGAGAAATGCTTTGCACGCATTGAGCTTCCTCCCCATAGCGTGGTGGTAGCAGTGGCAAGCATTCATCGTTGTCCTGTATGCGTTGACCCGGACCAACTCCTAGCGCCTAGTTTGTTCTAGTGCCTTTCCGGCTATGTCCTACGTCCCTGTCGATGTATACCTTCCGAGTTCTGACCGCCTCCAGCGACGCATCTACGGGTGAAGACGTTCCTCAGGTCATGCTCCGCGCCGTTCTTACGCGCTAACCTGTCAAAGCCACACGGTGTATGCAGAAGTTGTCCCAGTAGAGAGCTCATTGCACCGATCTAGAATGCGTCCTTCTCAGTCTCCCCAAATATCCTTCTGCGCCTGCTCTTTCTCCCTCTTCTTCCTCTCCTCTTCCGCCCTGGCCTGGTCCCGCTTCTTCTTCTCCTGCACCCTCATCGCCTGATCATATTCTCTCTGCTCTTGCGTCCGCTTCGGTGCTTTCTGGCCTATGCCCGCGGCGATCAATCTTGAAGCCACCGAAGTGGTCTTATCTGGCCGCCGTTCTGCTCCTGTGAGGCGGGATGTTGGCGGGTCTGAGAAGGACGCTCCGTCAAAGCTAAAGGGTTGATATTCAATCTCTCTTCTCTTGGCAGCGGAGTCCGGAGATGATGGCGTGGGAGGCGGAGGTTCCGGGTAATCCGACGTGCCCGGTCGAATTGGTATTGAGACTTCTTGCGTCTCGGTACCGGAGCTCGCGGCGTCTGCTTCGTCTTCCCAGGACTCGGCTGGTTCTGGAGCTTTGGATTTCTTTTGGTTTTGGATTTGCAGCTTGCTCAGGGAGGATGTCATGGCCTTTGCGGGAGTCTCTTGAGACATTGTTGTTGCTGGGTTGGCTGGTGGGAGTCGCTTTTGGAAGAGTATAGAGCTATGCAGGTAGTGCGTTTTCGAGGTCTAGAATTCGACACGCACGTGAAGATTGCTGGGGATTAGCGCAGAGCCCCACATGCGCTGTCCCACAAGATCGGGACCTCGGAATCGCTCCCGTGCCGACGGCGACGTCATCGCCGCGAGAGGACACCGAGCAGAGACCTCAATGCCTCCGTCTTACATTGCCAAGGGAGAATTCGATCTCTGTTCGCGATCCTTGGGACCATATTTTCCCGGCTTTGACAGCCTCAGGAACAGGTAACGAGCTGGTCAGCGTCCCGAGGAGCAGCGTGCCGATAACGGCAGGGGAGACCCCCTCACTGTCTGGATTTGATACCCGCTTTGCCGCCTAAGACCTCACGTCGCCCCGCGTCACTATTCACTATTGGCTGTCAGGGCTCTCACGCGAGCTACCCGTTCCCGAGCTCATGGTTGATTCACAACTGTTATTCCCGGCCTGCTATAACGTCGGCTGGGGGCATTGTTAGAGCCGTGAAGCCGTATAGGTTGTTTTGCTGAATCCATTTCCTTCCCACCTACGTGTATCTCCTCCCTCCCTTGCAGTCTATTCACCTCTTCACAAGACTTCCTACGTCCTTCTCGAGGACGTGGAACCTCGCCATGGCAGCCATGCGGAGCTCGCAAGCTTCCCTGTTGACCCAAACAACGAGACGATCCCTACCCAGAGCATCACGCACCTTCTCCTCCACGGCCTTGAGGAGCAGCTACGACGACACAGTCCACAATCTCCGGATAGGAAAGCACACGCGTGTCATCTACCAAGGTTTCACGGGGCGCGTAGCGACCGGAAATGCCAAGGACAGCATTGCGTATGGAACCAATGTCGTTGGAGGAGTCACTCCCGGCAAAGAAGGAGAACACATTGGTCTTCCTCTTTTACCGGATCTGAAGAAAGCCAAAGAGCAGCTCAAGCCGGATGCCACTGCTGTCTTCGTCGCTGCGCAGCAATGTGGAAAGGCGATTGAGGATGCCATTGAGGCAGAGATTCCGTTGATTGTGGCTGTTGCGGAGCATATTCCTGTGCATGATATTATGAGGGTGCGTACCTAGACCTTCAAAATGCTTCACAATAAATTCATGGAGAGCGAGCTACTGACAAGCTTTGTGAAAGATCTCGAGTATCCTCAAGACCCAGTCAAAGTCTAGATTAGTAGGGGCCAACGCACCCGGGATCATTGCACCCATTGGCTTCTGCCGAATCGGTTTCCAACCTCTACCCACCTTCTCTCCAGGGCACATCGGAATTGCTGCCAAGTCGGGCACCCTCTCCTACGAAGCAGTAGCATCAGTCACCCGTGCTGGGCTAGGACAGAGTCTCTGCATTGGCATGGGAGGCGACATCATTGCAGGCACCAACCTCGTAGACTCACTCAAGGTCTTCGAAGCAGACCCAGAAACAGAGGGCATCGTCCTGATCGGCGAAGTCGGAGGCAGAGCCGAGGAAGACGCTGCACAATGGATCAAAGACTACCACAAGCGCGAGAAGAACCTCAAGCCAATTGCCGCTCTTGTAGGCGGCAAGAACGCTAAGCCAGGACGAATCATGGGTCACGCAGGTGCTTGGGCGGCTCGCGGCGAGAACGATTCGAATCAGAAGTACAGCATTCTCCAAGAAGCTGGAGCTACCATGGTCGACCACCCTGAGAAGTTTGGTGGTGTCATGAAGACATTGCTCCAACAGTCTGGGAGGGATGTCAACAAGATCCAGGCGAACGTCCAGCAAAAGAGAGGATATCATACATGGAGGAGAAGTCCTGCCATGGCGAGAGCCACACAGCGTCCTAGACTGAATGCAGGTCTTGCTCAGCAACAGCAACAGCAACAAAAGAGGAGCCTCTTCATTGCTCCTGAACTCATTCCGGTCCCACTTTATCCATACCTGAGCAAGATTCAAGGCGTTTCCCTCTCCCTGGACCAAGCACCGAATGATGGCTACTACCTCGGAATCCTCGTCGACCGCACGGAACGCTGCCCAGCCATTGTCGTAGCCCCAACCGCCGACGAAACCGCCATCGACGCCCACGTCAAGCGTTTTCCCTACGACTGGGCCAAAGGTCCCACAGACGCCCAGATCAACGAAGCAATGGAATACCTCCAGATGGGCTCCGCCCCTCAAAACGCCAAGCAACAAGTCCACGAACTCATCGACTCCTTCGCAAAAATGTACAAGGAAAAGGAAGCCATCATCCTCACGGGCTGCGTGAGTATCGGCGGTTCCGGCAATTTGAAAATCCATCAACCGAGCATCACGCTCATGTTTGATGATTCCGCGTACCGCAGCAGCAAGCGCCAGGAAGACGTCCACCGTCTCCGCCAGAAAGACCAGGAAGACCCCGCCGAGCTCGAAGCGGAGCAGGACGGTATCGTGTACGTCCGTCTCCCGGATGAACAGGCCAACATCGGCACTCTGGTCAACGGCGCCGGTCTCGCCATGAACACCGTCGACGCCCTGCGTCTGCACGGCGGCCGATCCACCAATTTCCTCGACACCGGCGGCAAAGCGACCTCGGAAACCGTCAAGAAATCCTTCGAAGTCATCCTGCAAGATCCCCGCGTCAAAGTCATCTTCGTCAACATCTTCGGCGGTCTGACGGACGGCGGCATGATTGCGAATGGAATTCTGTTGGCGTTTAAAGAGGTGGATATGAAGAATGTTCCCGTGGTGGTGAGGATACGGGGTACGAATGAGGAAGTGGGACAGAAGACGATTGCGGAGAGTGGGCTGGGCTTGGATGCGTTTGACAAGTTTGAGGATGCTGCTGCTAAGGTTATTGAGATTGCGAATCGTCGGTAGAAGGAGAGCTCTGTTAGGAGTGAGGTTGAGGGAGTTGTATATAGTGTCCGAGTTGGGTTCGATTTAGCCGGTGGTGTCTTGGCGCCTGTAGAAGCAGAGATGCAGATCTTGAATGTTACAGCAGTATGTTTGGAAAGGGCGTGTGAAAAGTTGCAGTTGGGAGTCTTCTATGCGGTGCTCAGTTTTGGAGTGCTGGTGGCGCGGCAAATAGACCCTGCGTTTTCAGCGATGTCTCAGGCTTCGGATGCAGTGTTCGTGATGCGAGTAGGAAAAAAAAGGCCTAAAGACCTGCCCTGCCCAGAGTGCTGTAGAGAAAAGAGAAAGGGAAAGCAAGAGGAAGAGCAAAGGGATCAAGCATGCCAAAAATATTGGTGAACTTTCAGACGCCGGAGCTAATCGATCTCTGCTTCAGTCCAATCCGTAGACCCAGAAATGTAGGCCATAGATATGCACCGCATAGTGACGCCGAGGGCGCCTGAGATGAGGAGATCCATGTCCGCGACCGCCGCCGCCGCCGCCGCCGCCGCCGAGAAGTATCCATTCCGCTCCTTCGTGCCTCCGTAAAACATTTCCGTATGCTGTGTGGTATCGTGTGCCGGTCGCGAACGTTCCCGCGGGAGAAGCAGAGCGAGTCTTCCGAGTCGGCGTTCTTCCGTGCGAGGAGAGGGAATGGCGATCAGCAGGAACCGCCAATCTGCTCCTGGTGGACTTCGAGGGTGTCGCCGTCCGCCATGTCCAGCTGGTCGCAGCCTGCCGTTAGCACATGTTCCATGCATGTGTGTGTTTCTCGTCCGATGGTACCCACCGTATCCGGAGTGTCCGTATTGTTCACACGCTGGCCATCGAAGAGAAACCGCACGCTCTGCGGCGCCTTGCCCTGGCGCTCGCAGAAGGCATCCATGAGCTTCTTGAGAAAGGTGCTCCGCTTGATCTTGAAGAAGACTTCGTTGTTGTTGTCCGTGACCTTGATGTTCAGATGCTCGGATGCTTGGGCCTCTTCGGGCCTGTCGCCGCCTGGGGTCCCATTGCCGTCCGACATGTCGACTGCTATGTTTGCGGTGTTGTTCGGTCGAGATGGAGGAGCGTTGGGGAGGGAGACAAGCTGCTGTCGGAGTGTGGAGTGGAGGGAAAGGTCGAAGGTGGAATTGAGAAGCGTGGAGGCCCTTTTATAGCTGTTTCGCGATGACTAAGACACGTGTGAGTGAAGGCTCAATACGTTGTAGAAGGGTGTGTTCTGAGGTGGCGCGCCGTGAGGTTTCGTTAGACGCGGTATGAGGCAAGTGAGGCAGGAGCGCAAGAAGGCATGTGAAGTCGCCGCTGCCTAGTCGATCCGCCCACTCACCTTACGAGTCTATTGCGAGCACAGTCAAGACAAGGCAACTGTGAGTGGCAGAGGGTGAAGAAGTGAAGAGGAGAATAGGTGCCGGTGTGGAGGTGGAGGGTTGATGTCCTTCCTGTGGGGTTGCGATTCTGATTCTGACGCCGTTCTACCTCTCGCCCGACACATGCACAAACATATCAGTCATCTGCACACGTCGACTTCACTCAATCTGCTTGTGTTGGAAGACACATTCGAACTTGGACTCTGAGTGTATTTGGTGTTGGAATTGGTACATTATTGAACATGGTGGGTAGTTCCTCGCTGAGCACGGCGGTGCGTCACTGACCGTGCTCGGAGCACAGGCAAACACGAGCCCAGAAGATGGACTGAAGAGCGAGCCACCGTGCCATCCCCAAGCATGTGCAATTCAAGGTGGGCGTCCAATCCTGCAAGCATGGGAAAGCGATGGTCGCCTTCCTTCTGACACGCGCCTAGATTGCATCCAGAAGAACAACTACAAGGAGGAGAAGTGCCAGAAGCAAGTGCGTGGCCCCCGGTTACCTCTTCGTGACGAGCATACCTCTACGCCACGAATATGTCATGTGCTGACCACAGCAGATCGACGCTCTGTACGCGTGCTGCAATCTGTTCTACCAGCAGAATGGCGATGATGCGTCAACCGTGAGCTGTCCCAAGGCGAATCTCCTCCGGTATGCCTCGACTCTCTCTGCCCACCAAGTCCTCTCTGACCAAATCTTGCACCAGACTCAAGATGAAGCAGCGAGCCGAGGGTGTGAAATAGGCGGTAGCCACCTCGACCCAGCCGGAGAGCTCCAGGATCCGATGCTGTACGTAGCTCAATGTGTGTAGAAGGAAGTATGTCACGCCCGCAGTATTATCTCACGTCCCCTTCTGAAAATTTTGGAACGAAGTTTTGTTGCGAGCGTGCTCGATCTTAGGCTACCGGAGCACGCAAAGAGGCCTTGTAGACCTGCACAAACACTGATCGTTCGCACCGAGACTCTATTGGTGGCCTGTAAAGACATTGTTGAAGAAGAAAGAAGAGAAGGAGAGCACGAAAGCCGTGCGTGGATTGTATAAAATTCGTGGACCAAGTCGGTGCGAAAAGTCCCGACGACCGCAGTCAGAAGTCGTGACATTGAACCTCAGGTGCTTCTTGACCTCTTTCGACTCACCCGCTTGTCGTCGACTTCGCTCTTGGTACGCTTCGGACCGACCATTCGTCACCACTTTTCGAACGCTGATCTCCAGTTGGACATTAAGAAATTGGCTTCACGCTAGCTCTTATCACATGAAAAGAAAGGGCACGACCAAATCTATCTAACAAGGCAATTGCCATGTCCAGAAAGATCATCATCGACACCGATCCTGTACGACTTCCAACGCCATCAAATGCATCGACATAGCTAAGGTTTTTCTAGGGTGTCGACGATGTCCTCGCCCTCTTGCTGGCCTTAGCTGCCACTCCTGAAGAGCTGGAAATCTTGCTCATCTCGGTGACCTACGGCAATATCGACGTTCGCAACTGCCTTCGGAATGTGATTTCTCTCTTCCATCATGTCGAGCAAGAGATTGAATGGCGCAAGTCTCAAGGGCGCGATCCCGGTTTTCAGACGCTTCGAAAGACGAAGCCGATCGTTGCTGTTGGACCCGATCATCCGTTGGCTGAACAAACTATGATGGTGAGTGCTTCAAGACTCGGAAGGCACTTTTGGCGAAATAATCGCTTACCTTTGCAATTTTGATTTCAGGCCGACTTCTTCCGTACGAATGATCTCCCTCAGGGAAATACCAGTTTGTACTAACTAGCGTCGTAGATGGGAGAGATGGACTTGCGGGAATCCATGAAACGGTACGCGGTGCTATCACGCTGTACGACAAACGAAACGGCTGACTCTTGCAAGCATCCTCATATGACTCCAGCCGATACTTGGAAGTCCCTCTTTGATCGCTCCCAACAGTCATCCGATCCAGAAGAGCATGCCGTCGCTGAAGAATTGGCCAATAAAGACGCTCTCTTCATCCCTTCTAAGAAGCCATCCAGCGAAGAGATTCTCCGCCTCCTCCGAGACAACGAACCAGATACAATCACAATCGTAGCAATCGGTCCACTCACCAACCTCGCCCTAGCCGCTGCTCAGGACCCCGAAACTTTCCTCCGAGCAAAAGAAATCGTAGTCATGGGCGGCAACATCAACGACATCGGAAATGTATGTGGAAATCTTTCACCTTCGTCTACGAACATCATCTCAGCCCCCGAGCCACTCTTCCGCCTCACCAAACAACCCACAGGACCCATCAGAACTCAACTAAACTCCCGCAACCAGATCACCCCCGTAGCAGAATTCAACACCTTCGCCGATTCCATCGCCGCCGCCCGCGTCTACGCCCTCTCATCCCAAGACCCGAAAACCACCATGCCCCCTCCCATTCCTCCAACCTCCACCAACGAGCAGACCGTCCTACGTCCTTATCCGGAAACCCTCTCCCGCCAACTCAAAATCACAATGTTCCCCGTAGACATCACCCACCGCCACAACCTCTCCCGAGGAGTCTACCGCACGATCCTCGCCTCCCCCTCGACCTCAAACTCTCCCCTGGCATCCTGGCTCTCCGCCTTCCTAACATCCACCTTCCGAAAAATCGAATCCCTGCAACAGGAAGCTTCCGGCGACGACGTAAATCTCGGTCTCCACGACCCCCTGACCATCTGGTATTGCAGTACGTCTCCTGCCTTTCCCTTTCCAAAAAAAACCCAGCCTCATCCTCACACTCACACTCCATCTAACACAAAAAGCCAGTGACCGACCCAGCTACCTGGCAAATCAACGAAGACGAAGACATCCGAATCGAGACTTCCGGGCAGTGGACGCGGGGCATGTGTGTCGTCGACCGCCGCACTCGTCGGAAGCGCGCCGAGGGCGAGGAAGGGGAGAAGGCCGGCGATACGGGGAACTGGCTGAGCCGTCGGGGTGGGAATCGTTTGCGAAGAGCGGTGAGAAGTCCCGCGGGCGGAGAGGAAGGGTTTGGAGGCTTGATGTTGAGGAGGATTCTCAACATGGAGTAAGAAGAAAAAGGGATGATGAGCTTGTTGTTGTTGTTGGTTGTCTGGAAATGTTACATGTTTTTTGCATTGTCCATATTATGGCATAGCATAGCATAGAGCGCGTCATATCAGACGAAGAAAGGAACGAACGTCTTGCTTCATTAGCCTTCATTGTGTGCAATTTACACTCAAGGCAGACAGACAGACAGTCAGTATGCCTCGATTCCAAAAAGAAGTTGTTTGAGCCATATTTTGACCACCCCCGCCAGCCATGGCGCCGCAAAACTAAGTTGAATGCTGTTTCCTCGCTCGCGTGTTTCCTTCTATAACAGATCTTCGCTAATACAATGCCTCTTGTAAAACAAAAAAAAAGAAAGGATTTTCTTCCCATCACGCCGTGCCCGCTTCGCAACAAAAAACAAAACCAAGTTCAAGGCACACGTCCGCGGGAGCCCGCTCCCTGATTGTCATGTTATAGTCTCAACTCGTTCAAAATCTTTTGCGCCATGTTCTTGTACTGCCATGTCCCGCCTTCAACCTTCTTGAACTGGATCCCGTGCAAGCTGAGGAGCGGTACCTTGACGACGACGATTTCGAATCGCAGCGTCATGTCGCCGCCCATGTCAGCCTGGACATGTGTACTCGTTTCTCCAGCAGGCCGCGATCCAGTGGCTGTAGGACGTGGGGTAAGCGGGTCTTCCTCGGAATCCTCTTCGGAGTTGGTGTAGCTAGGCTTCTTGCGTGGTCCACCTGATGACTGACCTTCTCGATCGCCTGTGGTACTGCGGTCGCGGAAACCTCCAAAGCTGATCTTTCGTCGGTGTCCGGGGGGCTCTAATGACGGGCTCATCAGTTGAGCTGCGGACGGTGCGGCGGATTCTTCCGCGTTGTTAGCCACGATGCTAGGTGCATGCTTGCAGCTGAAACCGCCCTTACTCTCCCTATATTCAACACCCAACTCCTTCAGCACTCTGATAATGTCCGCCCGAATCACGTCCAATGGCTTGTTCGTTGTGGTTGAAGAGCTCCAGAATCCCTTGAGGTACACGGGCTTCATGCCAGTCAAACTGCTGCCGCCATTCCCCTTGGTGTACGTCTCGTCGAGCATCTCCTGATCCGTCTCCTCGGGCACGTCGGCTGTCCGAGTATCCTGACGTCTGGCGCGCCGCATCTGCATACTGTCCTTGCGAGAGTGTCCAATAGACTTCGCTCGGCTAGCGAGAGTAGTAGAAGGTCGGGTCGATTCGACGTCAGATGCAGGGTCCTTTACGCTGCTGCCTTGGTCGAACGATACCTTGCGATCTATGCTGCCAGAAGCACCCATCAACGGCCTAGTCGATGAGCCTTCGGAGACGCCACGCCTAGTCAAACGTCTCCTCATGTCGCTCGAGTTCACACTGATAGATCGCCCCAATCCATGAGAGCGTTTGCGTTCGTTGGTCGAATCACCCATGGCTGGAGGCGTGAGAAGTTCGCTTCGCTTGCTCGCTGCGGTCTCCGGTCGAGTCGTTTCCCTTGTCTGGCTGGGCTCTCGTGTCCGCCTCATACTAAAGCTCTTCTTTGGCGTTTCACCAGGAGAATTGTACTTGTCCAGGGAGGAAGGTGGATGGCTAGGCCTCTCTCCCTTCTCGCGTTTGCTGAATCTTCGAAGCAGGCCTGCAGCAGCACTTTCTTTCCTCGCATGAGTTGGCTTCTGCTCGGCCGTCGGTTCTACAATCGTCGGATGCGCAGGCTTGCTTGCGTTCAGGTTGACATTCTTCAGGTCTTGCGCTACATCGTCCTCGCCGTGAGTCCTTGCTCGAGGTCTCGATCTGCCGCCAGTTGGCTTCTCACCGGCCATCTCGTATGTCGAAGTGTTTGTGTAGGCTGCTTCGGGCGCGGGCAGGTCTGGAACTGCCAGAGGCTTCTCGCCCTGATCTTGCGGCAATGAAAGTGCGCCAGGATTCTTCTCTCTGGCCTCTCGCTCTTGCTTCTCTATTGCCAGATAGTAGATTGAGATCAGAGGATGGAAAGCGTTGACGGGATCAGAGCCAAGTTGCAAAGCCTCGCTCGAAGGCGTGTTCAGAGTGTCTCTACTCGTCGTCGAACTTCTGCGCTTGTAGAAGTTGAAGACACCCCTTTTTGTGTCAGTTTCCGGAGGCTGCTGGTATTTCTGCTTCTCCTGTAGACGGACTGCACGTTGATAGTCTTCGGATTCAATGACTTTCATAAGTTGGCCAGTTATTGTTTCCGCGTCGCCAAAATCAAAACCAGTCATCTTCTCGATCACAGACTGATCCAGAGGTAGTTGCACTGGCTTTCGTACGGGCAAGTAGTTGTCCGGTGGACCACTAAACCCTTTCGTCATCCATGGGTGGTTCATAATCTCTTGTAATGTCGCTCGATCCTGCGGGTTGGTGGTGAGCATGCGGGCAATCAAGCCGCGGCATTCTGTTACGTGTCAGCTTAGACTCAATACCGCAGATGAGCTGACCTACCTGGAGTCAACCACGGAGGATACTCTACTACGCCTTTCTTAATCTTGGCGTGAAGCTGCGGCATGCTCTGGTCGTCAAATGGCACCTTTCCACACACAAGCACATACAGAACAATTCCAAAACTCCAAACGTCCACCTCGGGCCCGGTGTATTGCCTTGCTTGCAACAGCTCTGGAGCGGCAAAATATAAGCTCCCGCAGAACGTCTTCAGGTGATTGCGAGGGCTGAACAAGTTTGAAAGACCAAAGTCGATGATCTTGATGTCTCCCGTCTTGCTGATGAGGATGTTTTCGATCTTCAAATCGCGATGTACGATGCTGTTGCGATGGCAGTAGTCCAGGGCGCTCGCGATCTGCCGGCCAAACTTCCGGGCCTGCTTCTCTTTTAGGCGCCCATGGCTGATGATGTAGTCGAGCATCTGGCCGCCATTGACATACTCAAACAGCATGTACCAATGATAGTTTGTCCGTACAACATCCCGCATGCCGCAGATATATGGGTGGTCGACCAGGGTTACGATGGCAGCTTCTCTTGCAGTCCTGACCTCCTTGCTGTGGTCTGCTCGCTCGCGCTCCTGTGGCGTCCGGTGCTCGGTGTCGGTGCTCTGCCTAGGAACAATCTTCACAGCGACCTGCTCGCCGGTCTCCTTGTTCCGTGCCAACTTGACCTTGCCCATACTCCCCGCACCGATGGTCTTGCCCAGCTCCCAATGGCCGGTGGTAGCATCGATCGTTGTCCTCCTCCTAAGATTCTGAGTGTTGCCAGACCGGGTCTCAGCGGATTGGGTGGTTGGCGCGGGAGTAGGCTGGTCAGCGTAGCGCGATTGGGTCCGCGCATGGCTGCCGTTGTTTCTCATGCTGTCGCTGCGCGGCGGATGTGCCGCTGCACCACCATTTATGGGAGCATCGCGGGATTCGCTGGGTCGAGGGTTGTCTATGCGGGCTACGTTCGTCTGCTCGAAATCCTGACGGACAACCTTGTCGAGGTTATTGGAGGGATTGCGGCTGTGCGAAGCGGTCGAGTTGGGCGGAGGCTGCGACGAGGACATTGACCTCCTGGGCGAGGAAGCGGGAGCCGCCGAGCGGTGGGAGGAGCTCGGACGGTGTGAACGGTCGCGGTCGCGATCGCGATCGGAGGAGGAGGGAGGGTAGGAGGGCTGCTGTCGGCGGGTGGAAGAGGTGCGAGGCAGTGAGGCAGGCGGCGCTGCAGCGGACATGGTGTCGCGGGCAGGGCGACGAGCAGTGAGGTCTGATGATTCCTGGTATCGGGATGTGGCGGACCAGCTCAACGCTGACTCGGCAAGAGTGAGGGCAAGCAGGTGCGAGGCAGGGCGACAGATGTTTGCAGGGTCAGCCGCTGTTTCGTCGCTCCTTGTGGAGAGTGGTCGCGACGACGGTGCTTCTTGCTTGCTTTGCTTGGCGAGGGGCTGCCCGGGAAGGAGGAGTGACTACGCCGCAGGTGGCATCGGGGGCGGCAGCGGCGTTGCTGCGATGCGTTGAGTGGACAGAGGTGGTGTCGTCGACTGCGGTGCAATGGCTCGCGATGGACAGGAGTCGGTGTTTGGGTGGGCGTGGGCGTGGGCGTGTGTGGTGTATCGCGTGCGTTGGTTGGAGGTGGCAGCGGGAAGCGTGGAAGCTCACGCGTTCCCTTTACGCTGGCGTCGAAGGGGTCCTACCTACCTAGGCTCTCGTTGTACTGTGGCTGTAGTCTCTCGCTGCACGCTGCACGCTGCACTGTCTTTCCCTCCCGCCACATAAGGTACCGCTACTCGGAGGGACGCGCTCTCATATTTTAATCCACATATCCTACATCACATCCGCGCCAGACCGCGCAGGGACAACCGGGTGACCTCGTTATAGGTAAGTCTCGCACGCCAGAGTTCCGAGCAGTCCCTCTCAATGCTGGCTAGTCATAGCAGGTGCTGAGGGATGTCCTACAACAAGCGCTCTAGGGCCGCCTTCGAGTCCGACCCTACCGCTCCACCCCATCATGCCCCCTACGCGCTCTACGGCACGCCGTTGCCCGCATACGATCCCGAAGCTCGAGACGATGGCAGCTATGTGCCAGTCTGGAAGCAAGAGGTGACCGATGAGCGCGGCAGGAAGAGGCTACATGGTGCCTTTACCGGAGGCTTTAGCGCTGGCTACTTCAACACGGTAGGCTCCAAGGAAGGATGGACTCCCAGTACATTTGTCTCGTCTCGTTCCAATCGTGCCAAGGACCAGCAAGATGGCAAGCACAAAGGTCAGCGGGCAGAGGACTTTATGGACGAGGAGGATCTCGCCGAGCAGGCCGAGTCGCAGAAGCTGGAAACTCAGAACGCGTTTGCTGGGCTGGGGAGTACAGGTGGAGATGGAGGCGTTCGCGGCATGTTCTCTGATCTCTTCAAGAGTACCGGCGAGACCAAGGGTGTCAAGCTCTTGCAACGAATGGGATGGCGTCAAGGTCAAGGGATTGGCCCCAAGATCAAGCGACGAGCGCAGGGCGACAAGACAGGTGAGATTCACCTCTTCGCTCCTGAAGACTCGCGCATGATTGGGTTTGTCAAGAAGACCGATCGTAAAGGATTGGGCTTCGCCGGAGAAGGCAGACTGAGTGGAGGAGCCGGCGCCAACACGCACAATGAAGACGACGAGGACAGCGGAGACGATGCCAGAATATTTCGAACCAACCGTTCCAAGGTAGCAACCAAACCAAAGCCGCTCAAGAAGTCCGGCTTTGGAGTGGGCGTGTTGAACGATGACGGATCGGATGACGAGGATCCGTACTCAGTAGGGCCCAAGATCAGCTACAACCGAATCATTGGCGCCGACAAGAAGAAAAAGAAGGGCGGCTTGGTGTCGAGCACTGCTAGTCAGTCCATAATTAGGCCTGGTGCAACCTCGAAGAAGTTGGCACAGAGGACAGCCAATCTCTCGAACTTCAGAAGATGCCACGATGGTCGATTGCCGCTGGATGGCTTTGTTCTCGCGGCGGCAGCACTCACCATTGAAGACGATAACAAGTATCCACCACCTAGAGTACCTGCAGATTGGAAACCATTGAAGCTAGGCAGAGATGCCGATGGCACTCCGGCCACGTATCAGTCTACCGCAGATGCAGCCAAAGCCTCCACATTGGACACCAAATCTCGCGCAGCTCTTCTGGGCGAACAGCAACTACCAGGCAAATCCATCTTCGATTTCATGAAGCCAGAAGTTAGAGATCGGTTGGCAGCAGCAAGCGGCAGGAGCGACCTTCCCCGTGGTCTTGGTGAGGGTGCCCCAGCTGGCTTCGAGCAAAGCGAGGCAGAGCAGCGTCGTACTCTCTGGGATCTCGTCCCAACGCTGGACAAAGAAACCGCGGCGGCGGCTCTCTATCGTGGCAGGACCGGCTGGATGCCATATGCCGAAGATCCAGACAAGCGCGCACGATACAAGTACTTCCTGGAACTGAGTGCAGGCCTACAATCCAATCTCCCTGAACGACCAAAGACATTTTCACGCGATGAATGGACGAAGGAATTGAAGGAGTTCGCCGACGCAGCGGAGATTTTCAAGCCTTTATCGGGATCCATGGCGGCGCGCTTCACGACTTCTACATCTGCAGGTCCGAAACCTGCTTCTGATGCTCCTGATTCTGCTCCTTCTCTGCCTGCCAGAGAAGAAGAGCCCGCGGAGAAAGCTGCGAAGATGGGGATGTATGGACCTGTGACTCGTTCGAGGCAACCGTTCTTCCCGACTAGGTTGCTCTGCAAACGATTCAATGTGAAGCCCCCGCCGAACGTTGCGGCGGGTAGTTCTGCTACTGGGGGAGAAGGAGGAGAGATTGTGGATGAGAAGAGAAGGTTGGATGTTGTTAGTCAGGCTAGTCTGGATCGGATGATGATGGAGGCTGGGTCGAATTCCGTCTCTGGAGAGACGGAAGGAGGAACACATGAACAGCAGCCTGCAAGAAGTGCTCATCGGCCTGCTGAGGTTAATGTGGAAAAGAATGATGCGCTGGAAGGCCAGAAAGCTGGAGATGAAGTTTTCAAGGCCATTTTCGGGAGCGATGATGAAGATGAAGATTGAAGATTGAAGAACCTCACAGAGTCTAGGTCAGAAGGGACAAAACATGAACCTGCAAACTACCAGTACCAGATCACCATCACCATCACCCCTTTCCCACCGCTTTCTTGAACAACGTCCTCACTCCCCGCCCGATCCCCCTCATGACTTCCATCGTCTGCACATTCCCACTCGAAACCCCGAACATGAACAATCCCATCCAGCTCAGAGCCAACATGACCGCGAAGGTGATCCAGTATGTCTGCACCGAATACGCGACCCCGATGAGTTGCGTGGAGAAGTAACTCGTCATCAGCGAAGTGGGGAGGAAGAGGAACGTGGCTTTCGTCAGGAGCAGCGTGATGCGGGTGAGCTTGTCGACGTCGAGGGATTGCTTGATGGCGATCAAGCTGAAGTTCTGCACGATCACATCACATAGATATTAGCTTTTCTTGGACATGAAGAATGGTTTTCTTTTTCTTTTTCTTTTTCTTTTTCTTTTTCCTTTTTGGAGGAGAAGGGGGGAAGATGGGCTTCACTCACCATCGCGACCAGAGCTTCCTTTTGTTTGATATACTCTTCCACTTCTTGCAACGCGTACAGATCAATCATATCTTTCAGCCTTCGAAAACGCACGCGCGCCGCAGAGGAGAGCGAAACCCCCATCAGACTCTGACTCTCCGTGACGAGAACTGCCGGCCTCACCGTATCAACCGAAACCTGACTCGCAGAACTGCCCACCCCCACCTGGGAATTCTGGAGACTCGCCGCGGAAGCATGTTGCGGCTCCAACAACCGGTCTATAATCCGATCGTGACTTTCATAGTGTCTTTTCAAGACACCCAATTCTTTCCCCAGAGAATCGAGGCGGTCGATGTGCACGAGTTTCGGAAGGGAAAACATGTCCTCGCGAAGATTGGTGAGTTCGACACCGTAGCGGGATTCCTTGCGCGTGACGAGCGTGTAGCTGTTGTGCCAGTTTTCGAAAAGGTAGTAGAAGAGGAGGCCTGGAGCGTCGGAGGAGCGGTGGGCGGTTTCCTCGGGGGTGTTGCCTAAGCGGGTGCGAATGGGGAGGATGGTCATGGGGTTTCGGGAGAGGAGCGGGGTGTCGTGCACAGAGGAGAGGGAGCGGAAGACGTTGACCAGATTCCGGCGGATCTCAGAGAGGATGCGGCATTGCAAGGCCGAGAAGTGGTGGCTGCTGGTGAAGGGGAACGGGTCCTCGTTGATCGATATCACGGTATTGTCTTCGCAGAGAACAAGCCAGGTCCAAACGCGAGTGCAGTGTGGGAGCACAGTCTTGATGGTATCTTCGCCGCCGGCATGAGAACCTTGCTTGGTCCCATAGAGACTATTGTACCCAATGCAGACGTACTGCCGGCCAAAGTCTACGCTTGAATAGTGCCAGATGTTATCTGCGATGCTGTATAGATTTGAACGCGCCACAGAATCGCCGCTGGAGATTGACCAGTGTTCCGAGATTTCGTCGCTCAGCTCTGTGTCTGCTTCGGTGTCCGCGATGGAGACAGACGCTCGCTCCCAGAATCTCTTCCTTGACGGCTTGTGAAGAGACGTTCTCGACGGGGTAGATCGTCGCAATCTGGGATCCGAGCACATCAGTGCCAGCAGACGGGGGGAGAAGTCATAACGCTTCGCGAGGAGTTCGAGCAAAGAGCGGTGTTGGTATGGATACCAGATGTTCACCCATCGTGTACTGATTGTCTCTGGTCTATCCTCATCGAGCAGAGCGGAAATGGATCTGGTGGGAAGATCAAATGCGCCCCAAGCTGTATCATCACTGAAATCGACGACAAAGTTGTCGGTCGTAGTGCTTTGGACAGCGCTCATACACTCCGCCAAGTTGGAAGGATCGTCCAGACATCGGAATCCGCTCTGCAATTCTCTGTCTCCAATCGAAAGGTAGTAGTCGTAGGCATCCGAAGCATCGCTGTTGGTCACTCCGTCTGGATTGTCCATTTCGTCGCAGAAGTCAACATTCAGTCCAGAGTTGGGGGACCTGGGATACTTCTACTGCAGGAGCTCGGCTCCGGTGACCGTCTGGTTGTCATATTGAGTGTCGGCCGTGACCAGATGTAGGACTTCGACAAAGGTGGTAAGGCGTCACGCAGTCTGCTAGTGTGAGGTAGAAGCTGAGACATAGGAGATCAGCCGCCTGGTACCTGATCAGCTGCTTGGTGGCTTGGATCTGCGCAAGCTGCCCGGAAGAACTTGAAAGAGTCATTGCCACTGAAATGGGCAAAAGTACTACATTTTTCATGTGAAAGCCCGAGAGACGGGGATTTGAACAGATGCAGGGCGATAGAGCATAGTACACCAAGATGGCGAATCGGAGTACGAAACCTAATTCGGCCCAAATCGTCAGCTTGCCCAAGCTGCCTCCCGACAACTGTACGGAAGATAATGGAATCGCAAAAGCTATCGCAACGAAAAACAGGAAGCTCCGACTGCGCGCACTGCAGATAGCGCCTGAAGCCTTCGCACCCTCGTATGGAGTGGAAGTCTGAAGAGATCTTGCCCAAACTTGGAGCGTCTCAAAATGGCACAGCGGATCACTTCTTCGCAACAGACAGTCCAACGTCCGCAACGACACCAGATACGTCCGAAGAAATTTTTCAAGAGTTTGCTGGAGGCAACATGGCTTGGGATTATTGTACTTATCGGTCCGTTCACGTCCTCGGGAAGCGCTGCCGTCGCTGCGAGAGAGGATCCTTTGACAAAGGACGGAAACGGGCGTGGCGCACCAACTGCCGAACAAAAGATATTTGAGAAGCTCTCCTGTCATCTTAACGGAGTGTTCGTAGATCCGAAGGCCAGACGGGCTGCATTAGGAAGAGCGTTGATTGAAGCTGCGCTGGCTAGGGACCAGGCAGAAGCCTCCAGGCGTGGATCAGAGTTCCACTGTACCATTCTGGCGAATTCTCATAATCGAGCAGCTCGCAACTCGTACGAATCGGTCAGAATCCGAGCCGTAAGAGAAGAGGCATTTGTCCAGCAGCCTAGGTTGAGGATGGGTGAGTCAAAGGGGAAAGGACGAGCCGCAGCCAGAATGGAAGTCTACCGCTCAGAGCCATCAGTACAATCCGGTAGTGTAGGTTCTGTAGGTCGTGTTTCTGTACCAATGAGGTCTCCTCTTCAAAATCGCAGTGGTTGTTGTCATCGCAAGAAAGCAGAGAGACCTCGGAGTGTAGGGGCGATACAACGCACGGACCACGTGCAGAAGTCTTGGCACACCACCACTGACTTCGAATGTCACCCGCCGCCACTTTCCTTCTTCGCTTCCCACAGAGAACAACCACCAACAAAGTACGCGAAGCCACACCAATAGCATCCATCAGATACCTATTGGAAGACCACAGCAATCATGTCGAAGATTACGGTCGCCGGTGTGCGTACGAACGTGCAGCAACTGCTTCAGTACTCCAACGAGGAGAAGAAGCGCAACTTCCTCGAGACTGTCGAGCTCCAGATCGGCCTCAAGAACTACGACCCGCAGCGTGACAAGCGTTTCAGCGGTACCGTCAAGCTCCCAAAGGTCCCACGCCCAAACATGGCCATCTGGTGAGCCTCTCGACGTCGGCGCAACGTGGGGGAAGAGCAGATGCTAACAGCGTGCAGCATTCTCGGTGATCAGCACGATATCGATCGCGCCAAGCACGGAGGTGTCGATGCCATGTCCTCCGAGGACTTGAAGAAGCTCAACAAGAACAAGAAGCTCATCAAGAAGCTCGCCCGCAAGTACGATGCGTTCATCGCCTCCGACTCCCTCATCAAGCAGATCCCCCGTCTCTTGGGTCCGGGTCTCTCCAAGGGTAAGCGTACAACACATGACATGCTCTCATACTATGTACTAACATTATCCTAGCCGGCAAGTTTCCTACCCCTGTCTCCCACGCCGACGACCTCTCCGGCAAGATCACCGAGGTCAAGTCGACCATCAAGTTCCAGCTGAAGAAGGTGTTGTGCATGGGTGTCGCCGTTGGCAACGTGGACATGACGGAGGATGAGCTCATCGGAAACATCATGTTGGCTATCAACTACCTCGTCTCCCTCTTGAAGAAGGGCTGGCAGAACGTGGGCAGCCTGACCATCAAGGCCAGCATGTCTCCACCAAAGCGTCTCTACTAGACGTTTCGCCTCTGGGCGACTTACTGGATGGGCTGCTTCGAGCGTGTGGTTATCTGACCTGGTAGCTAGTTGCTCGCCTTAGCTGGTAGAGTGACAATAGAGCCTCGAGTCATCCAACAACCGTGCCTCTTCTTTCTTCTCCGGGCCTTTGCTCGTGCGTACTTTCATTGGCCATGTCCTTCATGGGGTGGCTCGTCTGCAATTGATCGCATTTCCTCAAATACGGCTTACCGCGTTGATGAAGCTGCAATGTCGGGCACTGAATGGATTAATGTTATTGTGGCACCTGACCGCTTTTAGCAAGTCCATGAGCAATCTTGCAGGCTTCGCTGGCCGCGTAGATGCCAAGTCTAAGTACACAATTACCTCTCTACTCGTCCAACTTCCTGCCCACCAACCTTTTCATCCTTCCGCCCGTCATGTCGTTGAGGTTCTGATTTGGAGCTACTCCCAGCCCGAGAGACCGCACATCGCCAGCAGTACCTCGGCAGTTTCTGGTTCAGCATTCACATCGCCCAGATATCCAACCTTGCCCAGGCCGCAGCTCCCAAAAGCAGCGGGCGTCTCCGAGTGATCTTCAATTTCGACCGCCGGGAAGACCAAAGACTGCAGGCGAGCAGACGGAGCTGGCACATAGATCTTATCGTTTTGCTGCACGTCGCTGAGCTGCATGGCCTTCTGACTGAAGCGATGAGCCAACCTGGAGGTGTTGATCTGTGTCATCGATGGGTTGAGATCGAAGTCGGTTCGGTAGTAAGATCCCGAAAGCCATGGCAAAGAAAGGTCGGCAAAGAGCTCGTTGATGTCGCTGGAGCGGGTCCTTCCTCCAATTCGGCCTCCAAAGACTATCGTGCCTCCGTTACGGATGTAGGTGACTGCTTCGGCTTTCTGTTGGGCATACTTTTGCTGGGTCAGGGCCTCGTCTGCCGCGAAGACGACGGGGCGAGAAGTGCTGTTGAAGAGCGTGCTTGCTTCTGCGGCCTGCGTGATCACCTGGACGTCTGCTTTGGCTTTCAAGATGTCGAACTGCTCGTCGAGGAACGAGCTTCTTGACCCGAGTTCAAGCAAGAGTAATACGACCTTTGGCGGGTGCTGATGAGACATATTGCCGGCGAGTTTGAGAGCGTAGTGTGGTCGTTCGTGCCGATTATTGAGCAATTTGAAGCATCTGAGAGAATGAGAGATTCGTTTGCTGGTCTGAGGAGCTCTGATGCAGTTTGCTGCAGAGTGGTGACCAAACCGCTGAAGCTGCTTGAATGCAAGATAACTCAAAGGAAGTAAACGTGCAATACTTGACTTGTTTGCGTCGTCGGTTGGGGAGAGTGTAACGACCTGCCGCAGTCTTCCGTACCCACGACGTGAGTGCTCGAAATCACATGTGTCTCCTGGAGCGAGTGAGGCAGAGTGGATCGCTGTTTCTGAGGTGCAGTCGCAGCACAAAGGAGTGTTTATTGACATCCACACACGGATCGTTCAAATGGTGAGCTGGCTCACGTGTCTTCAGTACTTCAAGCTTGCCACAACGCGTATCCATCGTCGCCGAGGAGTGTGAGAGATAATTACTGTTGTCGCATCGAATACTTTGCATCGACGTAGGCAAGGGGCAAAGAAGATGCCATTTTGCACGTGATTGGAAGGGTCCAGCTGTGCACAGACCTGCGCCTTCCAAACTTACACGGGGCCTGATACCACGACTTGCAAAACCAACCTGTCCCAACCCTCATCAACACACCTCATCCGGATCGAGTGCCTCTGAAGGTGAGTATTCGCGATCTCTTCGTTCGTGTGCTGGTGGCTTGCGCGCCTCGGAGCGAGACAGCGGTCAGCCCCTACTACTTGCGCTCACGCCGAATTCAACACAACACGACACTAATCCGAAGAACACCTATCCCTTGCGCCCAAGGCAGCCGAATTCAATATTGGGCTTCACATCCCCCGGCACTCGAGCGACACATCAATTGCATTTCGCTAATACTCTGAATCAAGTTGCACTGGTCTTGCCTGCTTCTCAGC
This sequence comes from Lecanosticta acicola, assembly GCA_963674455.1. NCBI lineage: Eukaryota > Fungi > Ascomycota > Dothideomycetes > Mycosphaerellales > Mycosphaerellaceae > Lecanosticta > Lecanosticta acicola. The sequence continues at coordinate 410,745 of CAVMBE010000016.1, read as the reverse complement.
CCTTTTCGAACCTCCACGACTCTACAACCACCACACACCGCCAACATGGGTCTCACGTTCTCGAAGCTGTTCGATCGCCTCTGGGGCAAGAAGGAGATGCGCATTCTGATGGTAGGATTGGACGCTGCCGGAAAGACCACCATTCTCTACAAGTTGAAGCTGGGTGAAATCGTCACAACCATTGTAAGTCAACCGACGAGGCGAGGGTACTTCCTCTGCAGAACGCACGCTCACCTTCCCTTTTTCGCGATTAGCCAACTATCGGATTCAACGTCGAGACTGTCGAGTACAAGAACATTCAATTCACTGTGTGGGATGTCGGTGGACAGGACAAGATCCGGCCTCTTTGGAGACATTACTTCCAGAACACCCAGGGTATCATCTTCGTTGTCGACAGCAACGATCGTGATCGTGTTGTCGAGGCTCGCGAGGAGTTGCAACGCATGCTCAACGAGGATGAACTGAGGGATGCTCTTCTTCTCGTCTTCGCCAACAAGCAGGATCTGCCCAACGCCATGAACGCCGCTGAGATCACCGACAAGCTCGGCCTGCACAGCTTGAGACAGCGTGCTTGGGTATGTCCTGCAAACGAACGTCGAGATCTGCATAACGACTTGATGCTAATATAGATCGCAGTACATCCAATCCACCTGCGCTACCTCTGGTGACGGTCTCTACGAAGGTCTCGAGTGGCTCAGCAACTCGCTGCGCAAGGCTGGCCACAACTAGAACCCAAGATTGGAACGACAAGGCACGAATCACAAGATACTCAGCACACACAAGATGGATTCACGTGTCACAAGAACCTCGATCCCAGACTCATGTTTGCGGCAGCAGGACAAGCAGAGGGGGTTGCATTAGCTGGAGGGATATCGGGGAAAACGAAGGCTCTCTATTATCTTGCAATAGCTAACAGCGGGTGTCATGTGTACTCTTCCAAGAATATGCTGCGTTACCGGTTGATGCTGCATCCGACGGTGCTTCTGTGAGGCGTTTTCTCTTACGATTTGGGGGGAATTGCTTGTACAGAGGACCACCTCAGGAGTATGAAAGTTCACTGCATTTATCCAGACTTCTGCCTTCGTCTCTCAATGTGCTGTTCACTAACACATGCGTGAAGGTATGATATTGCCCAAACGTTTTGCCAGAGTGGTGGGAATGGCTGGTAGACTGATGGCCCAGAGTGACAACGTTGGTAATTGTACACATGATCGCGGAATGCTCAAGAGCATTCACGTGCTGTAGGAGGATGATCCAAAATTGTAGGAGGTGAAAGTGGTTCAATGGACAAAGTCTTGGCATTGTGACGATTGAAGCCTAACCGGAGCTTGACGCGAACAACAACTTTTCGGTTGCCTTGTCCTTCTGCTTTGCCGACTCTACACTTCCGCGGCGTTTCACTTCGAAGTCGGCCACTGACCTCCAGACTAGCTTCTGCCGTCATTTGTCTAATCAGTTTGCGCCTACACTTGCAACGTGCTAACAGTCGAAGAAGCTTGTCTAAGAGCACCCGCAGCCCACCAATTCTAACAGACTCGGCTGAGCGACACCCATATCTCTTCCCGCGAGCTTCTACGGACCGCCTTTTTGGCACAATCGCTCAACATGGCAGTCCAGCTGCCGTCGAAGGAGCAGTCGCTCTTTCGACACCTTGTACAGTACTACGAATCGAAGCAATACAAGAAAGGCCTCAAGGCTGCCGACCAGATCCTACGCAAGCATCCGAACCATGGTGACACACAGGCTATGAAGGCCCTGATATTGAATAACCAGGGGAAGCAAGATGAGGCGTTTGAGCTTTGCAAATTGGCGCTCAAGAACTCGATGAAGTCACACATCTGCTGGCACGTGTACGGGCTGCTGTACCGCAGCGTAAAGAACTACGAGGAGGCAATCAAGGCTTACAGATTTGCTCTGAAGCTCGACCCGGAAAGCCAACAGATCCAACGGGACCTCGCGCTTTTGCAGGTGCAGATGAGGGACTATCCGGGATTCGTGCAGAGCCGCAATCAGATGCTGCAAGCAAGACCAGCGCTCAGGCAAAACTGGACGGCTCTGGCTGTAGCGCTACATTTGAATGGAGAGTTGGAGAAGGCCGAGGACATCTTGCAGCGCTATGAGGAGACACTGAAGCAGACCCCGCCTAGATCAGACATTGAGCATTCCGAAGCTGTGTTGTATAAGAACTCGATCATTGCCGAGGCCGGTGAAATCGAGCGAGCACTGGAACACCTGAATGCGGTCTACAAGACAGCCTTGGACCGAACAGCTGTGATGGAGCTGAAGGCAGATTACCTACTGAGGCTGGACAGAAAGGAAGAGGCTGCCAAGGCATACCGCGCCTTGTTGGACAGGAACGCCGAGCGAAGAGCATATTTCGAAGGGCTAGAAAAGGCACTCGGGCGTGATCGCGGGAAGGCAGAAGACCAAGAGAAGCTGCGGGAACTATATCAATCGTACGCGGATAAGAACAAGCGCGCAGATGCCGCGAGGCGGATACCGTTGGACTTCCTACACGGCGAAGCGTTCCGGGAACAGGCAGACTCTTACCTCCGACGAATGTTCCTCAAGGGCGTTCCCAGCACCTTTGCCAATGTCAAGCAGCTCTACTCGGATGCCGAGAAGCTCGAGATTATTCAACAGCTCGTTGAAGGATACGTCTCAGAGGGATCCCAGGCGAACGGCGGAGCAGAACGAAGCGAGCCCAATGGCAGCGCTGACGGCTCACATAAAGCTAATGGTGACCTCAAGGCAACGAATTGGGCGCTCGCTGTCAACTACTTCCTCGCGCAGCACTACAGCTACCACATCTCACGCGATCTTGCAAAAGCTCAGCAGTATAGCGACAAGGCCATCTCGCTCAATCCATCCAAGACCGACTACACTTATCAGATGACTCGCGCTCGGATACTGAAGCACCGAGGCGACACACAAGCAGCGTCTAATGCGATGAACGACGCCAGAGAGATGGATCTGAAGGACCGATACATCAACACTAAGTGCGCCAAATATCAGCTTAGGAACGATGAGAACCAGGCTGCGATTGACACCATGGGTCTGTTCACACGAAAGGAGGCCGTTGGTGGCCCTCTCGGAGATCTGCTTGATATGCAATGCGTATGGTTCATCACTGAGGACGGCGAGTCTTATCTGCGACAGGGAAAGCTCAATTTAGCGCTGAAGCGCTTCAAGGCTGTGTATGACATCTTCGACGTTTGGCAAGAAGATCAATTCGACTTCCACACGTTCAGTCTACGGAAAGGCATGATCCGTGCGTACATCGATATGGTGAGATGGGAGGATAAGCTACGAGAACACCCTTTCTTCACGCGAGCCGCGCTTTCTGCTATTGGGGTCTACCTCTCACTCTACGATAAGCCGGAATTGAAGAGCGCGTCATCCAATGGCGCTGCAGGCGGAAATTCAGCCGAGGCGAAGAAGGCAGCGAAGAAGGCGAGAAAGGAAGCAGAAAAGGCCGAGGCCGAGCGCAAGGCAGCTGCCGCAAAGAAGCCTCAACCGAAAGCAGATGAAGAGGGTAACGTAAAGAAGGAGGACCCAGATCCGCAAGGCTTAGAGCTGTTGAAGACGGAGACACCACTGGGCGAGGCCATGAAGTACCTCAGCCCACTGCTTGAGCTGAGCCCCAACAACGTTGATGGGCAAATAGCTGGCTTCGAGGTCTACATGAGGCGGAGTAGGTGTTCCAGTTCCCGTGATGCAGAAACATATGCTGACAATATTGCAACAGAAAAGTACCTTCCAGCCCTTAGATGTCTCTTGGCGCTTCGCAAGCTCAACCCGCATCACCCGAAGTGTCACGAGCTTGGCGGAAGATTCAAGCTGGCAATTGATCACCTTCCGGAGCCATTGCCCAAGCAAACACAGGATGTTCTTCAGGAGCTCTACCTCTCCAAGCTGAGTCCCAAGTCATTGGAACAAGTCAATGAGGAATATCTTGAGTCTCATAAGGCTAGCGCACCTCATGTACAGTCGGTGGTGCGATTCCGAAACTTTCTCAAACCTGGAGCGGAGGAGAACAAGTCGAGAGGCGCAAAGGAACTGCTAGCCACAATTGATCTGCCGAGTACATCGCTACAAGACGCAGTGGAGGGTGCGCGAATACTCGACGAGCTCAAGGCTGATAAGCAGCCTTATCTGGAAGCCGCGCGGAACCGATGGCCTGAAGCTACAGTACTGAAGGCTTGAGTTGCGGCGATTATGATGAGTTCATATCAGGACTTTGAGTTTCAAAGAAGTATAGCTGCAGACGTGCATACTGGCCAGACGAGTCGCTTGTAGACGAGGTCATCTCAGTGTATCGTATCTATGCATAGCGAGAGGAGAGAAAAGAAGCAGCATTTGGACAGTGCTAAATAGCTCATGTGGTTTCCATCTCCACCTCTGTTGCTTCTGTTCCTTGTTGTAATGAATTCCCGAACAACCCCTCAATGCGGAACGGTTGTGCCATTTGAGACACGATCTGAACTTCTCCCTTGTTCGTTGCGGCGTTCGTAGTCTGCGGCGGCAGTTGCTGCAAGGCCGGCAATTTCAATCGTTCTTCGTTAAGATCGCCGAGGACTGTCAGGGCGGCTGCGTGCATGTTTGGCACACCACCACGTGACAGTCTACCACGTTTCCGCGCTACGTCCACGAGAAAGCGAGTAGTCGTGTCACTTCCTGCAGTGACGAGCGGCGGGAGTTGATAGTAGTCCAGAAGCTGCTGAATACCTTCTTGTGTCTTTTCCAGACGCTCGATAAGAGCGGTGACGCCCTTGATAGGATCTTCAAGCGCCTGTTTCGGGAGTATCTTCTTTGTAGGCTGCTGTGTTGTCGCAGCAGACTTTGACTTGGTAGCGTCTAGTCCTTGAAATTCTTCATCGTCTTCTTCATCGTCCTCTTCATCCTCGTCTTCCTTCTGATACTTCTGCGCCCGCGCTTGCGCAGACGCAAGTAATGCAGCCATGGGGTCTGTATCCTCCTCCATCTCATCATCGTCATCTTCCTCAACATCATCCATATCCTCTGGGTCAGGCAGCTCCTCGTCCTCATTCTCCACAACTTTCTCCTGCTCCTCTCCCACCTTCACCTTCCGCCCCTCTCTCTGCGCCCTCGCAACCTCTCTCTTTCTCACTTGCTCTTCTTCCTTCTTCCTCTTACTCTCCTCAATCTCTGCAAGCACCTTATCCTTGTAAGGAAACAGATTCGGAATGCCCGGATCCTTCTTCAATCTCGATCGCCATTGTGGGTTCTTCTTCGCTTCTTTGCGTTGCTTGCGTTGTTTGTTCGACGACGCCTTTTCGATCTTGTGGCGCAGGCGGACGGACACGCGCTTGGACTTGGGCTTGCCGACCTTCATTTTGTGCGTGGTGAGAGAGGTGTGTGATTTTGATTGGAAAATCTCGGTCGAGGAAGCCAAGATTTCGAGCTAGCGGGCTAGCGGGTTCGGCGGATAAAGGTTTAGCCTAGCTCGAACTCTGACATCGCGAACACTGAGGTGATGATGCGCCGGAACGATCGACTCCATCTCTAAGACTGGCCATCGTGACGGAGACAGCGCTCGACGGCAGAAGCTGGGATTGCAATGACGACAAAGAAAGCGTTCATGTCTGAGTATCGACCCCGCCTGCGTTACTGAACTACGAATCTATCAACGACGCTTTCACGAGAGACGACATGTACTGGGCCAAGTCTCTTGCTCCTGATCAGCTGCACCTTATGCTCGCGCACTCGTTGACCTTTGGAATGTACGAAGTCAAGCCTCGGCCAATAGAGAAGAGTCTGCAGCGTCGCCTTCTTCGCCGAGAACTCCTTCTCCAAGCGCGGAAGCAGAGCCAGACGAGCACCTCAAGCATTTCGGTCTTGCTCGATTAGTGACGGATCATGTCACTTTTGCCTACATCAAAGTAGACCCTACCAGAATACCGCAAGGGTGGGTTTGGGCAATGCCTCGCGGGATGTCTCGAAGATGTCCTGGCAGACACTCCGATGCTCCGCCGAGTTCTATTGCTCACGAGTTCGCCAAAGACGAAGTCCTTCTCGAGCGTGAGCCGGAATTGTGGGATGTTCAAACTGAAGAAGAAGTGATGGCCATGACAAGAAAGGCGTACAACGAATGACATCGCCATTGCCGTTATCATCAACTGCTGTTGAGACGACTTCAGGCCACTTAACGTTCGATATGGGTGGAGAAAACCAACGCTGACGCGGAGGTTACCGTATGATTCAAACTACTGACTCTGATAGGTGAAAGACCGAGCAACCCGCTCAATCCTTCTAAAATTCGTCAGCCTCGGATCATGTGATATCTGCCAAGGGTGCCGTTATGGCCGTAATCGTCGCTATTCACCACCATCTCTTCGTTCAAGTTGTCACGGCCATTCCAACCTCAACATCTTCTATCTGCTGAGACCGGGGCGAGACGAAGAGGTTCATTGAAGGCGCGCTCTGCGTCGAAGCTGAGGGCTACAATCTTCGCACTCTTCTGCGAGTTTCGATCCCAGCTATGTTGAGCTTTCAGCTTTTATGGCCAGTCAGAGCGCTGTCTTTTTCTACGGACAGGCTTCAGGCTGTCTATTATTCAGCCAAGCAGGAATGATATGCTCAATCCTTAGGCTGACACCTAATTAAGGTTCAAGCAGCATCACAAGCGCCAATCGCGTCTTGCGAACGGGGCTGACACATGCAGAGTCTTAAAAAGCCAACAGCATTTGAGACAGGTAGTGTTTGAGTGTTCTCAGGGCTGCCATGGTAGTGATAATATAAGAAGACGTGCATCTGCTTCCGCTGCGCTTTTTGGGACAAATTTACCACAGCGCCCTCCTCGAGACACCCGCTCTACAAGATCTCTACTCATCATGCTTGGCCCTTGCGCTGTCATTCCGTATGACGAACAGGCTTATTGGACCGAGCGATACGCTGGACACAATGCGTATCACAAGTTCAACCGGTGAGTACTCGCTGCTGCACTAAGCCGAAACATCAACTGATCCTCTTCCTACAGCCAGCAATCGGCCAGCAATGCAGCTATAGCAGCAGCAGCATCAAGCTCAAAACTTACCAGAAGCAGCAGCAAGTCGACCAAATCCTCCAGCCCCTCTTCCAGCTTTAGCAAGCGGCTCACTAGAATCTTCTCGCGTCGCTCAAGTTACAACAGTGTCGAGTCTTCTTAACTACTTCCGCCGGATCATGGGCAAGAAGGCATCGAGGAAAGCCGTCAATCCTTCAGCTATGACGCTCAAGCTCCATCGCCTCCCACCAGCAGAAAAAGACTATCCGACGATCATCTCGATACGGTGGCTCTAGCGACCTGACTTGAATCATGGACGGAAGGAGTCTCTACACGAGTGCCTTTGCCATCACTGTGACACACTTCTCTATGAATCGTACTGCTCGCAACCCTGAATCGATGTTCAACCTTTGATCTGGATCGAGCATGACGACTTGCACTCACCCATCACGTCAGCGTTAACTGCCGTTCATTCCACATCGGATCACGGCACAACCAAGTTTGCGGAATATGTTCCAGCCAGCCATTGGGCGTCGCGCCGCCGTGCCGTCCCAGCGGGATCGAGATATCACTACGCTGGATCTCATACATTCCACTGCAACCTGTTGTATGCCACTATAAATTCGACGTCGCCCAGCCGCCTCCCCAGCCGCTTGTACAATCCATTCCCGGCCACGACGGACTGTCGTACAGGCGACATCTATATATCAACGCAAAGGCGAGAGATGGGTGCAAGTCCCTGTTACGAGAGTTGGCTGCGCAACAGCTTTTTTCTATCTAGAACGACGAGCGAGTCTCCTCTATTGTATGCTAGATTCTGGAAAAAACGTTATCACGACCTCATCCATCACGTTCTACACAAAGAACACCTCCTCTCCACAATGCGTTACTTCATCCCCACCATCCTCTCCGTCATCCTCTCCCTCATCGTCTCCTCAAACGCCCAAGCTGTCCAGACGATCTACTATAACTACTACACCCAGATCACCCAGACCTACACGACTTATTACCCCGTAACCGCAACTTCCATCACAACCCGCTACAATACCATCACTTCCAGCATAACAGTAACAGCAACATCCATAACCACCCTCCCAGGCAAGTTTCCCAACCCACCCCCAAATCCCCGTTAACTGACACTTTTTGCCTGTCAGATGTGACAACAACTCTCCAACTCACAACTATCGTCCCTACTACTGTCGTAACAACACAAGTCTATACTTCCATCATCACGTCCACCACCACTTTATCCCTGACAACTGTGATTCCTACTACGGTTCTCACGACGATATATTCGACTCTGTCGCTGCAGACGACGATCCAGGGAACTTTTACTACGACGTTCATTCCTGTCATTACCGTGACGCCGACAACGCAGTTTCAGCCCGTAGTCACCGTCACGCCCGCCGGGCCAAGTTATCGATGAGAGAGGAGACAGGAAGGGGATAATGGTCTCTCGGAACAGAGAAACAGATGGAGCAACACAGAACTTTTGTTACAATCGAATTGGGAATCATAAATGAAATCTAAGTACGAAGTAGGGACAATCAGCGCGCATGAATCCGTTATCTTCTCCTCTGTCAAATCTCATGCCTATTTTATCTACGGGATTGCGACTCCTTGATACATCTTACGCATGTCTTTAAGGTTTGCGCCCAACGTCGAACTGCCTAGGCTGCCGAGGGCACTTATTGCTCTCTCCGTCACTTTCCGTGTAGTCCCGTCGATGTGAGCTTTCTAATAATGCTGGTCAGCGTGTTGAGATGATCGGAGCGACTTGCCCTTGCTGCAGGTAAAGGCGGTGAGATGAGCCAGCCAACCCCTGACCCGCATTAGCAAGTGTGCAAGTGACTAGCATAGTAGGAATTATGGAAGCAGACTCGGTTCGAGCAGTTTCCTAGCGATGACTGAGCACTACCACAGTGCTACCTCTCTCCCGGACTTACCTCGGTGCGACTGTTGCTCCCATTCCCGGACACCAGATGCTCGAGCGGAGCAAGGCGGCGGCCGGATTAGGACTAGCTCGCTTGCCGGGTCTGACTTGAGGCAGAGTGAACCCCAGCTTTAACCTAAGTTCACTTGCCGGCGAAGCTTGCAAGCAAAAGTGAACGGGTTATGGATATGCCTGTACCAAGATGCTCAGCGATATGTAACGTCTACCCTGCGCGCATGCGATGCTCAGTAAGCGATAGACCTGCTCCATTCGTGGGCGTGGTGAAGCACCCGACATAACTTGCGAGAACCACCAAGTAACGGAGCGTTTCCATATAAGCACGGAACTTGAATGCCAACCAAGACACTACCTCCAATGGCGAAAAAGAAAGAATATCAATATGAACCATTGGAACCATGCGCGAACTCCTACAAAAACACGATTCAGCGGAAGTGGCTCTTTGGCGCCGGCTTTATACTCTGCGCATGTCTATGGATCGCATCGTTGGCTCTGGCGTACCAATACCATCCGCAGTGGCCTTCGTATCAATACAACGACTGGGACGACAGAACTTACGAGTGCGGTGAAACAGTTGCTGAAGCTATCGCTGCTGGCTGTGAATTCGACCCAGTTTCTTTCGCATGGCTGCCTGACAGATGCTTGGACCGTGAGCTTGCCGCCGAGCTAGTATCCAACACAACATGGACTCTACATGCGGACACTGCTGGTACAATCGAAAAGTCCGATATGGAATTCGGCAAGAATGTGACCCCTACATACATCACAAATGCCAATCACATCCTTCATTGCTTGTATTCCTGGAGACGACTTCATCGAATGCTTCTGGCTGGGAAACCATACCATTCAGGTCTCTCCTACTATCATACTGTCCATTGCACAAAAACGATCTTGGACGCGATTCAGCACCCTCCTGAACAAATCAGGAACGAAGCTCTGGTCATAGTACCTGCCTGCTAGTAGGTGCTCCTGGCTGTAGTGCCTAAAGCATCGTACTATCTTTGCGGGATGTTGGACAGTGTCGGGTGAAGTGGGTGCAGTGGATATTACGGAAATCACAGGCTCGTACCGTCGTACCTCATGACCTTACGGCAGTTTAGAGTGGAAATTGCGATATCGTACCAATTGCCAGAGGGGCAAAAGCACGGAGGATCAGCTGTAATATGAATAACTGGTCGATAGCCTATTTCAGAAAGACACGGTTCTTCTTATGCTTGTATCTTCGCGCTTACCGACAGACAGCTATCGTCGCTGCAGAAAGTGCGCTTTAGCTTTACGTACGTAGCTTGTAAGATCATCTTACGGCAAGGCATCCTTAGACGTCGAGACTCCAACCTAAGCTTTCCGAGATTCATCGTATTGCTAGATACAGTAAGTAGCTACGGTAGGCTCAGCGTTGCAACTATTGTTGCCGCTCCGAATAAGCTCTATATCGTGAATCTATGATCTAAGACTTTGATACCTACTATGCAGCTTCTTTAATGGTAAGCACCTGATTTGAGTGTCTTATTATGAGCTGGCATTATGCTCCGACTCGCATCGCAACCTGTTAAGTAGTAAGGTCTCAAACAAGTTTGAACCTTTTGACAAACACCGGGTCACGACAATGTGGTGCAGAGCTTTGAGCGAGCGGTTGGAGTGCTTCACTATTCGTAGACTGAAGCCACTTTACTCCCACACATTGTAAAGATTTTCTACCCACAACTCGTGACGTATTCTATAGGTAAAGATCGTGTTTACAACTGTTGACGGAACTGCCATTGGATCCCGCATGTTGACAACAGCTAGACACAATCGAAGCTAGTTCTTCGCTCGTTGCTTTTGAAAATGTTTCCAATTCGACCATGGTTCCGTCGCCTGACATTCGTAGGCCCCGCACAGCCGCGCTCGAACATTGGTAACAGCCACACCTATACCTGCTTTCGTGTCCCAAACAAGACAGATCACTTGCTTTCGTCGACCTTGGTGTCATCGACAAACTGCAGCAAGCTCGCGGTTGATGGCCTGTAGAGCTCGGCTCTCGTGTCGAGATCCTTGGAATCGTCCGCCTTAGTGTCATCGACAAACTGCAGCAAGCTCGCAGTCGATGGCCTGTAGAGCTCGGCTCTTGCCTCGTTGATGCTTGCTATCCTCGCTAATTAGACAATTTGTACCTTGACCCAAGGTGTAGAAATGCAAGAAGGACGATATGTACCTGGAATCGGAGCTCCCATGCAGGCTCCAAGGAGCATAGAGAAAATGAGAGCACTGTGCATTTTGAGTGGGATTCTAGAGCTTCGCGTCGGGTCTTGTAGGCGATGACCTTTAAAGGACGCTGTGTGGAAGTAGTCTGGATAGTAATAGGAAAATGTCGATTTGTACAGACAGAAGCATGAACGGAATCTGTGTCGGCGCTCTCTATATAAATATATGCACACATTGCGTGGTTCCTAGGGGCTCCGTCGGAGGGGTGTCCTTACAGCTAGCTAGAGAGGGGTTAACTGGCACCGAGCAATAGACCATTCATGGGTCAAGCGCTCGAATGTAACACTACGGGCACATGTCACCACTCATGTAGTAGTACGAGTGTTGTGCTTATTACTTCGGGATTGGTAGATCCATACATACTAGCTGCGTATACACGGATGCGCGAGGTGAGACCGGCTCGAAGGCAGAATCAGGCGCACGGCCGGTTCCACATAGGCACTACTGGAGCACGAGCTCGAAGCCTGGTAAGCTATTGACAACTGAATGGCCGTTACGTTCATTTGGAGGCAGTTGATCTGACCGCTCAAAGACATGTATCTACGCTGCTACCTCGTCGTATTCATAACATAGCCTCCCGCGCTTGGTATCGATGATGTCTTTCACAATAACGTCTTCGCTCAAGTTGCCAAATGGTAAGGAGTCGGTGAGCTTGGCCACTGCTGTTGTCTGTGATGTGCTCGGTCCGTTGTATGCTCGCGCGTTTTCTGGCCTTGATTTCTGCCAGCTCCACCACAAACGGTCGAGCTGCATATGATGGAGGAAGAAGATCGGGTCTTCCGGAGCATAAAGAGTCAAGAAGGTTCCATTGATTCCGAAGGGGATGGTGTTGTGTGGTCCCTCCTCCAATTCCATCAAAAATTTGACGTACCCCCTCTGGGACAGAACCCACGAGACGTGCTGTGGAGCCAATTGAGATGCATCGAATGAATTTCCCAAAGCGAACTTTCTCGACAGACAGAAGGAAGTGTTCTGTCCTTGCGCATTCAAAAATACCTCTTCCCCCGCGACAGCGCTATAGTCGAATGGGATTTGTGCTCCAGCGAAAGGTCCACTTTCGACACACCAAGCGCCATCCGCCGTGGAAGTGTGCATCTTGTCACCGTTGCCCCCAAGTCCAAACTTATCATCAAAGATCGAAGCAAGCTCTGGATGCTCCCAGTCGAGCGTCCAGTCCCAGTATGGCATCGGACCTGAGTATCCGCAGTCGGTCCGAAGACTACTCTCGAACAGTGCAATGAACCATCGATGCCAGGAGAGAAAGCAGGCCGCGTCGTGTGCAATGAAGCCGACTTGATAATGGGTCCAAGCGAAGTCGTCCCAGCGACTCATCTGCGTGTGGGTCGGGTATATATGCGAATGACTATTGCGTAGACACTGCAGAGCGGCTATATAGCTACGACGATCTCCGGAAGTCAGACTTCGCCATTCACGCCTGATGGACGCAGACTCGCCGCTTTCACAGCGCCCCTCATCTCGGAAGTGCATTGCAGAATAGATCCATGTTACGAGGAGCGCGGTAGCACATGTGGCGAAGGTGACCAACTTTGCCATGGTCCATGCCGCATTTCCGCTTCGAATATATCGATTGTTGGTCGAGCATTTCGCACCGGTACTGTGGAAGTCTGGCCCGTCTGGAATCTGACCGTGTTCTTCTAGAAGTCTTTCGCCTGCCTCTTCGTTGAGCCTTTCGCGTGATCTAAAATGCCAGATTCCTGAGATTCGCATGTTGTGTCTGCGTGGTAGCTAAGGGATACTTGATGGATATCGCAAGTCGATTGAGAATTGAGATGGAGTGGTTTCAGAGCCGTAATGGTCATACGAACTCCAGGAGGATTTCACACTTCTAGATTATCGTATCTCACCACATGTGAGAGCTTTGACTGACGTTCGACCGGTATCACTAGTTCGGCCGGCCGATCTGATTGGCTGATGAACTTGTGGACCATATCGAAGAGGCGATAACCGGGTTTGCTCTACTAAACCGTCAAGAGCGACCTCGCTGTCGCCAGAAGTCCGGTTGAGTAGAGGTGAAGCCCCGGGCGCACGCCGCGATACCTTAGGCCAGACGTGTAACCTGTTGAGAGTTTCCGGATTGGTGCTGATCGAGGTAGACCCCAGACTGTTCCCAGAGCCCGGCAACAGAGTGTAACAGTCACGCTCATTGTCCCCACCGGGGGGCTTAATCTATGTGAGACCAGTAGTTGCGTGGAGAACAAATAGTTTGAATCCAAGATAATCCATGGTGAATCTCACTGTTGTACCCTCGCTGAGGGTACAACGACTCGGTTCGAGCTATTATCTTAATAAGCTTGTTTGCAGCATCAAGACCTGGTAGTGCATACGGTGATCATAAGTTTACCTACTTGTGTGTCTGAGTCCAGCAAACTGCATTTGGAACGCGTCAATGGAGTCAATTTGTTTATGCCAGGTCCAAGGACGTCTAAAGTAGCTTAGTAATCCATAATACGCTAGCTGGGGATATGATCATGTACCATGACTGTACTCCGTATTTTAGGCTATTAGCAACAGGGACGACCGGCCCCTCCACACTCTGACCGCCTGGCGCGGTCTTACGGAGTTGCAGGGTAGATTCACTAGACTGAAGAGCATAAGATCACTTCACCGGGGCTTCGCACTTCCCTGAGGGGTTATGTTCCGTTACTCGGCGCCGTTACGAGCTTGTGGAGCGGTGTGTTGCAGCCATTGTCCGAGGGACGAATCGCTGTCTGGGTCAGGCTGCTGCAAGTGGGAGCCTCGAAGTGCTCGGTCGCAACACGTACTCGAGAAGTCAACGCGGGAGGTCAGACAGGTTGGTCACCATGGCATATGTCAAGCTGTCGGATGCAGAGCGGCAAGAGTCGGACGAGCAACACTATGAGGACCAGGAAAAGCGCTTTGAAAGACACGAGTGCCGTTATCGGCTGGGCACTCTTGTCACACTTTGGTTGCTCAGTCTCGGAGTTGCATGCGGCGTTACACGGTGGTACTATGTATCCACTTGTACAAATATTGAGACTGTCGCTGCTGTTGACTATAACTGTAAGTTATGAGCAAAATCCAGAATCCGTAATGATCACGATTCCCCTCCAGTATGATTGACCTGAGTCGTAGCACCGCTGTATGGTCGGCTCAACCCACGCCTTGTTGACGCGACACCGGAAAGAAGCCTCTGGGATGACGGCAGCAGCATATACCGGCACGAACCATCTCCTGAGGCCGATGCTGCGTGGGAAGCCCTCGTGCGGTGGAACCCGATATTGATCAGCGAAGATGATATGGCCCATCTGGATCTGCCGACCAAGGGCGCGGTAAAGTGGCCAGGTGATCAATCAGGTCGCTCGTACGTGGCTCGAATGGACATTTTCCACCTGCTTCACTGCGTTAACGAGCTGCGTAAGGGAAATTGGTTCAACTACTACCAGTGAGCGTCCGCAGATTTATGTCTGGCAGATGAATCAGGCTGACAGATTATCTCAGGCGCAATGAGACGCTCAACCCAGCGTATTACAATCATAAGAAACATTGTCTGGATATTATCCGACAAGAGATTATGTGCACCGGCTCGATGAATGTGTACCGCTTAGTATGGTCGGATCACCAAAAAAGACCATGGCCCGAATTCACAATCCATCGCAAATGTCGAAACTTTGATGACATAATGGATTGGTATGAGAGTCACCGAATGAGTGACGAAGATTTTGAACAGCTGCCTAAAATGGAGAAGCCAGAAGGCGAATTTGCAGTCCCAATGCCGCCGGAAGGAGTCCAGATCGTAGAAGCGGTAGATGTCTGGCAAAAGAAATGGGGCATCGAAGATTGGAACGATTGACTTGGCAGTGGGCCACAATCATCTCACTTTCTTCTCGGGAAGTCAAGTGAAGAGAGCGTCGAAACGCGCCGCGAGTCAATGTTGGTGGTCTAATGACCTTGGTTACTCCACTAGTGAGGGAATATCTCTCGGTGGATCAGGTCCTCTTGCCATCATCAATTTCTGGTTCAACAACTTATGTGCCAGTCACCAAGGCAAGAAGCAATAGATTAGGTGTCTAGGATTGAGCTTGCTCTTCTGGCCACACTAAGGACAAAATTCGAAGCCTCCGACATGCTGCTAGTACTTCATGTTACACTGCTTTGCCTATGACATTGAATCATGGCATGCTCTGCTAGTCGCTCATTACAACATCAGTCCACTATGAGCGAAGAACACGCGATTTGTCAGTGTGTTCTCCACCTCGATGTGTGTGTACACAAAGATGACTGTCTGTGCAATCTACCACAGGCTCAAGTGAAAGAGACAACATGGCATTGCAAGACTGCTACAGTAGTATTGCGCAGGAGTTGAATCGTTTTTTAAAGCCTGTCATCTAGACGAGATCCTAACGAAGTCTCCGACAGCAGCTCGAACCCGTGTCTCTCAGCTCGTCACGAGTGCTGAAGTACACCGGGAAGGCGGTAACAGAACAGCTTGGGGAGACTTGTAAAGCGACATGCGCAACCACATTTCCTCCTCAATCCCACTCTAGAGCAAGACGTAGCAAGTCCAGATAGTTTGGTGTGCCCAGGCCAGTTACTGGATCCCAGCCTTCTGTTGCATTCCTTGAAGGAGTTAGCAAGTATGCAGAAGTGCAGTGTTGCAAATGGAGCAGAGATGAGCCCAATACAAGAAAGAAATGATGCCGAACTCACCACGATGCGAAAGGTACATAAGTACCATTTCGCCCAGTCGCAGTTACGCCTGTACAACCTCGCGAACCGCCTCTTGTGATATCAGTGAATCCATCATATCCGTATCTGTAGATCCACGGATTCAAAAAGCCAAGCGGACGCTTTCCTGAAGTGAGTCTTTGCGCATTCAGAAGCCCAATCACTCCAGCAAAAATTGGCGCAGAAGCTGAAGTTCCATCGAACTGCGTTCTGTTGCCTTCATCGACGAAACTGATATTGGTCCCCTGTGCAGCGACGTCCGGAAATCCTCGTCCATCGGGATTGAACAACCCACGCCACGAGTTGCCATTCTTCGAGAGAAAGCCCGACACCGCTCTCTTCTGATACTCAGGTTGAGTCCATGTTTGTGAGAAACCCCCGGATGAGAATGAAGCGCCCTCTTCGGGGCTCGTACCTGCTGTAGCACCCACAGACGTGACGTATGGACAGGCCGCCGGGAAAATGGCTTCGAACGTGGCTCTTTTGTCGTCGTCATTCGTTTGACAGCTATTGCCTGGTCCGAAATCTCCAGATGCGATCAACACTGACACTCCCCGGAGTCCGAGTTGACCTAACATGCCACATACTCTCTTACGATATCGCAAGGGCACCGACTGTTCGACCTCCCCGTAAGAGATCGATATTGTATGCGGCAATTCATTGTCGTCATTGGCTAATAAATGAGACAAAAGATCGAGAAAAGGTTCATTCTGGTTGGATGCCTCCGTTGGCTGATCGATGCTAGGCACGAACTCTCCTAAACCGCCTGTGGAGTACGCGTGTATACGCAACGGCCACGCCATCGAGAGCATTGATTGAACATCCAGGTTAGCCTCGTAGCTTTTCTTTGGTGTTTCCTGGTCAATGCTTCCATTGGCAATGCTCTCACCGGTCCAGTTAAAACCAGTCGCCACGGGAAACCAATTGTTCACGAATGATGTTACATCCTCGTACCGCGGATATTCGCCAAAAAAATTCGCGAAAGCCAAGAATCCAGTAGTTGTATTATCTGCCGAGTCGGTAGTCGGGATATTGTACAATTCTCGCAGACAAGCTGGCGTGATAGACCGGGGATCACATTCATTGGTGACTGAAGCTGCAGTCGACTGGCTCCCATCCAGATTGTCGTCGGGAATACGCCATTCTTTTATATCAGAAAAGCGTACAGTTGGGTGTATCATGTCGACGTGGTCATAAAGTGAAGCCGGAACAGAATACGCTAGCGTTCGCACAGCTCTCGTGCCCTTGAGACTCTGATAAACCTGAAAATTCGCCTCTAGCATTCGATTGGCGACGTGGAGCGGTGCTTCGAACTTGATCCAATCCCCGTCGTCGACAATCGTTTCAAGGCTTACGCCTGATGTAGTAAGCCATTCCAACGTAGCTTCAGTGGCTTTCGAAGTTGGTAGCAGCAATCGCTTAACCGACTCAGCGTTCAAATAGCGACCGTAAACGTCGTGCTCCGGATTTGAGATGTTGTATAGAGTGTCTTCTAGCAAAGTCGGTTCGGATGCTGCCATTGCTATCTGCAACTTAACGCGGTGGTCCGGAGGAAGACTTCCTACATGCTTCCATCCATGCGGTAGTGCAGAGATCGATTCGTGCACGTTGGCGCGAGCGATACTGGATAGTATGATCGGACCCCATATATGCATTTTGGCGCAAAAGGAAGTTGGTCGACAGAACTTCACCACCACAAATGAGGAGCGAAGAGCTAAAGACCAGGTACTCCAAACCCGGAAAAATAACATCCAGTTGCATTGCTTGACTGACCCTCCGAGCACCAATCTCGGTCAAGATGACTTTGCATGCATTCATATTGGAGGGGCCCGGACGCTCTTGAGGCGCGAGCACCTCATCATCACAGAGGCTTGAAAAGCAGCGTAAATACGCGCATATCTAGCCGGAACTGAGGGTGGGCAGGTGGGTTGAGCCGTAGCGCGTGCCGCCGAGTTGAGTGTAGGAAGCTAAGTTAGGAAGCTAACTTCTGAGGTCAGCGATACGCAGGACAGATCATCCCCGTCAATCATCTGAGATCCGATTCGCCCGGACCTCTAGCGAAGTATCCCAGACAGATCGAGGTCCTGTCCGCGCATGCGTTTCACGTGTTTGTTTCCGTAATGAATTGTGAGAACACTAGAGTTACTGAACAGCTAGACTCAAAAGCTGTAAAATCAGCTTGCTTATGTACACACAGTGCCAAGCCACAATATCAATATTGATGGAATCTGGGTAAAAATAGGGACAATCAGCGCGTACGAATTGATGATCTTCTTCTTTATTAAATCACACATCGCATATAACAAGCATGAGATAGATATGCAAAAGCTCGCACAGCTGATGCAAGTCTTCTCACTGTCGCTTCAATCCCCCCCAAGAAACATGAACGCCTCTTTTCTAGAATCCAACAGCAACCATCAGTCCGTATCCAACGCTGACAACCACAGCATAGGCAATGATACTACTCGGGATACCCCTCGTCAGGAAATGTCGGACTTGAAGGTATCGTTGTCCGGTTTGCGAGTCTTCCATCATGATGGCAGCTAGGGAAGACAGGAAAGTCAGCATACGCTTTGAAGGGCAAGCGAATAGATGCAAGAACAACTTACTCATGTTTGGAAAGCCACTCGTGGGCAGGCCCATAGCGGCAGAAGCCATAAGCACAGAGCCCATGACGAGCAGGTTCGGATGCGGCTCAGCCATACCAGCTCCCACTTCTCGGACGAGAGGGAGGATGATGAGTGCAGCGACAGTGTGGCTGATGAATGTAGCCACGACGGCAATCAGAGCTGCAAAAGCACAGGTGACGCCGTATAGTGACAGGTCAGCCACCATATCCGTAATGGAGATGGCGATCGTGGTCAGCAATCCTGAGCTGTTGACAGCTTTTCCCAGCGCCAAGCCTCCTGCCGCTAGGATAATGATGGTCCACAGGAAGTTATTGAAATCCTCCTTTGTCAAGATACCCGTTCCGAAGAAGAGCACGATGGGAATGATGGCGACTACACCCATATCGCCGAAAATACCCTCGAGCTCATGGCTGACACACCACAGGACGATAGTCGCCAAGGTCACTATCGAGATGAACCACTGAACGCCGTTGAACTTGTCCTTCATCGGCCTGATAGGCACGATAGTTGTGTTTCGTCCGGGTCTGAAGGTCACCAGCAGTAGAAGCCAGATGAGCAGGATTGTGACAATGCAAACGGGCAGCGCCACGAAGAACCATGTACCCCAGCCTGGTTGAGGCTCCATATTCTCTAGAGCGATGAGATTCTGCGGTGATGCGATAGGCGAAGCGGCTCCTCCCATATTCGAAGCCAGTGCAATGCCGAGAAGCAGAGCTTTCGACATGTCGCTGTCTGCCGGCAGGTTGCGCAAGATCGGCTGAATGATGCTGAAACACAGCACCGGCGCCGCGACATTACTGATCCACATACTGGCGAATGTCGCGACACCCATGCTGGTCAATAGCACCGTCCTGGGCTTCGTGCCAGCCTTCGACAATACGAAAGTTGCCATCATCTTCGCGATATTGTACTTGCTCAGCGCAGCGGCAATGGTGAAGCCACCTAGCAGGAGCATAATCACCGGAGTCCACATCGAGGCAAAGACATATCCAGCGGCCTCTTTGCTTGACAGTCTCCGGTATGGCTTGCGGTCTTCTCGCACGACTTGCAAGACGACGCAAAGGAACGGCACGAGCAGCGATGTGACGAACAAGGGTATCGCCTGTGAACATGTCAGCTGATTTCTCCAGTCCTCTGCACAGAACTTACCTCTGTCGCCCAAAGTAAAGAAACGAAAACGACAAGTGCCAAGCAGTTTTGCTGCTCCGGCTTGTCCATGATCGGAACAGCCAGAAGCACAGCAAAGACCGCCACGATAGCAACCAACACCCAGAAAGTACCTGAGAGCAAAGGCTTAGGACATTGATACCTGCCAATCGGCGTAACAACCTCCTTCAGTGCTCCATTCTCTTGATCGCCCTGTAGCCGCGCTTTCTTGGGATCGGTGTCTTGTCCAAGCATCGTATTCCGAATGCCTAGATTGGCAGCCTGCGCTTTCCTCTCAATGCCAATCATCTCTCGCCAGACCGTGTTGCGTTCCCAAACGACATGCTCTCTCAGATGCAGACGCAGCTCTTGTCGTGCGCCTTCTACATCTCCTTTGGTCACGATTGTCGCATAAGATTCTTCTACCCTCTGAAGATGCTCTCCAAGGCGTTCCATCGTGCTGGGCTGGAATGGGTACGCAGGCTTCACATTTTGATCGAGGTACGAGCGTTTGAGATTGCGGTCCAGAGTCTTATCGTACTTCTTCAGGACCTTGCTGAAACCTGTCTCGTTGAGTTGGATGAAAGATCGCAGCTCGCAGATGTTCACGTAGAGATTTGTGATCCTCTTCTTCAGAGTTATTCCCTCGTCGTAGAGGGCCTGCAGCGCATCATCCCCGAAATCGTTGAATGCGGTACTCGGCCTCCGCCGGAAATCTGATGCTGAGAATTCATGGCTACTGTGCTGCCCTTCAGAAGCGTAGTCTTTTCCTTTCGTAGGCCGTCTTTCTAAGGATGCCTGACTCTTGTTGAGCGCTGTCTGTTCGTTGTCCTCCTCGTCGCTCTCGTCTTCTTCCTCTATCGTCCCATCCCTACCGCTTCCCGCTGTCGAAGTCCTTCTCCGCTTGTTTGGAGCCTGAAATGATTTGAAGATGCTGTGTTGCCTAGCCCTCGCGAACACACTCTGTCTCCGTAGCCCATCCTCGTCGTCTTCACCGGCTGCATGCTCCGCTTCAAACTCCTCCACATCCCGGAGTAGCGCTTCCACCTCGCCAATGACCTCGAGCTCCTTCAGCTGGTAGAAAGTGCAGATCTTCTCCAACTCATCATCCAGCTTCCGCGAGAAAACTTTGTCCGGGTCGTCTATAGACCCGGAGGCGAGTAGAGGCGAAGATTCCGGATCTTGGTTACTCGAAGAAGGCTGGCCATTGTGGTGAAGCTGCTTCTCAAGCTGGTATATCAGCTTCTTGAGATTCGAGTAGGAAATGTAATTCGAGGACCAGTCCGGGACGGCGTTAAACTGAATGCTGTGGGAGAACTTCATGTCGCGCTCGATGAGGTCGCAGAGCTTCCGCCTGCACCGAAGGGTATGCGGAGAAGCGGCGCGGAGGCGCGGAGGATGTGCCTCGCTGTAGGATAGTCGAGGCGGTGGAAGCGGCTGGAGCTCGAGGTCTACTAAGGACGGATCGGCTACGGGCGCGGGTAGCCTGGAGTAGGTGCTATTGTTCCATCGTAGTCTCTCCAGGGTGTTGGTCTTCCTGCGCGCTGCCACGGCGGCCTCCGCGGGGTATGTTTGGCGGGAGAAGGACAGATATGGATAACGTGGAGGTGTACCGTGTCGTGGATATTCGGACCCGTGACGTGAAGGAATGATTCAGGCGGGTGGGTGTGCAGCGAGAGAGTCGCCATTGGTTGTCTCCAAGAAGCCGCCCGACGGCCGTGGGATGGGCTGCACGAACCAGGAAGGAGGCTGAAATGACCGGCTCCGACTCGGCGACTTACTAAACACACTACTACTCTCCCACGTATACCATTACTTCTATCCGTAAGCGGTGTGTGACCTTTTCGGACGCGTCGACAGAGCACGACGTTCACGTAGAGTTGCCCGGCATATGCATGGCCGCGAGCCCCTGCGCATCTGCATCAGATACGATTCTGCATCAAATCCGATCGCTCCGGGCCAAGTGAGAACACGCCTCGACTATTGAATCACATGCCCTTACGGCGTCATCGCCAACAATTTGGACTATATCAAGAATGAGCGGGGGAATAGGCTAATGACACGTGAATTGAGCCGCCTACAGATGCCATGCTCTTCACGAAGGAAGCAATGCTTGCGAGCCTCCTCATGCACGAATCTCCGACCTCGCAGATGGGCTGACAGCACCATTCGTCAAGACACTCTCCCAAGCCATCGTCGTCTTCGTTCTCATCAACAAAACAACCCGGTCTGAACATTGGACAGACCAGAGCAGCAAGAGATCAAGAGTTCTCAACATCTTCAGCGATCCATCTGCAAGAAGGAATCAGCCATGGCCTCAAACCCAACAGAAGAAACCCAAAAATACCACGTCAACCCCCGAGACGCCCAATCCTTCGTAGAAGCAATCCTAAAAGGCAACGGCGTCCCGCAGGAGAACGCCGAAATAGTAGCAAAATGCCTCGTAGCAGCCGATCTCAGAGGCGTAGACACCCACGGCATCAATCGCATCCCATCCTATATGGCTCGCATCCGTCAAGGAGTCCTGGACGCCACGGCACAACCTACCCTCCGAGAAATCACCCCTGTAGTCGCGCAGGTAGATGCAAACAATGCATTCGGATTCATAGCCGCTCACAACGGGATGGCAAAAGCGATTCAAATGGCGGAGTTGTACGGGATTGGAATGGCGAGTGTGAAGCATAGTAATCATTTCGGCATGTCGGCTTGGGTCGTTCAGCAGGCTATTGATGCTGGGATGATGAGTTTGGTGTTTACGAACTCGTCGCCAGCTTTACCGGTCTGGGGCGGGAAAGAGAAACTTATGGGTGTGAGTCCTATTGCTTGCGGTGCTCCCGGAGGAAAGGAGAAGCCTTTCATACTTGATATGGCCCCGTCCGTGGCGGCGAGGGGAAAGATTTACAAGGCGAAGAGAAGAGGAGAGAAGATTCCGATAGATTGGGCCTTGGACGCTGAGGGAAGGCAGACGAATGATCCGGCTGCTGCATTGGACGGCGTCATGTTGCCTATGGGAGGACCAAAGGGGTCGGCTTTGTCGATAAGTCAGTATTGGAGACTTCCGCTCTGGGTCGAGAGTTGACATTTTGACAGTGATGGACGTCTTCTCCGGCGTGCTATCCGGGAGTGCCTTCGCAGGACACGTCACCAATCCATACGATCCCAGCAAACCAGCAGACGTCGGCCACTTCCTTATTGCCATTAAGCCGGATCTGTTCATGTCTCTGGACGACTTCCGTGAGCGGATGGATTATCTGTACAAGCGTGTCGTCGAGTCAGACAAAATGGCAGGCGTTGATCGGATTTACTTTCCTGGTGAAATTGAGCAGATAACGGAAGAGTCGAGACGAAAGTCCGGCATTCCATATGTTGAGGCTGAGGTGAATGCTCTGAATGAAGAAGCGGATAGGGTGGGCGTGGAGAGGATCAAGGTCATTGATCAGTAGTGAGTCCACTTCAACAAACGTCTCATGCAAGCGGACGTCCTCTGCAAACACTCTGGTCATACAGAATCTTTGCGCAGTAGGAGACGATCTGCTTCCAGAGTGCTGTTGCGGAAACATGGGCAACATCCAGTCGGACAATGGCAAATACGCTGGAGTGCCCATCGGAATAACTTCTCAATGTGATAGGATGCTTTGTGGATTGCTGGAAAGGCCTATTCATCGGCAGGATAGAGACCAAATTGCTCAGCTTATTATCGTTACAAGTGCGGTGGTCGGCAGTGCGGCAGACATAATGCGCTTCGCCTTTCGCTTAGGGAGCTTCTCTGGCCAAGCAGGCAAGCGTTGATGCATATTTGGCAGCGTCGCAGAAGGGCGGCTATCGAGATGACAGCGAGACTGGGAGTTTTTTTTGGCTGCCTAGATATGCACGGAACGAAAAGAGACTGAATCCTCTGATAATGCGAAAGACGAGTTAAAACTGGATTTCGTGCGAGTCGGTGTTCTCGACAGAAGTTTGAGAACTGTGAGAAGGAAGAAGTCTTTGCCAGGGTAGCATGTGACTGTCGCCGTATACGGCAAGCGCAATCCAGTCGGTCGGTACCTGCGCTAGCGTTCCAGGCTCCTGCATTTTCGAGATACGAAGCTCTTTCTTCTCTTCTTCCAACAACCTCGCGTTCAATCTCAATTACGATCATCCTCTCGCGTTTCCATTGAACCTTTGAAGCAAGAAGATGGCCGGTCCCGAAACCAAAAAGGTCGCCGTCAACGGCAGCACGTCCGGCTATAACCCAACAACACAAGACCAAATCAACCACGCTCTAGTAGACGGCGGCGGCGTCAAACGAATCCAGGAGACCTTCGAACGCCGATTAGACGAAGCAGGATGGACACAACATGTACGCGATTATGTTGAAAAGCTATTCCGGAGTGGAGAGGCAACGACGTACGATGAGGCTTTGAGGGCCGTGTCGCAGCTTGTTTCGCTGCAGTCGCCGAATGAAGAGACCAAGAGCACTACGAATGGAGGCAATGTGCCGGATCTCACTATCCCAAAAGAGGTGGCTAGGGATGCGGCGGAAAGTGTGAAGAAGGAGCTGAGGCATGTTGTCGAGATGAAGTGAGGATGGTAATGGAGTTTGAAGACGTTATTTATCAATACTCATGGACAGGAGCGGTATTGGGCAGGCATCAGCAAGATTGGAATGAAAGAGCTGCGTAGCACGGGGTGAAGCACCAAAAGGCAACTATTGAGGTCGATCGTCGGATACACCACAGCTCCAGCAAAGCAACGAGAGGAACGCGTCTTTGTCCAAACAAGCTGCAAGAGCTATTACGAGCGGGAAAGGCATCGATAGAGACGGAGAGCGAGATATTCTTGCCGCGTGGAAACAGCCATCTCACACGGCCGTGCGATGGAAGCACCGACCGAAAGCGATTCATCGCGAAGTGGGAGTTTGCACGGGACGCGCGACTACCACAGCCCTGCGGCCGTTCAACGACACCGGCACTGCCTGCCAGCGTATGCCATATTAGTCGACATCGACATGCATCCGAAGCAAACGAGCTCTTGGTCGCTAGGCTCGGCTTGGCCAGTCGAAATAAGCATGTGCGTTCATTACTAGTCGGACGTACTTCGCGTGGATCAAAGCTTCGCTCTCGTAGAACAGGGCAGATTGCGAAGAAGACGGTCGACTGCGCGTCAGCCCGGAGCTCGGCGGAGGTGATATCAGGGCGATGCGATAGGCGGATCGTTATGCTTTGGTGTGTCAAATTGCTCACGTCGTGCGCAACGTTTGTTGTTGGAATGGATTACGCGTTCTGTACAGCCACCGCGTCAAGACAGTCCTATCACTCACAACACACGTGCTCTGCTGCCATGTGGGGTGACCGACACGAGCGGAAGATGGCGGAGATATTCGTAGTGAGATCGCGCAGCTCTCACGGCAGGGATGGAAGGCGGGGAGCGCCGGCTTTGACGGGATGCCTTGGCAGGTTAAGCTTCGCCGCGCTGTCAGGCCAGAACGCCAAAAGAAACGACCCACCTTACATGATGCATCATGGATGTCTACTGATCGCGGCCGACGAGGACGACATCATCATCCCATTGGCACCCACTAGCCCCAATCACACAGGCACCAAACCCGCCGGATATGACACTATGCACTGCCGTTTTTCGTCGGAGACGAGCAAGGGCTACTTCATGGACCTTGTCAAAATACCTCTTGTTCATTCTCGCCTTCTACGCCGCCATCTGCCTCCTTCTGGACATGCCTCTGCTCAGCAGCAAGCTGCCCCGGTACTCGGGTCCCCATGAGGTCGGTGTTATCGACATTGAGGTGCCCTGCGAGAAGCGAAAGGCTGCCGATGCTGTCTTCAAGGGCACGACACATCCAGCGTTTGAGCTGGAGACGGTGTTGTTCTCCTTATACTATCCCGCTGTCCAGGGGGTGAGATCAAGAGTGCCACATCACCCGTGGATACCGAAGCCGCTCGCGCTCGCCGGCGAAGGCCTTGCGCGTTTCGCGCGTATCAACAATGTTTTCACCAACGGCCTCTTCACGTTTGGGCTATGGATGCTCGCCGGGAGCACTACAATACCCGCCAATGTCGACGTACCGTTGCAGGGCACCACGAAGAGCTTTCACGACTCCGAATACCAGGCGGAGCAGCCATTGGACGAGTATGGCCTCCCACAATTCCCCGTAATCGTTTTCTCGCATGGAATGGCTAGCAGCAGGACGAGCTATACACAATGGTGCGGCGAGATGGCTTCAAGAGGGTTCATCGTAGCAGCAATCGAACACCGAGACGGATCGGGACCAGGCAGCATAGTTATGCCAGGGCAGGGTGTTAAGAAACCTCGCTTTCATATTACTGCGCGTATGTTAGATCCGCAGCCCGAGACTGGGGACTTGAAAGCTATGCAGCTGGCCATGCGACAGGCAGAAGTAGAAGAGACGGTGCGGGTACTGAAGAGAATACACACTGGTCACGGCGAGGAAGTATTCAAGAGCAATGCGCGCATGGAAGGACAAGGCCTGGTATCCTTCAAAGGAAGGTTCATGATGGATCGCATGGTTATTGGGGGACATTCGTACGGCGCAACGCTCGCATTGCAGGCATTGAAGACCGCGCCAAATGAGGACAGGCCATTTGTTGGCGGCCTAATGTTCGACCCAGGCAAGCAGTCAGGCCCTCTCAACGATGATATCAACGTGCCGATCGTCATCGTTCACTCTCAGTCCTGGTCGGCAAAGCATTCCATCTTCAACGGCAGGCCGCACTTCGAAGTTGTCAAGGACATCGCCCGGAGACTGATCGAAGAGAGACGCAAATTTGCTTGGTTCGTCACAGCCAAAGGTACTACACATCCCTCGGTCACCGATGCGCCGTTGGTAGAACCTTTGCTACTATCTTGGACGACTGGATCGACTGTCGACGCCCGAGAAGGAGTTCTATTGTACGTGAAGATTTCGAAACAGTTCATGCACTACCTCGAGACTGGACACCGACAGAGTATCTTGACCGAGCCACCTACGCATCCTCAATACGACGAGAAAATCAAGGACGTCTACCCGAAAGTGGCGAATTTCTGGCAGATACACATGTCACCCACTGACATGTGTCCTTCACTCGGCCATTGTGGATTAGATGAGCCAGACCCCGAGGAAAATGACTGAAGAAAGGGGGAGGATGATTGCTTGATACATATGACCACTTGCCTCGACTGGCACCATGCCCCGTCGAGTGCCGCAACAGCCAAGGTGCGTACCGAGAGCCACCTCGACCCGCGAGGCCCTTGAATCCGGCAAGGACGTTCTCAGTACGCACAACGGACGGCGACCTGTGAAGAAGAATCGGCAATCAGAGCTCGAAATGCCAGCGTGCCTCCAGCCTCCGACCACGCACGTTTCATCCCGGCTGAAAGCTCGAATTCCACGCACACTCAAGAGCAATGACAACGCAAATCGGAGACGGCCTTTTTGATACCCCAAAAACGAAGAGATGAGAATATGACAAGTTCAGACAAGATAATGACTCGAAAGAAACACTCCAGGGGTGGATGTACAGTCGAATAAATACCAAAAAGAATTTTAGCCATTCAGAATTTTCGCTCCTTGAGTTATTGTCTTGTTCCAGAGCAGTACTAGTAGTATGCACCATCATAGCTACCGTCTTGTCCGCGTTGTTGAAATCTGTCCCGATTCGAAAAGTGTTTATGGAATATAATTTGGAATCCCTAAAGGAGAGACATTTTCTGTTTCTGCCTTGGAAGCCTTTCTTGTGCGTCGATGACGGTTTGGTCCTTTATCGCGTCGATTCTGGTGGTGAAGATATCTTGTCGGGAGGAAGTGCAGGACATCTTTTTTCTTCCTCCTGTTATTATTGTTGTTGTTACTGTTCGGAGTTCTTTTCCGGCGTCATTGGTGGATTGGAAGAGAAAGAGAAAGAGAAGGAAGAAAGCGACAGGATGGTGGCGGAGTTGTCCTCGATGCGGACAGGATTATTGATTTGAGAAGGAAGGATTGATCATTCTCTTGACCCCGTAGCGCGGGTGGCGTGATGGAAAAGACGCTACGGTATCATAAGGTGTGAGAAGAGCGATGAAGTGGGCGAAAAACCCCTGACATAGTTTGGCTCCATCGCATCGATTCGGATGAGCAATGTCCCCGTGCTACTTTGGGGTAAACCGGGGAGATACGGAGGTCCTGGGTGTCTTCACCAAAACAAGAGTCTAGCCCGCGACTGCCGACGAGACGGCAGGATGCACTGCGTGACCAGAAGCAATACCGAAGAGAAAGATTAGAGAAGAATCTTGAGTTGGCCTTTGGCTTCGCTGAGAATCTCGCTCGCTCGCTGAAACGTTGCTCCGCTCGGTGCTGTGAGACAGATGGTGTCTTTCTGAGGCTTTTCTATGGTCGTCTGTAAGGTAATTACAACTGCGTCAACAATCGGCTTCACGAGTGCGTACCTTATCACTCTGCCGATGAGGGAGGGCGTAGATCTCCTGGTACTGCCCAGACTGCCAGCGGCCCGATTGTGATGGTCCGAGTGAGACGTGCGGTGCTTCTGCCGGCACCGATTCTTCACTGTACTGGACTCCAGAATGATGAGAGAGCGACCTCGCTCAACCTCAGAATGCATGATCTTCAAATCTTAAATCCAAGCCCGCTTCAATCAGTCACCCACCGATCCTGTCCGCTGCAACGATCGATCGTCCCCTGCCACGCTTCTATGCGTTCCATCAACCAGCCAGAGGAGACACCTTTCTTCTTCCTACCTGTGTACGGCTTCGGTCCGATCGAGCATCCGAGCTCACTCGTGGAGTACGCTTGACAGGTGCTGTTGGCTCTGCACAATTCTCGGCAATCCTTCATCTTCATCCCCATGGTATCCGGGTGTATCCAGTCCGGCGTATTGTCCCAATTCTTAAGCTCCGATGAGATTTTCGGTAATACGAACTGCTTGAATGTATCCCGATGGTGTAGCACGCCACTCATATCCTTGGGCCAAAGCGAAAATGCTGCTCGGCTTTTCACATGCGAATTTCTCTTCTGTTCCTCGATCCAGCGCTGCTCGAAGTGCCAGAATTCGTCAATCTCGGAGGGGATGAAGTGGTGGTAGGACATGGCGGGTGTACACCAAAGCTTTCTGGGCCCTTTCCCATCGTCCCAATCCATGGAGATGGATGGGTTGCCACCTTGGAACATTGGAAAACCCCAGGTAAGATCGACGCCCGCGTCATGCAACGTCTTTCCGAGAACACAGTCACCGGCCCAGTGACCAGCGGTGTATTCATGCAGCTCAGCCGTTTGGTGATTGTAGACTTTGGCCAACTTCTCCATGGCTGGCTTTGACAGGAGAAAGACCGAGCCTCCATGGGCAAAGATATCTCCTCCTATCATGACCTCACTGCCCACGTAGAGTGGTTTGGAGGGATCCAGCTTCGGAATCCATTGCAGAAAGCTGGACCAAACGAGATAGCTGTCGGGCTCGACGAAAACGAACCAGTTCTTGTCGGGATGGCGAGCCAAGGTCTCGTTTGCCATGGGCAAGAACTTCCACTTGTCGAGGTTCCAGCCAGCATTGTCAAGCTTGCCCACCGGCCCACTCTCCTCGCTGACTTGACCGGAAAGCTCGGCTTTGTCGAGGCCTTGACGTCCGACTTCCTGGACATGCATGTAATGTTGGAAATCGACGTTGGTCGTCTTGATCTCATCGGGGATATATTTGAGGACGTCGTGGACCTGGTGACCATGGAAGTCTTCCTCGTAGTCGGAGAAGATGATATAATTGGGGTAGCATTTGAATGTCGTGTTGAAATGTACGGGTAGCTTGTCTTTGATTTCGGTGGCGCCAGTACGCATCACCACGAGGACATCCTCGCCACCCTCGAGCTTCTGACATGGCGCTAAGTCGGGCTTCGGTTTGGGCTTCGGCTTGTTCGCGTGTGAGCCTTTGGGCCTTGGCGACGAGGAATCCGCGGTAGAATCATTAGGATCGTAATGCGACCAAGCTTGTTGTGAAGCTTGCTGTGGATTGAATTTGCCGGACGTGTGGTCGTGTTGCTGCAGTGCTGCGGCAGGCGGCGGAGAGGATGTGCCGTCTCCAGTCTGTGCAGTAGTGGTTGGCAGGCGCCAGGTGGGACGCCAAGCGGATGGCGAGATGATGTGGAGGATGAGGAGGAAAGTGAGTGTGACGGCCGCCAAGAGGGCCACTTTGGGGCCTCTGCCCATGGAGGTTAGGAGCATATCATGGAGCGAGTGTGTGTCGGTATCCGAGCGGATGGAGATTATGGAGCGGCGGAGGAAGTGTGTCGCGTCGTGTCGTGGAGGATCGGACTGAGATGTGTGATGTGATGGAGGTGGTGCAGGAGGAAATGGAATGATTGCTGGAGATGAGACGTCGCTCCCCTCGAAGTTGCGCCACGGTCAGAATGCCGCCGGTGTCCTGGTCGCTGCAGTGCCCTGTCTTGGCTGTCTCAGGCCCAGGAGATGCAACTTAGGTAATGCCCGTCTCTATTTGCGTGCACACTGCCACAATATTAATGACAATGCTTGTGCCTGTCAGCTTCCCGTCAATAATTGTCCCTGTCAGCTTGCTCAGGGACAGGCTTCCGGCTTGCCCTGTGCACCCTGTGCCTGTCAGCTCCACTCGTGTCGCGCGCCACTCGGAGTATCTGCCGAGGCTCCACCGTCGGAGCTATCGGGCACAGGCACCGGCACCATACTTTACCATGTCGTTGACTTCACTCTCTTCACGAGACTACATGGAATTCTCTTGGACAGCATGCCATTGAACAGGATACAATTGGCAATTGGACAGGATGCAATTGAACAGGATGCAATTGGACAAGATGAAATTGAACAGGATGCAATTGAACAGGATGCAATTGAACAGTTTCGTCGACATGCCGTGACTGGCGCTTCATTCATCAATGCTATCCATCAATCATGCCCTGCCTTCAAGGCGAAGGCGCTCAGCTTGTAGGCTCTGGACTTCTCTTGAGATGCGCTGCACCGTCAGTAGGCCTTCCTCTTGCACCCAGACCGGGCAGCCATACAGCCCCGTCAGCTCGACCAGGAGCATCTCAACCATGGCCGTCTGGCCCAGCGCGTCGTGGTAGAATCGGTGCGGGAGGTCCACCAACGCCCATCCCTCTCTGCCGAGCTGAAGGAGTTCCAGGAAGAACGACAGCTCACGGATCATGAGGCGGAGAGGAGTGTTGGCCGATGGCTCGGCGGCGGCGAGGACCAGGAAGTCGTGCTGGTGGTGCTGAAACCAACCGTCCAACGCGTCGCGCGCCTTGATGAGGATCTTCATGGCCGTATCGGCCGCGAGGCGCAGAGTCATCTGGCGATGGAAGAAGAAGTTGCCGGCCGTGTAGCCGGGCTGCACCTCCGCAGCGCTGCTCGGGACCGTGGCAACGGAAGCAGCAGCGGGAGCAGGCGCGGGAGCCGGAGCAGGAGCAGTCGCAGGAGTAGGCGCGGGAGTAGGCGCGGGAGCGAGAGCGGGAGCGGGAGCAGCAGCGGGAGCAGGCGCGGGAGCGGGAGCAGCGGGCGCAGGCGCGAGAGCAGGAGCGGGAGCAGTCGCAGGAGCAGAGGCGGCGGCGGCGACGGTGGTGGTGGTGGTGGTGATGCCGAGGAGGGTGATACCCATCCTCAGGCGCGCTTGCTCGGCGAGGAGACGGATCTTCTTCTCGCTCGCCATCCGGTCCGAGTTCTCCGGCCAGTCTAATGCGAGATCGTAGACTGGCCAGGCAAAGCGAGAAAGAGAGGCCGGCTTGCTTGCTGGGCGAGGACTTGGCGGCGGCGGCGGCGGCGGGCGGGCGGCGGCAGGTCTGCAAGGTGGTGGAGAGCGCGCTCTTGGTGGAGTTGGCGGCGGCGGTGGCGCGGGCAAGACCTTGTTGGCGGCGAGCAAGCGAAGAGAGAAAAGACCACAGGCCAGGAAGCAAGCGAGGGCGTATCTCCAAAAGGAGAGCCAAAAAACGACCGCGGAGCAGAGCTCGTTGGCGGCGGCGGAGAGGTCGAGGAGGAGATTCTGTATACCCATCCAGCAGGTATACACGAGACCGGAGAAGACGAAGAGGAGCTGCAAGCAAAAGTCAGCACGTATGTCAGGAGCCATGTAGGTGAGGCCGGCAGACTTACCCAGAGCTTGCTGGCGGCGGAGACGGCGAGGTAGACAAAACTCTCCCGAACCTGCGGGAGGGAGATCTCGAAGAGGATGGTGAGGAGTGCTATGAAGCACAGCAGGTTGATGAGGGGATCCATGCCGGGGGCGCTGGCGATGGATGAATGAGAGAGAGAGAGAGAGAGAGAGAGAGAGAGAGTGAGGGACCTGAAGAGGAAAGAAAAGAAAGAGGAAAGGAAGGCAGATTCACCGGCAAGATATATTTCTCCCTCGCTATTGTGCTCCCGCTTCTATTGTCCCCGGGCTAACCCGCTGTATTGTGAGTCCTATTATCCGCGGGTCAACCCGCTGTATTGTGAGCTGTATTGTCGGTAGATTAGCAAACGTAACGTGAACTCGATTAGCTATTGTCACCGGAAATGTCCATACTGTCCCGGTGGGTCTCGTTCCCGAATGAATAGCTGTGTATGCTCTCAATGGCTCAAATTTCTGTTATGAGATCGAGATGTTCTTATTGTCCAGACTATCCCGGTGGGTCATATTGCGAGATGAATAGCTATCAATGCTCTCGATGGCTCAGAAAGCCATTGTGAGCTCGGGACGTTGTTATTGTGAGTAGTATCTCGGTGGGCCTGTTGTCGAATGAATAGCTTTTCATGCCCTCAGTGGCTTCCAGAGCTATTGTGAGCTTGGGATTTTTCTGTTGCCTTGGAATGTCCCAGTGGGTCTGGTTGCGAGACGAATAGCTCTCTATGCTGTCAATGGCTCAAAGGGCTATTGTGAGCTCGGGATGTTGTTTTGAGTATTGTCCTGATCGTGCTGGCGGGTCTTGTTGCCACATGAACAGCGCACAGTATCCTCAACGGCTCGGAAGTGCTATCATGAGCTCGAGATGATTCTGTTACCCGCAGAGTCTTGACTGTTTCTGCGTCAAAAGTTCTCTCATTGATGCGGTGCTGTTTTCCCGAAGCTCATCATGTCAAACTACTCATTCACTCACCAGTAGCGCCGCACTAATCAAATTTTCACTGGGGTATCATAAACTGCTTGCCCTCCTCTTCAGTCATCTCTGCTCCCTGGCATTCGCCTTTCACGATCGGCCTCAGTCGACTTGTCCTCACTCTGTACCACATCTCTTTTCTGTCGCCTCCAAGCTCTCCTCCTAGAATCTTCTTCTTGAGCTCTTTCATGAATTCGTTGAACGTAGCAGCTTCCTCGAGCTCGAGCATCTCTCCACGCATGACCCCAATGGCCTCCAGCGCTTGCTGATACTTCGAGTCGCCGACGGAGTGGTTGATCCAGTCGAAGATGATGAACTTCAGCTGTTTGCATGCATCATGAATCTCCTCAATCTTCTCCGCGTTCTCCAGTATCTGCTTGAATTCTGGAATGGCATTCTTCGGATCAATCTGCTTGCCTTTCCGCTGGGGATCTTGAGCGAGCAAGGCAGCGACATCAAGATCTGAAAGCGGCTTTGGAGCATCTTTTCGGCTCCAGCGCTTGCCTCGAGCTTTTGGTGGCACCTTCTTAACCTCGGCAGTTTTGATGACCTTGTGCAGCGCAGGTTCAGCCTTCTCCACCAGATCTCCAGGCGGTTGAGAGAATCTGACCAGTATCTCGTAGGGTTTCGGAGGCTGTGATTCAGGGAAGATGGCGCGATGCTTGATGACCTGGTGAAGTCGATGCACGAGTGGGCTGTACGTCTCATCCGGAGGAGCATATTCTGTTGGTTCGCCTTCATCGTCTCGGGCAAAGGTAGACAAGTCCATACTGTCCACGTAATCGCTCATAGAGCTCATCAAGTCATCATTCGGCAAGTTCCTACCGTGGTATCAGTATGCAAGGTTGCAGTTTTTTGTAGGGTGATCACACACCGATGAACCTTCAACGACTTGCCGCTGACAGTTATGACACGATCAAGAGGAGGAAATTTGAAGTTGCGCACATCTTCGGCAAAAGGTAATCCCACCTCATAAAGGCACTCAAAGTCAGGCTCGATGTTTGGCGCAAGCAGCACCATCTGAGGTTTGTTATTCTCCTTTGGTACCAGTCGGGCCACAGCATAGGAATCCAGCTCGTACAGAGCCCGAATGAGTGACGACAACGCCATTGATGCCTTGTCATTGGTCTTCTGGTTGACAATCATGTGTGCTCGGCCCATGTCCAGGTAGCGATGGTACTGGTGCTTGTCGACGAAGCCAAGGAGATCAAGTCCGGGTGAGGTAGGGAAGTCTGTCACATTGCGGTCGCTCTCCGAGATGTGAACGGCGGTTCTGCCGTACGTGTAGCCCCTCGATAGATCATCATACGGAATGTCGCGTTTGCCACCAGCAGCTTCTTCGTCAACGACTTGATATGTGTATGCTCTCTTGATATTGGACAAGCCGTCCCCGTCTTCTTGCCCGCCGTCACCGTTCTCCTGCGTCGCGGTGTGCTGGCTGGCATCAGGAACACCGCTTCGAAGGACAAAGCTACTTGCTGTTGGAGCTGGAGCGGTCATGGTCTTAGGGTACCGCTCAACATCGATGGTGATTGCAGTTTCGTATTCACCTGGATTGCCAAGTGTCAGATAGCCTTTGTACGAAGCCACCGGCCTGGTCGACTTCAATCTCGGAATTTGTATCTCGTCCACTGCTTGAGCCAGTGTTCCACAATTGCCATCACAGTCCTGGCATAGAGTCTTGAGAATCTCCTCATTCTCAGCTTTCGAGACGTCCTTGTCCTCTTCCTTGAAACCATATTCCGGATCATCGAAATCCACTCCAAGGATCGTGAGCTCGATTTTGTCTTCCTTGATCTTGTCTGTGATCATGGAAAGATCGTCCACGTCCATGTTGGCGCGGGCATCAGTGACGAGCACAATCTTGCGGAGGTACTGCAGCTTCTTGCACTTTTCGGAAATCATCTGAATTGCGATAATCAACGCCGATGTCGCGTCTCCCGCGCTGTTGTTGCTGACGACCAGCTCGTTTCGCAATCGTCGCACATCCGGCATCAGCGCTTGATCGATCTCCTTGAGAACCTTGATATGCCGGTAGTCCGCTTCATCTTGCAGTGGGTTCACTGTGTCATTTGTCCGTAGGCCAATAACGCCGAGCATTGCAGTCTTACGTCCAGTAGATATTGTGGCAGTGATCCGGTCCCATACATATTCCAGTGCCCAGTCTAGGTTAGTTTGAGTCCGGCCATGGCTCTTCGAAGTGTCAGCTATGTATCAATGGATCTGGCGGCGTCTTGCAATCCGCTTGTTTCGTGAAGCGTTCCATCGCTCACCTTCTCGCCCATGGTCTTGCCGACATCGACAATGTAAACCGTCGCCTCTTTCGCCGCCATGATGGCTGTCACTTTGATGAAATGAACACTTTGAGTCCCGAAATCAAAGCGACCTAATGTAATTTAATGTTACACGTTCAAGACGCCTCGCGAGGCAGCAATCGCGCTAGTGCGCGTCATCACATGATTCTGCGCACACTTTGGGCAGCTACGACGAGATACATTGGAATTCCTCCGGCAAAAGCGTGACATTCGCACCGCAAGCACAGCGACATGCATTGCAGCTGTTTTCAACACGGCAAATTCGTAACACGGCAAATTCGTCTGAACCTGAGAATTGGGTGCTTGATGCACAAGCCCAAGACCAAGACCAGGACGCGTGCATAAATCGGACTTCTTCACAAGCTCAATGATCTCATGACAGCTCTCACCACAAGACGTGCCTCGGATTATATTACCGACCTTCGTCTCTCCCACCACTAACCTCTAACCTCCCACCCAAGACTTATCCAAAACGGAAAAATTCGCCTACGATGCCGACCCTCTCATCCCTCGCCGACCCAAAGAACTACCACATCCTCACCTACGGAACCCTCCTCGGCTCCAACCTCTTCCAGACCTTCCTCGCGGGTCCCCTGGCCTTCAAAGCCCTCCCACGACCCTCCTTCAGCGTCCTCCAACAGGCGATCTTCCCGCCCTACTTTGGCTTCCAGACGGTCTTGCCCTTAGTGCTAGCACTGACATGGCCCGGCGAGAAGATCGCCTCCATACGAAAGAATGCGGGCCCGATGGGATTGTTAGAAGAAGAGAATAGATGGATAGCCATGCTGCCGATTGCCACGATGTTTGTGACGAGTTTGGCGAATCTTTTGGTGTTGGGACCTGCGACGACAAAGGTTATGAAGGAGAGGAAACATCAGGGTGAGTCTTGTCTTGGAATCGAGTGACGAGAGGAGGTGTTGATTAAGATGCTGATGTGGTGGGATAGAAACGAGAGATGGAAAGAAGTATTACGACCCAGGGCCGAAGAGCGCAGAGATGCAACGATTGAATTCCTCTTTCGCCAAGTTGCATGGAGCGAGTTCGTTGGCGAATGTCATCGGTCTTGGAGCGATGTTGGTCTATGGCATGACGCTTGCGGAGAGGCTATAAATGATTCCCTGGTGTGGAGTGAAATGGGAGACAGTACATGGAAAGACAGGCAGCGGTATCGATCTCGATAGGCCCTGTCACAGCCATGCAACCCAAGAGCCATACGATCAACTATGTTAGGCATGTCCATATAAGAGAAACACCTCCCCTATACCACACCATACAACAAACCCTCATTTCAACCCATAACTACCATCAAACTTTCTCCTCACATGCATTTCCATCGTCTTTCCTTTCTCTTCCTCCCCATCCCCATCATAAGCGAGACGGTCGAGGCGACAACTGTTAGAAAGAAAAGCTTGTGTACTTATCTCTTTGTCATCAGGCAAAGCCTTCTGATCCAGAACCTGCTCCCTCGTCCTCCTATCCTCCTGCCGAGTCGGACTACTTGAACTTAAAACTTTTCGTTCCCTTTTACTGGGAGGGCGAAGAAGCGTTTACAGCATTCGATTGTTTCTCTTTGGGAGTCGCGGGAGATGCCATGTCCGGTAATTTGGAGGAAGCAATACGTTGCTGCGGCAGAGCGAATTTCTTCGATGACTTCGCTCTTGGCGTCCGCTGCTGAGGAAGTAGACGGGTTGAGGTATGGGGAGATACTCAGATGCTGACTGTCTGGGAGCACCGAGCCAGAGTGGACTCGAGATATATAGCCATGGACGGAGCTCGCCAACGATAGTTGAACAGCTTTACGCACACATCAAGCAGCACCCCTTGTTTGTCACCGGTCGTTTTGCGCCCTCGGACTTTGCCGTAGGCCTGAGACTTTGCTAGACTGCTGGGGAAGAGATTATTGAGATGTGAACTCAAGTCCTCTCACTCTCACCAACTGTGTAGCCCTTGGCAACACCGCTTCTCCCTTCTTCCATTGCCGCGCCTTGAATCTTTCCATCCTCGTCTCTATCATACGCAATCTCGAAGTCGCTTCCAAGACCTTGCCACGTTCGTTTAGAGCGGAGGAATTCGGCAGCAGGAGAGACTTGCCCGCCGACTGTCGCAACGTCGCCTTTTGCTCTTTGTACCAGAGCCGACGAAGGTGGTGCGGCGCCATTGCCTTTCCCCGTGGAGCTCTCGCCGTTTGTAGCTTGTGCTCTCGTCGGCCGGCCCATAGGTCTGCTGTTACTGACGTAGCGGCCTGTTCTCAGGTCGAATTCAGGTGGCTCATCATCGGAAGGTTGATCGTCCCAGTTTCCTTCTCCTGTGCTTGCGATTTCATCATTCCCGTTCAATTCGCCGGTTTGCCCTCCATTCATGGTGAGCTTGCGCTCTTTGCCAAGCAATTGCGAAAAATCGCCCACCCACTCGCCACCCCACACCCTCTCCTTGTCGTCTGTCAAAGCCATCTCCAGCTCAAATGGGGTGATGATGGGCTTGAAGAATTCCTTGCTCTCAATCAAGCTGCTCTCCCAGCACCCAATGACCACCCAACCGCCGATTTCGCTGAAATTGGCAACCTTGGCGGCGTTGACTTTCCCGACCACGAAAGTGTATGATTTCTTCCCCGCGCGTGAGATGAGACCCTGGCAGTGCTCGAGGGCGTCCATGTAGTTGGCCACGGAAAGAGTATTGATCAGGATGCCGAAGATAGGGACCGTACTCAAACGTGTCAGCAGTGCGTAGCGCCTTCGCAGGAGCTGAGCGGTCGAAGCTTCCACGGTCGTTGGCGCCGAAGTATCTGTAGGGAGAATGTGTATACTCTTGATACGAGAGGAGAGAATGAGTAGAAGAGAGGCAGGAGGATTGGAGATGTGAAAGATGGAATACTCCTTCAACGTCTCGGTATTCTCTTGAACTTGCGCTGGTACAGTCCGATTTGGCAAAGGAGACGTATGATCCCGAATGATTTGCGTGCTGAAGATGTGACCATAGCCATCTCGTACAAGTCGCTCTTGAAGGGTATCCAGGTGATGGCCGTAAGGGATGTCGGCCATGAGACAGATCTTGTCATGCTTGTTCGGGAAGGTGGAGAGGAAACTCTTAACAACCATGTCTAGATCCAGTGGTTTCGAAGTGTAGACATAGATGACTGGTAGCCGCGCGGTAGGCGACAGGCATGATCTTCCATAATGCACTACCACGTCGGCGTCGACATGTTCTGCAGCGACCTCATCCACGCAACATGCACCGTAAGATGTGTCGCCGAGGATGGTGAGCTTCTCGTCGATTTCGTCAAAGCCAGCGTCACCTACAAGACTCGGATCGCTCAACGATGCCCTCTGCAGTGTCTCGGTGACGTCGTGTGTGGGTTCATTGGTGTGGGACGAAGGATGTTGAGGCCGCGATGCTTGCCTCGAATTCTTCAGGCCATCCCGGAGAGCTTCGAACACGCGTGGCGCGTCACTCAGCATTGCATCGGGAAACTGCAAAGCAATGCGCTTCCACCGTCCTTGGCGGATCTCATTGATTGTTCTCTTGATCTCATATTGGAGATGGAGTTGATCTTCCGTGAGACGGGCTTCGGTTGATGGTAGGACGACTGGAGCAGCCTCCTCCAGGATATGCTCAGCGGGCGTGGACAAGATGGGAGCGTGTTCGGAAGCCATGTTAATGTCGGTGACTGTGTGGTCAGCAGAAAAATATCTGCCCCCAGACGCGAGAGTGGGGGTTTCGGCCTGAGGCGTCACACGTGGCGAGCTAGCATGTCCCAGACACTGCACAGCTGCATATCCCCGTCCTCTACCTACCAGAGAGGCCGACAGCGTCACTCAGTGTATGGGTCTATACATCGGCAGATGATGCTGATAGTCCTCGATTGGTTATCCTCCATTGTGTAGGACTGTGGATTGTGGTTGTGATAAGCGATTTATTATTCTCCGAGCACTGCACACTGTGCGAGTGTGTCGAAGCGTTCGAACGTTGATCAGGAGTAGCAGCGATTGGACGTCGGATGGGTCTGATGCTTAGCGCCGGGAGGGTAGTTCTAAGGTGAAACGGGCATGGAGCCGCGGTGTGTGCCGCCGGGCGTGAGCCGTCGAAACACGAGGTGCACATACACACATACACCATCACACAACATCTCCTTGCACCACTCCGCTGCACTCCTGCCGCGCGCGGGCGCCACTCATCTTCGCTCCTCTGCGACCAGTCCGGCCAAAGCGCGTTCACCGGCCACATGGACCCTGTAATGTCGCATGTCTGCTGAATTCCATTCGCGCCGAGCCGACAATAGCGACAGCGACCGCGACCGCGAGGGCGACGGTCACTCCAACCCCTACACCTCTGACACCGCAACGCCCAGCTGCCAGCGGCTCGCCAGATGCCCTTCGCCTTCTTTGTCTCCTTCACCGAGTTTCTATCCGGTCCATTGTCCTCCTGCCGCTGACGAAGGCGCAACAAAAGCTGCCATTGTCGCCCGCCCAGCGCCCATTGTCCCTCGCTTCACCCAGGCTAGATCGCTCCACGCAATGCGATTCTACCTTCCCACCAGACGCATGCTCTGAACTCGACCACACTCATTACCGCCAACGGCCTTTTCCTTCCCCACGTCTGCAGGTCAGGCGACACTCGTTCACGATTCGCATCACTCGATACCACCGACCACAATCCTTCACGAGCCGTCCTGGCGGCACATCTTTTCAATTGATCCCTCTGTTCACACTGCTGGTCTCGGCGACGAGAGGGGCACACCACAAAATAATCCAACAACACCACGGAACTGACTATGGGCTGCTTTGCGGATCGCGAGAAAGGCTCGCCAGAAGAGACGGCGAAATGGGACTATCTCACATTGACCGACTTCAAGTGCACCTCCGGCTGGACTGTTGCCGCATACGTATGGCTGTGGTTCATGGCCTTCGTCGGGACTGCTGTCGTTGCCCTTGACACCTACACAGCCGTCAATTTGCTGGCCTTTAATCATTGGAGCTCCAAGGTCAAGCCTGCGCTTGATTTCAAGTACAGCAGATGGATCTTTGCCGTCTGTATTCTGCTGTCCTTCGTACTCCTATTCTACGAGCTCATCCGCGCATGGAGAGTCATCAAACGAGGTGGCGTTGCCGAGAGCTTCCTCGACCCGACCGCCGTCACCATTCTCAGTACCCGACCCGGCGGAGGATGGAAGCGCTTCCTGGTCTTCACCGAGCTTACGAAGAGCAAGAAGGGAGCCGATTACGTGGCATTGTTTGTCTACTTCTCCTTCAAAGGTGCCATCCGAATCATTCTCGCGGAAGCTCCCCGTCAATGCGTCAACGCCATGACCCTTTGGGCTGTCCTTCAGGCCGACCTTCTCCACAAAAAATCAGCCGAGCGCTCTTCCTTCGATCAGTTCTGGTACAATGTTCAAGAGCTTGCAAATCAGGACCTGACCGAAGCGATGATCTACATTTCCATGTTGGTCACCTTGGTCATCTGGGTCTTCAGTGCGTTGTCGCTTATCGTGGCGGCAATCCTTTACATTACATTCTTGTTGCACTACATCCCACAGCGAGACGGCAGACTCTCTGTCTACTGCAAGAAGAAGGTCGACAAGCGTCTTGCCAAGATTGTCGAGCACAAAGTGAAGGCTGCCCTGGAGGACGAAGAGCGCAAAAAGCAGAAGTACCTTCGAAAAGAAGAAATCAAGAGACAGAAGACGGGAGAGTTGTCTCTGCCGGCACAACCTCATCTCAAGAGCTTGCCCACGCTGCCTAATGTTGGTGATACACCAGAAACTGAGAAGCAAGATGAGCTTCCGGAATTCCCGTTGGTTCGTCAGGATACCGTCGAAAGCACAGCCACCCTTCCACCCTATACAAGCCAACCGCCTACTCGCAACGATGGTCTTCAGAGACAGCCGACTCTGCCCAACGTCTCGGTTGGCGGTAGACCAGACATGACACGCACAACGACCCAAGCGTCTACTTGGTCGGCAGCGCCCAGCTACTCTACTAACGCCCCTCTCCTTGCGAACGCAGGCTACGCTGGTGCACCTGACGGCTATCCAGTACCGCCTTCCGCGGTCACTCGACAAGACTCAAACTTGTCTTTTGATCAATACCATGGTCGCAATGACTCGCAAACCACGATAGGCTCCCGGAGGGCTTACGCTCCAGGGCCACCAATGTCAGGATCGAGAGCACAAACACCGATGTCTACACGACCCTTTACTCCAAACAATGGCAATCCTTATCCTCGACAAACACCAGCCCCGCGAATCCCTCTTCCAATTAGATCGAATACTGCTTTCAGCTTCGAACAAGGCCCGCCTTCAGCGATGTCAAATCCTTCGCAGGGTCCGTACGACAGAAAATATCCTCCGCCAGTGCGTTCAAATACAGTCGACGGTTTTCGCGCAGCACCGCTGCAGCACAGCGGTTCTACCAGTAGCCTCCACAGCCAGCCTTCCTTTGGTCGCCCTATGCGTGGCTCCCAAGGAAGCTTCAACCGTTCCTTCGCCGCAGCTGCTCCGGCACTGCCAGAGATTCGATCTGCATCACCAGACAGCTACGAGATGCAATCTCAACCGTCTCATGCCCAGCGACCGCCGCCGCAACAACAGAATGGCTATGTGGCTTTCACCCCTGGCAGCAACGCCTCGGCGCCACGATGGCAGCAAGGACCTCAGCGGAACATAACAGTCAGCGGTGCTCAGAGCACGGGTGACTACTTTAGCACCGCGCATCACAATGTCCCGCAGCGTAGTGCAACCGCACCTCTTGCCGTGACACCCGTGAAACCACGCCACTCCAACTACGCACACGATATTCTTGCCGAATATGGCGCGTCCGACGACGAAGAGCGTGCGAGACGTCACTCGCCTCCGCCACAACAGAGATCTCAGTGGCCGGCCTACTGATTCTTGTACGATGAAGATTTTTAGCAGTCGCGTTGGATGGCGACGAAAACATGGCACGAAACAAAGATACCCCCCGTCCGTAAAGCGAAAGAGAAAACCTCCTTTCGAGCGATCCGGTGCTAGTGTGCACACGAGTCGCGAAAATTTTGTATATAGATAGTACGTCCGATCCGAACTCGAAGGGACTGTAAAGATAACGCCATTTTTTATGGCCGCTTTTGGAATCAGGAATATTCCATTTTTTTCACACCTCTGTGTAGCGTGGGCGCGTAATTGCAGACCACCTCAGGCGACTGAATGCCAAGACTTTTCACATGGGTGAGTCAGCTTCCAACTCACGTGATGCTGTGTTAATAGTCCCCGTCTTGTCAGCTTCTCTGACATCTTCCATAGACATGCACCCGCCAATCACGAAGATGGAACATCAGCGATACGCCTGAGAAGATCCCACATGGACGTCGTAAGGGCGTATGTTGGACAACATGCATGAGGGGCTGAGGAGAATTATATATATAGTTAAGTATGGGCATTAAGATTTCCGCTTACGAATAAGATACTATAGTCTACGTCGGGGGGAGAAGTCTAATATTTCGGGGGGAAAGGAGGAGAAGTAGAAGAAGACGGCGGAGGAGAAGAAAAGATACGCGCCTCCAACACCCAAAAAACTATTCTGGTCGGTTGGTCTTTCAGATCGCTGGTGCTGAGGGACAGACAAACTGCGTCTTCTTCGGACGGACGGTGGTGCTGGTGGCGGCGAAGAAGAAGAGATCTGGTGCTGCACATTCCCCGCTCTGGAGTCCTGGGCTCGACGTCTCCGTTGACAAGTGCCGAAGAAGGATACCATTCATCCAGCTTCCTCAGGGATGTCTCATGTCCAGTGACCATGTCCACCCAGGCTTCGGCAGATTTCAAGCACCAGACCAATCCATGGCCATTGAGACTGGCGCACATCCACAGACCTTGCTTGTCGGGAACAGCGCCAACATAAGGCAGCCTGTCCGCCGAGGCACCCATAAAACCGCTTCATTCGTGTCTAATACAGCCATCAGGGAGGTCTTTGCTCCAGTTTTTCGAGCCGAAGCAATCGGCCAGCAACTGCGTAGGAATTCTGAGATAGTAGGATCGAGCGAGGTATCATCTGTGTTGCCAAAGCGAGATGCGCCGTCATCCGAAAGTTGGTGAGTACGACCACCGACAACGATGTCGCCTTCGTTCACTGAGCCGGAGGGCGTGTTATCAT
Organism: Lecanosticta acicola; assembly: GCA_963674455.1. Classification (NCBI taxonomy): domain Eukaryota; kingdom Fungi; phylum Ascomycota; class Dothideomycetes; order Mycosphaerellales; family Mycosphaerellaceae; genus Lecanosticta; species Lecanosticta acicola. The sequence goes on along the minus strand of CAVMBE010000016.1, from coordinate 367,549 downwards.
GTATTCGTATCTGTTCTCACGGATGTATAAGTAAGTAATAGGCAAGCTTTTCCGAGGTAATCCAGTGCCAGATCGCCGTGCAACGACTTGGCCATGCAGAGGTACTATAAGGCCTGGCAATTCTGGGAGAATGTGAGCAGTATAGCCATTAGTAGTAAGAATCAGATTTGAAGTCATGATCGATTCCCGTGAGGTTTTATCAAGCCCTTCGTTTTTACCTGGACTCTGTCCGATTGCAAGCACTAGTGTATCGGGCTGTAGATTCAGCTCTTGTTCGAGCGCTAGATTCAGAAATTTCTAGCGTGAACTGATACGCGCTGATACTTCCGGCTTGATGTGAGAAAGCGCCGAGAGCGTTCGGCGACAGAAACTGACTGGAAGCCTCTTCTGCCGTCCGGATACGATACTTGACGATACTGGGCAGCCGGATTATCTGCACCCATCGTCTCCACCATGCGTCGGATGGCTGCCTGGCCCATGTCAAGCTGATGTTGACTGTAGATGATGTCTGCGCTATCGCAGAAGTTGGCGGCGCAATCTATGTCCAACTCTGCGGCAAGTTGGTGAGTCCGCTTGATAGTGGCATACTCTAGCCTTGCGGTCTTGATCGCTCCTTGAAGGCCATGTGCTCGTCCGTGCTTCGGAAGGCGCGAGAAGATGCGGCCTCAGTGTGACCTCCATTTCGACCTGTTGCACGCGAGCACGCGCCTCTCACCTTGAGCAGGAGCAGGACAACGGATGTTTTTGGCTGCTTGGAGAGTGCGTTATATGCGATGGAGGGACCGCTGATACCGCACCCGACGATGACATAGTCCGCGCGTGGAGGGAGGTCTTCAGAAGTAGTAACCAGACGTCCCATGGGCGACGTCTGAGGTGTGAACAAGGCTCCAGTACGGCATCGGCGGCGCCTCCCTTGACAGACTTGGCGTCATTTCTCCTTCCGAGCCGACAACATCTTCACGTCAAACCTGGTTCTTGGTGTCCATTTGGCGACATCCGCGTTTCTTCCGCAACTGGCATCCTGGACTCATACCTTATGGAGAGATGAAAGAGGTGACTCCGCCGCTACAGCCTCCCCTCAGTGACAATTCCCGCCGGTCAGAGCCGCGCCGTGTCTACCGACGCGACCGCGTCTTGGCCTATCTCTTGCGCCAAGCAAGAAGCGTTCACGAACAGTTCTCCGAACTATCCGAATGGGATCACAGGATGTACGCGAGATGATGCGTGTCAGCATCGTGCTGCCGGTTCGCTGCCGGTCAAAAGCTGCCCCGACGTCATGAATCTGTCAGCGCAAAACTCACAGAACTTGCCTTGCCTCGCCTCCCTGCACAGACCACAGACCAATCGTGTGCTATACCTGCCAGTCGCTATTGCAAAGTGGGTCCTCTCACCATTTCATCGCGACAGCTGTGACAGAACCCGATGAGACACCCGGATCCGGAGGTCGGCAGCCAGACGCTGCCCTGCAATTGGCATGCAAGGCTTGCAGAAGCGAAATAGAAGCTGTCACACAACCTCTGCTTGCCGGGATCTTCACGCAATGAAGGCAGTGCTCGCCAACGCTTGTCTGGAAAGAGGCCTTCTGAAACTCAACAGCTTGGAGAACAAGTTCCGATTGCTCGCACTTCGTCTTACACCACTCTTTCGCTGGCTAAGTCAGCGTGCGAGATCCGACCGCTCCAACGGGATGATGGCCACGCGATGCCGTCAGAATGGTTTGTAATCCTGCCGTGTTCTTTAGTGCAAGGCCGAGCGGTTACGGTCACTATCGTCACCAGGAGCTGGAGTTTTATGACTGTTTGCAATTAACAGAAACCGGGACACTCGTTAATAAGTCACCCAGCCCACCCCTGCACCTGAGCCGCCATAACAAGTAGAGCACAGCGCATACAGCACACCCGCTCCATCAGTCTCCACTACTTGGTCACCTGTCTGCTGCATGAACAATCTCCTTCGGCTCATCAGCTTAATCCTAACCCGAGCTCCGATCCGTAAGCGCATCTCACACAGCCGGCTTGCACTTCACCTTCAGTCGCTACCACCAGCAGGATAACATCGGACATGGCTCCGCAGCATTCAGATCTCGACGTCGCGGCCACTAGGCTGGACTTGAGCAAGAAGAGTCGCGGCAATCAGCGAATGCAGCGTATCGAAACAGCAATCCGGTCATTTCGCGTCCTGAGAGGACTTTCGCCAGAAGAAGTGGATTCCTTTATGAACTCATATGTCATCTACGACCTCGATTGGGCAGACGAAAAGATGATGATTGAGACTCTGGGCCCAGATTATCAGAAGAAAGTGGGCGCATGCCTTGCGGACTATTACAAAGTATTAAATCATCTTTGTGCGATTGGCGAGCTGGAAAAGATGTACATCCCTCCGGCAATGGACCTCAAGGAAAGCATTACGATGAACCAGATACTCTACGAGGAAAGCATCGCCAAGGAACTTCATTTGCCTCCCAACGCAAAAATACTGGATTTAGGTTGCGGACGCGGGCGAGTTGCCGCTCATATATCCAGGATCACAGGGAATGCTCAGGTGACGGGCCTCAACATCGATGCAGACCAAATTGCTAGTGCCAAAGCCTTCGACAAGGCCATGAACCTCTCGAATAATTTCATCACCGCCGACTTCAACGACTTACCGTTGCCCTTTCCAGACAACTATTTCGATGCATTTTACCAGATCCAGGCGTTCAGCTTGGCAAAGGATCATGCGAAGCTGTGTCGGGAACTCTATCGGGTCCTGAGACCAGGCGCGAGGCTTTCACTGCTGGATTGGGCGAGCTTAGAGGCATACAACCCGGAGGATCCTCATCACCAGAAACTCATGCGACGCATCAAGCCGCTCATCGGCGCAGTGGGGACCCCCACGCCACACAGCATGGAGGAGGCTCTCGAAAGCTCCGGCTTTGTGATGTTGGAGTCCAACAACGCTAGTATTGACGGCCTACAAGCGCCGCTGATCGAGCGGGCCGATGGGTACTTCCGAACTGCTCGGAAGGCGCTCCTGGGACTTGTACGAGTGGGTCTCCTCCCTGCACATTTCAGGACGCTTTTCAACCGCCTGACCCAAGACTGCGATGCTTTCGTGGAAGCAGACCGTGCGAGGTTGATCACGACGAGCTACCACTGGCTTGCCGAAAAGCCTTTGACCGCTTCTCCCGCCCACTCGGAGGTGGCTCTTCACGCGGATTCGGGGTACAGTTCGCAGACTGCTGTAAGCATTTCAGCATCGCCAGCTGGCTCGGCTCGAGCTGTCAAACCAGACGCTTAGAGACACGACGCCCTTGTGCTGGCCAGGAACCAACAGGTCGCGGCGCCTCCTACAACCCGCGACCCATCAGCCCGGTGCCTTGCCAGCATGGCCGCGAATCAACGAGACATTGGCAAAAGGGGGACCGTCGCCGCCTTTACCCGAAATTTTTTCTATTCTGACTTAATCCTTTTCATGGTGCATGCAACGACTTGAGCGAGCGAACTTTTCCGAGAGTATGGATTGAATACCCATGGGCGAGCGAGCGAGCGATGGCGTTCTGGATTACCTCCCCAGCTTCCTCGTGAACTTTTGATGCTCTGCATGAAAGGCATGAAGTAATCTCAGGTCAGACTGAGGTCTCAATCATTGATTATGCTGTACAGCTCTTAGAGATATATATGGTCATTGCAGCATTTCTACCAGCTCTGGTCCTCTTTCTCCGTCTTGAGCGCCGAGAGTTTCGGCAATCGAATTGGTCAACGCGTACCGTCTCGGCTCTGTGCAAGAGACAGGCTGGGGGATTTGGTAGCCGCCGTGGATTACTTGTGGTACATCTGATTTCCCTACGACGTAAGAGGCTGACGGTATCTACCAGTACACCAGCAGATGCTTTACGCTCAAGACGCCAGTGTTCCTTCCTCTCTCCTTGCTGGGAGCAAAAGCCAACTGCATCACATAATACAGATTCCTCCAAGGCTAAAAAGAGCGACGGCCGTTGAAGCTCGATGCAGTGGTCTATTGTGGATCTGGCGAGGATCTTACAATGCCTCTTCCTTGTCCTTCTTACCCTTCTTCTTGGAGCTGCCGCCGGAGGGAGCGTCGCCAGTCTTCTTCTGGTGCACGACGAATCTGGTATAGCATTCCTCCTTGTCCCACTCGAATCCAGCGAGGTAGGGTGCATCGAGCTCGTCATCTTGCTGAGATAAGAAGTCAGCTGCGGTAACTTCCGGGAACGGGCGGGCATGAGCTGGACTTGCCTTCTTCTTGAACTGCTTGTGGATGGCATCCAGTGCATCCTTGATGGTTACTCCCTTGAGATTCCGTGCAGTGACCTCAAGGCCTAGCGGGAAGTGGAGGTCGATCTTCTTGATGGGTGGGGTACAGAGGAGCTTCTTGAGGACAGTCGGGTCGTCGACCGTTGATGGCGAGGCGTTCAGCTTCCTGGACATTCCATCAGTATCAGCTTGGAAAGACACTTTGTGAACATCGCTGTGGGCTCAGACACCGGAAGTGGGATGATGAGGAGTTTGCTTACCAGTTGAGCCGCTGGGTCTCCGGAGCGATGGCAAGATCCGTGCCTTCCTTCTCTAAAGTCACATTCTTATCAGCAACGGGCGACTACGAGTACAACGCTTCTGCACGACTCACCGAGTTCATTGATGTTGAAGACACCGCTCACGGTGCTGCTGCTTCGTCGCTGCTTCTGGGGCTTGATATCGCTGGGCGATGCTGGTGCGTCGTCAATGGCGGAGTCGACCTTGGACAAAGGAACTTCCTGGACTTCAGCGGACATTGTGGCTTGGTGTTTGGATTGGCTGAGCAAACGGGGATTGTAGTGATAGTCAGGTACGGAGAATTGGGAGTGCTTGATGGATGGATTGATTGAATGGACGGGAGAGGAGAGCAGAGCAAGGAGAGGGGGTAGGTGTACTTGGGAGAGCTCCTAGCTGAGCGGGGCATCAATCGCGTGACCTGGTGACCTGGGCCTGGTGCCGTGATGCGTGATGCGTGAGGTGAGATGTCTGGTCGTCCGACCTTGCACGCCATCACCCAATCGAACGCAAGACACCCTGCCTACAGCGGCTAGCTCGCGTCAGTCCCTTCCCCGCAATCCGGGGTGCATTGCCGTCCCGCTGTGCTTCAAGCGTCAACGGGGCCTGTCTCACGTGCTCACGCCTTCTGACGGCTATTGATGGCAATGACAGTCTCCAAGGCGGTTGGAAAGACAGTCTTGCGGTGCTCATTGCTGTCGCCAGACTGGTTTATCTGGCCTTTCCCTGGGCCGAAGAGCCCGCCGAGTGAAGACGAACGCAGGAACCCGCCTAGACCCTTGACGCAACTACCTTAGCTTTGCCGCCCCGAGCCTAAGCGTGTGTCTCTTGCGACCACAGGTCTTCTTCAGAAGGAGGGCACGGAAGGGCGAAGAGTCTATCTCCTCTGATGGCCCTGGCGCTCGCTTCCAGACTCGTATTGAACAAAGAGCCAGCTCGCGACTGTCAGACCAATTCCTTCTCCGCGAGTGCTGGCAGCAGGAAAGCGACGAACCTCGAGCAGGCAGCGAACAAGATGGATAGGAGGATTTAGAAGAACTGCAGGACCTCTAACAGAATGGCCTGATGGTAGTGAACAATTTGGAGGATAGACGAGGCGGGATATACAGTGGAATCTGGATACGCTACATCAATACGGTAGGTGTGGAGAACGATACGTCATTAACGTTATGCTGGGGAGCTGCCCGTAGTGTGTGAGAACAGGCGACCGCTAGTGCCCGTGTCGAAACAGCCAATGGGAGCTAAGCATGTCAATGGAGCGCCGGGATTGGAAAGCCCGGTCGGGTCACGTGGGTTCGTGACGCCACCTAACGCGATACAATCTCCTTCCAACAGCACTTTGACTTTCAACTTATGCGCCTACTTTGTCCTTCTGCTGCACGATCCTGTACGGCATACGACGGCGAACAAATATATTAAGCTGGATCAAAGCCAATAGCTGGCCTCTTCCGTCGCACCGAACCGCCATGGATCGCGATGCGAGGCACGGACAAGAGAGATGTGCACCTGCTCGCTCACATCAGCGCACCGAGCAGTCGAGGCGACGATGATCGCTACAGGGCGCAGATTGAGAGTTACTTGAGATGCTCTGGCACACGCAGGCGCCGAGCTGCCCCCCGGCCGGTGGCAAGCACCGAAGTCCAACGCTCGCAAGGCGGACCTGATGTTTACGAACAGGAAGAAGAGGTCACGGATCCTCATGCTTCTGGGTCCTTTATTGAAGACACGCAGCTTGCTTGGACTGCGCTGGAGTCTCAGTTGCCTACTTCGTCTCTGGCTCCGATCAGGTCTGCAACGAAAAGGGCATTGTCTGTCAATAACTCGACGGCAGGAGCTCGTGGATCGAAAGCCACATGGTCTTCACAAGATGGGTATAGACGCATTGAATTGACGCCCTCTCGTCAAAGGCAACGGGAAAACCCTCGCGAGTTTCGTCAGTCTTCCGGAAACAGAGAATCAGGAGTTGCATTATCCTCTTCAGCGCGTGAAGATAGGAATCAGCACCACGTCAACTCACTTGATCGGCGCACCCCCGACGAAATCATTGGCTCAAATGAGACAACCTCAGAGTTGCCGACGTCTTATTCTCTGAGTGAAGGCACCTCCGGAAGCTCGAAAGAGCGCGAGCAGCTTTCCCTGCGCTCCGCAAGTGACCCAGGACCTCAGCTGGGTGCTTTGGTTGCCGACATAGTTGACGCATCGAAGCTCCGAGGGCAGGACCGATCACCAGATAAGAATACGGGCTGCGAGGTCCGCAGTAACATTGCTAGACGTCGTCAACCGGCGCCTTTGACAGAAACAGACGCACAGCCGGCACAGCCAGCAATCGATGATGCGACGTTGTGTCTCCTGCAATCCTTGTCAACAACGATCCATCCTCCGAGTCCGGAGGTATCACTTCGTGCATTCTCATCTCATGTGACACCAGCAATGGAGCATCTGGCACAGGAGAGTGCTGTTAGTGATTGCTTCAAGCCAGTCGCTATCTTCAGGGAGCCAGAGCTTCTCGAACGAGGGCATTGGAGTATCGACTGCTCTCCTTGGCCTCTCGAGGAGCAGGTGAATTTCTGGCGGACCTTGCAAGATGTCGGTGGTAGTGGAAGAGCCGGATGGGGCGTCTGGTGCAGTCGAGGTGCTCCTATTCAGTGCGAGGACAAGACCAGTCCAGAGAGGTACGGCGAGGCTGGCGGGACCACGAAGTCGGCAACTGAGACCGCTTCTGTTGGACCCATCCGAGTCTACTGCTGGGGAGAAGTCGTCAAGCACGTATATTTGATGCTATACGTTGCGAGCAAGAGTAGAGTTCGAAGACTTGGCCTTCAGTGGATCGATTCAGAAGGCACAGTCATCGTGCAGATGCCAAGACCCAAGTGAGCGAAATTGGCAACTACTCCAATCCAATGACACTCGTTAGCATTGCCATCGGCAATGAGTTCAAGGTCTACTTGGTGTCGGCCAGATCAGATCCGGCGCTCGGATTCGCAGCGGCGAGGTGGACTGGCTCAGACGAAATTCGTCAATCATGAATCCACCAATCAGCCCTACCAGTAGGATACAACATTTGGAAGTTTCGTTGGCGTTGGGATGTCAACAGTAACTGCGACTGGCCGGCCTCGGCGGTACGGACGCAATGCCGCGAACAGCGCTCTTGGTCAGAACATCATCTTAGGTGTTGTTCACGTCCCAGCTTCTCGCGCTTTGGAGGTAGATCGACAAGGAGTAAAGTTTTGATCCGGTCACTCTCACATGAACCACAGTCGCTCAAGCGAATCCAGTGCCATCATTGGACTCTGAGGATTGGTACAATCATCTACTGGTAGTTGGAACCTTTGCTGAATGGCTTGCTGTTTCGATCCGTTGGCGTGATGGGCAATCTGTTTGTGCGCACCTGACAGCACTCGCGCATTACGCTCTCGAATTGATTAGACCTTCAGAGTCGTCTTTAGTCGAAGAGGACCATGGCATTCCAGTGAGAGATGGCCGTCAGAGTACGATCAAAATTCATAGACCGCGGATCGAATTTGTAAGTGGATTTGTTCAAAGGTCCTGACCTCAGATGCTGAAAGCTGAGCACATGTAGTATCCTGGATGTCCACACGCTCATTGGCTCTCTTTTCCGCGTCTCGAGATATCAAACCGGACCCCTGCTGATCAAGTGGGTTGCTTCGCTGGCAGTCTATTCGCCGTGTAAACTGACGATGCCGTTTTTCATAGGTGACGGGTATTGGCTGACTGCTTGGGAAGGAGATCACTGCTGAAGAGGGCTTGGCTGCTATTGCTCTGCCAGCATCATAGAAGATTCCAGCGGCTGACCTAGTTAGGGCTGCGATGATGTTTGTACTACTCTGTAGCAAGAGGGCCCCAAGATCGACAGCACCAACCAATACTTCCTCGGTGTTGGTAACTCCGCTGTCCAACAGTAAGTATATCTTCGACCGCCAATTTGAGTGCCAGAAAGTCACAAAGAGGCCGCCGCCAGCCTCGAAGAGGCCTCCTCTGCTCTGCCGCACTTTTCGGGGCGAGGGGCAAAGATGATCGCCGGACCTGCATACCCCAAGCCACGGCCTGGAAGCTGGAACGCAACCGAAACGGACCAGCCTACTCCTGCGCCTTCACTGACGTTGTGATCCTGTGTGCTGCTGGCACTGTATGCCTTGGCAAGCAGTGCAGACTTTCCACATTTTTATCACGATATCACCTAGAGCTCTATCGAACTACCCGCTGCACAAGACAAGGTTGTGGTGGCTGTTCCCACGTGGCGGCGCACTAGATAGATTGACTTTTGACGATTGCATTTAGAGGAAAAACCTAGGTAGGGCTACCTCCTAGCACCTCATGGTTGAAGGCAATCTATGCTATCTCAAATCCAATTATTGTACTGATCATGGCTTCAACGAACGGCGGAAAGGGTATCTCAAGGGTGTCTCTGAAAACATAACAACGAGAGGAAAAGACAACGCAAACGCAAAGGCGCAAGCATCATGCAGCCAACGACCATTCGTTTCCATCCAGTCGCAGGAGATCTTGCTCGATTAGCCAGTTGTGTGTGTACTCGTCCATGTTCCAGGTCGCCGGATTGATCGCGGCCTCTCTGCCCTCCTTCTTGGCCGTCTCCAGATGACGGCCAATGTGTTCCATGCGGTCATCCCAGGTGCCTTTCCCCCTGAATTTTTCGTCGCAGAAGAGACAGCAGCTGCGCTCGGGCGGGGAGCGAAGGGCTCGGTTACATCTCTTTGCAGCTTCTTGGAAAACTTGGTCGTCCGCGTTGCTGCCGCTCCTCGTCGCGGGTCTGGCGACACTTGGAGATGATCTCCTCCTGGGTTTCGAGGGAAAGTTACTCTCGTTGCCGGGCGAATGCATTCTGCGAACGTGTTGGATGAAGAGGTCTTTGCGATTGAAGTCGTTTGGTTTCTGCGAGCGGCATTGATCGCAGCGCCAGAAAGTGAGGCGCAGGTGTTGGGTGTTGACGTGGCGTTTCCCTGGAAGGAGAAAGACGGAGGGTTAAGCGTGTGTATCTTCTAGCATGAGGTTATTATCGATCGTGGGTTACTTACATTCGTTCTTGGTGCCGAAGCTAGATGAACAACTGTAGACGGCGAAAGGGCACGGAAAGGCTCTGTTATTGCCGAAGGGCTTTTGATCATTTGCGTCGCTGCCAGATTGGTAGGAAGACGACCGTCTTCCTACACCCGAGCGCTTCGCGACGCGTGAGCCAGTATTCAAGAGCGACGACGGGGCCGTGGAGCGTGAAGCCTGTGCACTTCGCCTGCGAAGCATCGGCGTCTCTGGTTCTTGAGCATCGATATCTTGTGTCGGTAGATCTGTTGGGCTTGGAATGTCGTGGCTCAAGTCTGGGTCGTGCTCTTCCTCCAATTCCATGGGCTGGTAACCTTCCTGGGCGAATGGATAGCCAGGTATCGCATCGTCAGACGCCATGTTGTTGATGATGTCGTCGGTCCACTGCTGCACATCTGGCATGGCGACGCAATCGCTACCGACAATCGAGTCTTGTCTGTCCGTAGAAGGGACGCCGCCGTACGCGAAGGCGAATCCGTCGTTGTGAAGGCATCCTGACGAATACGGGCTATAGACGGGATGAGGCGAGAATGGCATACTGTCTTCGTCGCTCAGACCACTGCTCATGTACGAGGATTCGAGAGTGCTGAGCGCCGGTGAAGGAAGTTGTCCTGGCATTGGACCAGGTAGAGTGTGTAACATATGTTGGTCAGTCCTGGGCACGACCGGAGGACCGAACGTCGGATGTGGCTCCAGGAGAAAACGTTGGATTGTCGACACTCCACCATCTCCTAATTGAGATCCAGGATTGTATATTGACCCATCGAAATTGTCGTCGACGATGCACGAACGTTCGTATGGCCGTTGGAAGCTTCGATCGGACTCCAGCGTGAACATTTGGAAGCGGGCGAAGGCCATTGCAACAATTTGTCCTGCAAGGGGCGATCAAGTGGGGTTTCCAAGTGCCGTGCAACGCCTAGATGTTGTATGTCAATCGATTGTTTGATCGATGAGATACGCCAAGCGTCAACTCTTCAGGAGGTCTATCAGGCAGGGTAGGTGAATTGAGAGGGAATCAACTCGAGAACATATAGTCGTTGCAGGGGCTGCTTCAGTTGAACTCGGGAGCAATAGAGCCAGAGGACGCAGTAGACGATGATGGTATGGCACTGGCTTAGTGGACGCCAACGAACAGGGGCGGAGCAACGTGCGGGAGCCGAAAGTGCGGTAGAAAAAACAAACAAGCGTCCTCGACGAGCTCGATTTGGGCGTCATCACAGCCTACCTGCATCTGCATTTATGTTCTTCCGCTGTTGGACAGAGTCTCTAGCAGCCCGCAGAGCCTCAAACTTGTACTTCGTACCTTCAGTCGGACGCACTGGCCGTTCCGACGGGTGGAGATGTACTTGCGGGACCGGTGTAGGAGGAGTGCGAATCAGCTGTGCAGGGCGGCTCGGAGGCGATAGAGCGCATTCAGCTGCAATTTTACTCTTGAATCCTTGCCTCTTCCGTCGCAGCAGACAAGGATGTGGCCGCCCTCCCGGAGATAATTGCACAGACGCTTCAAATCCTTCACATCAGTATGCGGGAAGAAGGGCGTTGCCGCAGCAGGAGGGCGTCTGGCATGCGTCTATCCTGCTGTGCTCTGAGCCCAGGCAGATGGGAGTCCTTTCTTAGCGTCGGTCCATGGAGTCAATCGTTCGCTTCCGTATCATCTCCGGCCTTCGTGGCGACTTATGCACATAAACGTGGCTGTTCGCTAAAGCAATTGCCATGCGCAGTCAAGATGGGGGCCGAGACCAAGAGCACGTTGCCCACCGGATCGCTTAAGCGTCGCGTACGCGGTACTTTCCCAGCGCAGCGCTGAGCATTCACTCACGTGGGCGTCCAAGCGTTGTATGTTTATCGCTCTGCGCCCAGACTGTGTCTAAAACACCACGCAGAAAGTGTGTTGGCGGTGTCGCGCCAGACGCTAAGGTGGGCGCAAAACGGGCTTCTCGAGGGCTTAGGGCACATCTGCCTAGTCGTTGCCTTCTAAAGAACCTGCCACCCGATCACGCACGGGATGACAACGGGCCCGAAAATCGACACTGCAGCCTCCTCTCTTGAGGGCGGAGCAACTGTTTGCTGAGTTGTCGGGCGCCCGAATGATGCCGGACGTTGTTGTACATACGTAGTTGAGCTCGAGAATCCTTCGAATTCCCCGCCGAAGTCACCTGATCCATAGTCGCAAGCACAGGTGAGGCGCGTTTTTGAATCAAGACATTTGTACAGGGTTCGGTCTGCGAGGACCGTTTGATTGCGAAGTCGACGTGCAATGCAGGAGACTAAGAGTTCGGGAGCTGGAACGAAGCCCCTTCACATGCTGACGGTGACGTAGACATAGCTGTCTTCGCGTCAATGGAGTTGACATAGCCTCGTTGTACCAACATGACACACTCCCTGTAGTCATGATTGGATCCTAAACTTGTGTTCCTCAGGCAGACACCAATTCGCAATTTCTTCATCATGTTAGCGGCGGAGCCCTGCCATGATCGACGTCGGATGAGGATAGAACTTACTGTCAACTTCGGTCCTTGTCACAGTGGTCGCAGCATCCCTGACTGGACGGCCGTTATTGATGAAGGTGGCTATCTCATCTTCGGCATGTTGTTCTGCATCATATCCATAACATTCCAGGACCGTGGTAGGATCTCCGTACAGATTGGCGCTCTTCATCGGGACTTGGCCACTCAGCTCAGGCTGCATAGTCTTATCCCTCGCTTCTGCAGCCGGTCCGTCAGGCAGATGCCTAGACACAACGATCAGCCGCAGTTCAGCCTCATGCTACTCGTTGCACTCACCAAAGCCAACCATTCAGGAACGAGACCTGTTGCTTGTAACTAGCTTTCGGCATTCTGCCTCCCTCGTATATTGCGATGGCTTCGGAAAGGCGGACACGTCCATCAATGAACGCGCCGAGGCATTTGGCCAGGAAAGCTCCATCTTCCATGCTGGTAGCAGCACCCTGTGCCATATGATTGGTCATCGAATCTGGGCATCTTAGCTATGGAAGCCCCAGGCATCGACCTCCGAAGATCATTATCGACTTACGCGCTGCATCTCCAATAAGAACGACGTTCTTCTCTGGATTGGACCACGTCTCCAGAGGACCTGTCACAAGAAGAGGCCAGCGGGAGATCGGTGGTTTGATCTTCTCTATGATTCGACGTATCCTTGGATCGTAATCTCGGTATTCGTTCCGGACTTCTTCAATGCGAACTTCTTGCACAGCGTGCACGGGTGGGTCACGGAAATGACTGAGCACCATGTTGAAATCCTTTGCATCTGAGATCGGATACGATATGATGTAGCCAGTCGGAGCCTCGATAAATGTGTTAGTATGACGACGCAGCTTCCACTACAACCAGGATCCTACCATCCAGACCTCCATGGTCTTGATGAGATTGCCGTGCTGGTCTTCAACGAGCTCTTTGGTCAGGGGGTCGTTCCTGACCTCTCCATAGGGCACGATCGCGCGGTAAGCGCAGTTCCCAGTCGGAGGCCTGGGTCTGATATCTGGGAACAAAGTTTTCCGAACTATTGACTGAACGCCGTCGGAGCCAATGACCAAGTCGAAGCTGTAAGAAACATCCCGATCAGTAACCACCGAGACCTTGCCATTTGACTGCTGCTCCAGCTTTGCTACTCTGCTGTTTATAACGAGGTTGGCACCACATCCCCTCGCGACTTCCACGAGTCCATTGTGAAGGTGGTGTCGATGTACGAGCCACCATGGATATCCAAGAGTCTCTTCGACCCGTTTGATCAAGGTATATCCAATCTTCCGCCCGTCTTTCGCGCGCATATTCAGCTCTTCAAAACGGACCAAGTTGTTGCCTATGGCTCTGTCCACGGCGTATCGTATGAGGAGTCTAGCAACATTCGGCGTCTGTCAGGCTGAGGTTAGTAGACCTCCTTGGCCTCAGCGTGGTTCATACCATCTGGATGCCTGCGCCGATTTCGCCAAGCTGAGCTGCCGCTTCAAGCACTGTGACAGTACCCCCGGCTCGAGCGATCGCAATGGCGGCCATGACACCCCCAATGCCTGCACCGACGATACCGACGTGCAACTCCTGCTTCGCCATACTGGAGTGGCGAGTGCCTCAGCTGAACGAACAATGGAAGAACTCAGTATCCGGAGAGAGCAGTGGAGGCGTGTCCACATCTTCATACCACTGCTGTCTCAAGTGATCCCTTGACCAGAGCAAGAGGGGTACAATAGGCGGTATAAGAGCTGTGCTCCGAAGTCCGAACGATCTCCAGAGAAGCAAGACCTGATTCGGAGAGACGGACGATCATGCTCAGTAAACCGGGGAATCTCTCCACACTCTTCCATCCTTCAGTCCACACTCGCAAGGAGAAAGTCCTCGGCACATGGCGACCGTACGCTCGCTCCCCGCAACTTAGCTGTTCCATTACCAGTCCTGACCCACTTATTAGGCAAATGTTCGAAGAAAGCTTGTCGGTTACTTTCCATGCGTCCGAATGCGAGTGCCCCGAGGGTGATCAGAACGGTTGAGACGTGATTCCTGTCTGTGCTGTTGTACTGATGGAGTAGTTTGGGCACCAAGAGAGGTGTGGTCGATGCTTGTGTGCTTTGACCACCATCCGGCTCGTACTTCGCCCAGTTCACGAGATCTAGCGCTAACCCAAAGCGGAAGACCAGGTTTGTAAGCACCCTCGTCGATAGGCAGAGGTAGGTTCTCAACACCCTGCCGGTTGTCAGTCCATGTTACTTCATCCTACAGTACTTCATTCTATTTCTGGCCGTCTGAAATCGCGCTGAACTTGGTATTGGCTCGTTCTGCAACCAGTGAGCGGCGATAGCGTTGCAACAAGTCACACACAACTGGCGGCGGGGAAATCTAGACGATACTTTCGTCAAGTCAATTTCACTACGATATCAGAGTACCATTGCGTTCTATGGCAGCGCGCAGTAATCCTAGGAGCCCTGTCAATAAGGGACATACATCAAATTCAAGGTCCCATCACATAGACTCAACAGAGCAAACACCTCTATTGCCACCTTCGCCAACCTTCCTCGGGCAGCAGACGAGCGATGGCCGGGATCAGACCTCTCATATATACGCATCTGGCAATGCGAATGAGCCAAGAAATCGACCAAAGACGAATACCTATGAACACACTGAACACACCGTGGCAAATCAGAGTATCAGCCTCTTTCGTGGTGCTTGCTGTACATTTGGGCTCGGTCTTCTGGTCTTCCTCCAAGCGACGAACATCTCCATGCTCACAACCACGCAAAGCGCCATCGCGGAAGACCTGGACTCGTTCGAGAAGACATCGTGGTTCACCTCCGCTTACCTGATCGCCATGAGTTCCCTAGGTCCCGTCAATGGGAAGCTGAGCTCCATTTTCTCACCGAGGGCTTGCATCTTTGTTTCATCAGTGATACTGGCATTTGGGACGCTGTTGTGTTCTTGGGCCAAAGACTTCGAGAGCTTCATTGCTGGGCGAGTGGTGACTGGCATTGGCGCAAGCGGCGTCTTCACGATTTCGATCATTATCGTGCTGGAACTCACTGGTTCCAAGCGGAAGGGCATTGGTATTGGACTGCTCAACTCAGGTTACACCATGGGCGTGGCCATCGGCGCAATAGCAGCAGGAGCACTCCTCGACATTCCATGGTGGAAAGCTCTGTGGTGGCTGAATTGGAGGGCCCTTTTCTGGGTGCAGGCCCCTATCGCACTAGTCGGTGGCCTGATACTCTTACTGGCGATTCCGCATGACTTCACTGCTGGAGAGATGGTCGGCCGCAATACATGGGAACGGCTGCGCAGAATCGACTATCTCGGATGCATTAGCTTGACGGCCTCGCTCGTCCTTCTGCTTTACGCTCTGAGCTCGCCAAAGAGTATTCCGATTTCCCCGATTGTTTTATCAATTGTAGTTGGAGTGGTCTTCGTCTTGATCGAGGCCTACTTTGCGCATGATCCCATCATTCCCGTCACGCTGCTGAAATCCCGTGGACTTCTGCTGACCTGCCTTGGTACTGTGTCCTACATGATGTCTCGCTGGTCAGTCCTATTCTACACGCCAACTTATGCAATCGCGGTACGACAATGGTCTCCATCCATCGGCGGCTCTCTCCTCATACCCACAAACGGCGGATTCGCAATGGGCGGTCTCTTGGTTGGCTGGCTGCACATTCGACGAAACGGCTCGTTCTACCTTCCGACACTGGTGAGCTACGCCTGCTTCCCAGTGACACTCGTATTACTGGCGACGATGGCCCACAGGGAAAGCTCACCCGTGGCCTTGGTGCTTGTGCTGTTCGTCTGCGGTTTCACGACCGGAGCGGCACTCAACTATAATCTTGCCCATTTACTCCATCTCACGCCGAAAGAAACGCATTACGTTGCGACGGCTCTGATCGCTACATTCCGCGGCTTCGCAGGGTCATTTGGAGCCTCCATCGGCGGAGGCCTGTTCACACGAACGCTGTCTACTTCACTTACTACTCGCTTTGCCGAGAGGGGCTTGCGGGATGAGACGCTTATTAGGAAGCTGCTTGGATCTCCCGCATTGGTCGAACAGCTTGAAGGCGTAAAGCAAGAAATTGCTATTAAAGGCTACGAGGACGCTCTCAGGACGCTGTGGCTCGCGGCTGCGGTGTTAGCACTGGGCACAATAGTTGTGCAAGCCGGAGTGGGATGGGAAGGTGACTCGGAAAAGAAAGTACTAGAGGAAGAAAGTACTAGAGGAAGAGAGGCAGGCACTCCTTCATGACGAGCAAAATAGAGATACAGAAGGCGCTAGATGATCGACACAAAGACGCAACATAGAGCTGGGTGAGACCAGAGTACACAAGAGTGCTGAATCTCCTGATCTGTACGTTCACAATCTCTCAACGTTCCGTGACACCGTTGAAGCGTGAAAACAATGCATCAGCAGCCCATTCTCCATGCGCGTTGTTGACTCCAAGTCTCCGGGGTATCATTTAGCCTTCCATCTTCACATCCTCGAATTCGTCCACGTCGTCGTCATCTGCTTCTCCCAGCTCATCCCCAGTTCCCTGGTCCGACTCGTTCTTGATCGGCGCCGCTTCCGCTTTGAGATCTCCGTCTTGGATCTGCAGCAATCGTGCAGAGCTTTCATTGAGCTTGTAAGTTCCCACGTAGTCTCCGCTGCGTACCGCGTAAGCGATCTCATCCAGTACTTCTTTGATCCAGGCCTCAGGCTGTTGCAAACGCTCGCGCAGAGCTTTGAGTGGCCAGTACTGGTACTGCTGGAAGCACTGTTGCAGGTTGTCAAGTAACTCCTCCTTGGAGATACGCACTGCTTTCTCCTTCGGTTGCTTTTTCTTGGACTTGTTGGGCTTAGATGTCATTGAGCCAACCGAGAATCCGAAGGCCGAATTACGAGTGTAGTTCTTGTAGACGTCATTACTGAAGTTCGTCTTCTTGCCCGCATTGAGCGCGACATCGTATTGCATCTTGAAGAAGTCGAGCGATGTCTCATCCTCGACAGGCTTCGCAACAGCCTCATTCACAATGCGTGGCGCGAGAGCTGTTTGCTTGGGAATCGCAGAGGCGTATGTGCCTGGTTTCCTGTTTCCGTAGCGGTCGTTCTTGTTCGGAATGCCGGAAGGCTTCAATCCACTCTGTTGTCTCCTCCCGCCGTATTGCTGTGCGCGATGTCCTGGCAAGTCTTTCTCTGAAAAGACTACCGTGTTGTTGTATGTGGATGCTTTCATTTCGAGCTCGTATGTGCGTGGAAGTAGCTTATGTTGGTGGAACCTGTTGTCGAGGCGGATTTGTATCCTGTCAGGCTCGCCAGGTTTGCGCCGCACGCGCAGCTTGCCAACTTCCACCGGTTCAGTACCCACGGCAGTGTTGGTGTAGATATCGTTCCATGCTTTCCACATATCCTCCGACACTTTGACCAGCCATGATTGCGCGTCCGCGGACGGTAACTGCAAGTCCGTGTCTTCCTCGAACTGGTCGATGTCGGAGAGCTTGATGTCGGCGGAATCTACCTTGATTTCAGGCTTGACGTCGACCATTTTGCGCGGTATTTGGTATATGAGGTTTCGCGAATGTGATTGAGTGTCGCTGTGAAGAGGAGCACGAGGTTGAAGATGGAAGTGTTCAGCACAAAGAACGCGGCAGGCAAGTCACAATGAAATCGGCGTTATCAGTAACATGAGACGCTAAGGATCGGCCCGCCACAAGACCGTGCGCATGGAGAGGTCCCGTCGACATTGTGGCGGATAAAAGAAACTCCGCTCTAGCGCGACCCAATCCAAGCTCACCGAATGCTGCAAGATACACCACTACAACACTTCCACAATAGTCTCAGCATGGCCGGCACTCAACTACTGGGAATCTATCAGTCCTCAACGACAACTCACACTTTCTCTTCGGAGCTCCCTCCGCTTCCCCAGGGAGGAGGCAGCGTAGAAGAGAAGACCTCCTATCTCTCCGCGCTGCGCGCCAACGTGTCGAAGTTGCAGGGCGATGTGAACGCTTTCTTGACGCAAAAGATGGAGGAGGACAAATCGAATGAGAGGAGCTCGAAGAAGCGGGACGAAGAGAAGGAAGAGGAGATGTATGGCGAGGAGGACCCGGAGAAGGAGGGATGAAGGGATATCCGCTGCTGGATTCGGGTCGGCAAGATCGCTACGTCCGTATCAAATCGCGTTCAAGCCTCGCAATAGCACGGCAAAATCGAGGCGCTTTGTCAGGATCACGGAGGAAAGTGGCCCGTATCGGATCAGCTCTCGAGGTGCTATTTCAACGAGCAGACTTCAACCTCCGAAGACCAATCGAATCTTTACTCAATGGTATCTGCAAAGCGCGGCAGACTCTCAGAAGTATGAGATGGGCAAGACGTCAATTGTCGGATGTTGTCCAGTCATCTTCCAGACCAGAACTTGAGCGTCCTTTGTTTAGATCTGACAATCAGGTTTGCTTCATCTTGAATTTCGTGAAGATGAAGTAAAATATGGAGACGAACACATTGTGGTTTGAGCTCAACGCGGCTGAAGCATTCCGGAAAAGCTCATCGGGGAAGGCCAAATAGTGGGATTGGCGAGGAGGCATGAAAAGAGAAGAGAACCTGGCCCAGGCGGTGCTGCAAGGAAAACAGTTTAATGGTACCGTCGAGTGTTCGGTGGAGAAAATGGAGATTACTATCGAATAGACGAAAGTCTAGATATGACTCTCTTACGAAGGTGAAGGTGCCCTCATAAACGCGTCCAGCGCGTCATTAAGCACTTCCAAACCACTGGCCTCCTGAGCAAGTGCATGTGTGATCGCCATCCGCCATTCCCAGGCGCTCATCTCTCAAGACTTCAATTTTTCCCTTCGGCCCAAATTCCTTTGCTACTTTGTTCTCTCCACTCCAAGTCTGCCACGGCTCCTTCTCATTTACAAAAGAAATAGCTCCCTTTGCAAATTCCCTTACTTGCTTGCGTTGGAACTTTTCCATAGACTCATTCCAGTTCTGACATAACCACATCAAATCCTGAATATGTACCGCATGGCCATTCCACGGATTCGACACGTTGAAGCGATACATGTATACATCCATTTTCTGGGAGAGAGTTTTTGCGATTGTGAGGGTTGGAGAGTAGAACTGGACGTCATTTGCGAATTGGAGAACGTGGAAGAAGGCTTCATCGTCTGACGTGTTGGGGTTTACGTCGTAGCTGGAAAGGAGCTTGGAAGCTAGTCCCTGACCGAGAGAGGAGGTGATGGAAGAGCGGAAAGCAGATGCTATCCCTGCTTTTCGTCCTCGTAGGCGGAATCTTGGGATGCTGCCGTCGATTTGGCTGTCCCCGATGGTACTGCTTCGCACCAATAAGACAGCTCGAACGCGTGAATGTTGGGCTGAAAGTAATGATGTTGTCGTCTAGGACTGGCATCATGGGGATACTCCCTAATACTATCTGCGAACAGAGCGCTTGGACTTCCATGGTGTTCAAGGCTTGGATTCGCTCGGCTGGCGAGGCGCATTCGAGACCCAAGGCTTTGATCGCGTTGCTATAGTTGGTCTCTGCAAGGTTAGCGGGTGCTGGTGGGAATAGTTGACTGGAGCCGGACATGAGCATACAGCGGCGAAAGAGAGGTTCCTTTGACTGGAGATGGAAAGAGACGGAGACAGAGACGGCGCCTGCGCTCTCGCCAACAAGAGTGGACTTGACTTGGATCGCCACCGAAGCCCGAGATGTATCACTGTTGAGTCTCAGCTCGTACATGTTAAGAAGACGCACCGTTGAGGGCACTGACCTATATCCAATGAAGAGCAGTCCTCTGATCCCGTATGGCATTGTTAGGTTTGTATCCAGCGTTCCTCATTTCCTCTGAGGTCAAGAAGCCAGGGGCATTAAGTCGATAGCTGGGAGTCATCAGTCAAGCACATGATTCTTGATGAAGGGATACCACTGACTTCAAAGAGACTGCAATGATCGGCCCCTCGTTCTCTACGCTCAGTTTCACCAGCCTTGCCTGGTCGTACTGAGGGAAATAGCTCGATCCAACATCGTTATCTCCACCATGAATGAAGGCAAGCACAGGCAGCTTTCTATCGCTCTTGGGACCGGCGGGAAGTGTAATATTCAAGCTCAAGCCCTGCAATTCCGGCATACGATGTGCGCTGCGACCGTATTGTAGGTGATTCTGAAAGAGCTTTTGTTCGACGTCGGCACCATTTTCAGCATGATCGAGGAGGGAAGGCCTACAGGTATAGAGGTCAGTGCTCTCATGGGAAACATAGTCGGATGGTCCAGGTCTCACCCAATCTTGGTGGCATCAATGGCGCTGTTTGCGTCGTACTGCTTCAGAACCGGGGGTGCAAATCTGTCGACCAAAGTCGCATATTGCAATCCCAAGAATTGCGTGACGCCTTCGCTAGTCCGAGCTTTGATCTCTTCAATCGCCGAATTTGTGAATGAGACGGTTGACATATTTGGGAAGTAAGGAAAGATGCTTGATAGGAGGCGCAGAGAGAATACGTTCCAACTTCCAAGGGAGTTTAGACGGGATAGCAGTCGAGAAGAAGTTAGAGCTCAAGGGCAAGTGGGTATCTTAACAATCCGGCGTGGCTCCGCACTTGGTGAAGTACTTGCATATGATTCAGTATCAGGTTTCAACGATGAACATGTTTACGTGCGAGTGTAGTAGTCCCGTGGCAACCGTTGGTTTGGAACGCAGTTGCCGATGCCGTCGAGAGGGGGCAGAGGCTTATGGCTCTTACACGGCCTTTGGTTCTCAAGCATTCAAATTGAGTCTTGTCGATTGGTGTACCTGGCAGAGTGCGAGGAAGACGATGTTCTAAGATGCATCTTTGCAGGTTCGTGTAGGATCGACGGCCCAAGATCAGATGCATCGAGAGCTTCCGGCTCTCCCCGGCTACCTGTCCCCACGTGACCAGCCTGGAGAGCCATTGAGTTAGTCCTTGCAACAAGTTACCTCCTGCTATAGCCACCAAAGCTGCGTCGGGATGGCTTTTGAACTCGGTGTTTTACAGGGATATATAAAAAATTTTTGCTGGCGAAGATGCACTTGGGTATCTTCTCTCCACGAGCAAGAATCGCAGGCTCCTCTAGTTCTGGTAGGCTGAGGCTAATCACCTTAACCCATCATATCCGCGCTTGACACCGTGATGCTCTGATCGTGCTCTCTGCTTCGCTTTGAACCTCATACATTACTCCCTCGAACAAATCATGGGCTCTGCTTCGAGACCTTGTCGAGGTACTTTTCGAGGTCGAATTTGGGGTCGTCAGGGTTCGTTATTACTGTATTGCAAGCAGTCTGTTAGCACTCTTGATTCTCTGTGTAGTCTCCAGTCCTTCTTGTAGTCCTCTTGCGGCCTTCCTGTAGTCCTCTCACAGTCCGGAGATTATTCCCAGCCTCCTGATTGCGCCAGTAGTCTTTCCTTTGGAAGTACTCACCACCATCGCCAGTCTTAGGTGTCGTCTTCTCCGCGTACTTCGCCTTCGCCTCATCTATGAGCTTCTGTTTTCGGTCGTATTCGTGTTGGTATGCGGCCGTCTTGTCCTTTGCGAAAATGGCCTGCTGGTGGGTGAAGCCATAGAAGATACCAAAGGTGAGAGCGCCCCACCGGAGGACCTGTAGTGTAATCTTGTTAGAGTATGGCTCATCTTGTCCACTCTGCAAAGCTCAATGGCTCTATCTGATGGTCTGGTAGAAGGAGGAGGCTCACATTTACCCCCGTGGAGGACATTGTGGATCTTTGAGAAGCCGACTACACGCAGCTGACGGTCGGAAGAGGAGTGTCGCGCTCGACAAGCTGCTGGAGGAAGCAGCAAAGAATGCGCGGGCGAGGAAAGGCTGGATGTTGCGCGAGGATTGCGTGGTCGACAAGAGAGAGCTGCAGTGTTGTCGTTGAAGCTGCACGGATCCAATTCTCACTGCGATCGGCGGAACACTTCCGAACGCCGACAGCGTCTACCTCGAGCTAACTCGCGCGTTTCACTTCGCGTTGGTCAATTTATCCTTGACGAACACGCACCGAAATGTCGTCAATACAGGCGCGCAAAGAAGAGATTCTGGCGAAAAAGGCCAAACTCGCCGAGCTCAAGAAACAACGAGAGCTTCGGCAGAAGGAGTTCACCACCAACCGCCAGAGTCTCGACGTTTCAGAGGTAGGATATTGGAGAGACGCTCCAACGAAGTATTGCGGACTGCTAACTGACGCATAGCTAGCTGCGCCATCTCCGCTCCGTGGCAGCAGCGCCAGACGAGAAGACATCGAATCGCTCATATCCTCTTTAGTCGATCGACCCTCATCCGCTTCTGCGACTCCTGGAACGCCCACCAGCAAGAAAGGGACGAGCGCGCACGAGCAGTTCTCCGATGATGCATCGTCGCCGCCAGCCACGTACCGAGATACAGGGACGGACACCCAAACCCTATCGTTCACCGGATTGACGACAGTGTACGAAATACCAGTCGAATCAAAGCCCGAAGTCATATCATACAGCAAAGGTGTACAGACCTCGGAACCATGGCAGCAGCTTGACGACAGCGGAGAATCAAGTGGAGCAGATGGTGTATCGCGTAGTCCTTCAAGAAGACGGAGAAAGCTAAGTCAGCGCGAAAAGGAGTTAGAGGAGGAAGAGATTCGCCAGCGTCTGCGGCAGGAGATCGAAGAGGAGCTGAAAGCACTGCAATTGGAAGACAAGGTGGAACCCGAGAAGGAGAGATTTCCGGCTCGTGCACTTGCACCGGACGAGTTGAATGCCGTAACAAGCAGCAAAGATTTCCTGGATTTCGTGGAAAGGAGCAGCAAGGTCATAGAGCGTGCACTGGACGAGGAATATGACGTCCTGGCAGATTACGCCTTGGACTCACGGGAAGTCGAAGACGATGACGAATACGTCGGAAGAAGAGGAAGGAGGGTGAAAGAGGTGGCACAATTTGATTTGAACGATGTCATGGGCAGCAAGCGCATGATCAGCGATATCGATTTTAGCCCCAAGTTTCCGGAGCTGCTCTGTACGGCTTATACCAAGTCGCAGAAATCGCCCCACACTCCGCCTGGTCTGTTGAACGTCTGGAACATGCACTTAAAGGGACGACCTGAGTACAGCCTGCACGCCACGTCGGATCTCTTGTCCTGCTTGTTCCATCCCTACCATCCATCACTAATTCTTGGAGGAACGTACAGTGGGCAACTCTGTCTCTGGGATACACGAGCTCGCAATCAGAGGACAGGCGAGCCTGTTCAGAAGACGCCGCTGACGGGAGGACGCACAGGACACGCACATCCGGTGTACAATCTCGCTGTCGTTGGCACCCAAAATGCTAGCTCAGTGGTGTCTGTCAGCACAGATGGGGTCGTGTGCGCTTGGAGCACCGACATCCTGACACAGCCACAAGAATACCTGGAATTGCATGCACCGAATCCGTCAGCATACAAGACGGATGATGTTGCGCCGACTTGCATTACCTTCCCTGCCTCGGATCCCACGTACTTCCTATCCGGCACCGAACAAGGGTCCATCTTCCCCGTTCATCGCTACGAACGCGCCGGTGCCAAGTCTGGTGTCGATGTCCGGACGAGCTACAGGGGCCACGAAGCACCCGTCACCGGCATCGACTTCCATCCCGCGCGAGGCAAGATCGACCTGGGAGATCTCTTTGTCAGCTGCGGCCTCGATTGGAGTGTCAAAGTCTGGCGCGCTAGACCACCATCAACTACATCCAGCACCATTTCGGGGAACACGGAAGTCATCAAGCCCCTTCTCGAGATCCAACGCGAAGACAGCGTCTACGACGTCAAGTGGTCGCCGACCAAGCCGGGCATCTTTGGCTGCGTCGACGGTGGCGGCCGCCTGGATATCTACGACATCAACGCCAGCTCGGAAGTCCCCGTCGGTGGCGCCCGGCCCAGTAACCAAGAAAAGGACGTCTACGCGCTGAAGAGCTTGAACAAATTGGCCTGGGAGAAGACTCAAGGTCGCCATGTGGCGGTCGGTGGTCTGGATGGCGTGACGACTGTCTTCGAAGTGGGAAGCGAACTAGGGGGCGGGGACACGAAGGGCGATGCATGGCAAGCCGTCAAGAAGTGGGTTGGCAGACAGACGAATTCGAGAGGGGAGGTGTGAAGATGGAAAAGATTTCCCCCCCCCCCCTGCTCAACAGCGAGATACCCCCCAAAGACGCGATAAGTGCTCTTCACTTTAACGACGTCAGCGCTTACGGCGAACGTGTCGTTCCCGTAACCCTCGCTGATCATTGTCATACTTCAGTTCCATCATCTGGCCTTGTTCGCCTACCGGAACGTTTGCACAATGAAAGAAATGCCATTTAGGCCGGTTCGCACTCACCGCGACAGTTTCACGTTCGATGTTCAAAGGAGATTCTACGAAGTATGGAGGTGATGTAGAACGGCTCGGCGCAAGCCTTATATGTTTGTATGCTGATATCATGACCTTGCTTGAATGGGCCCGATCATATCAGTCAGGCCCTCAATAGTCCTTGAAAGGCTCCAAGCCTCCCTTCTGTACGGTGACCTCTCGCGTCAACTTCATCAGATTCTCGCCTAGCTCGTCACTATTCGCAGCCTCACTACCTGCTTCCGGCGCTGCGGGTGGGCAGATATACTCTCCAGAGCTCGTCGTCACAGTCGAAGCGTACAGAGTCGATAGTGCTCCTTCGAATTGGCTCTTCTTGAAAGGCCGGAGAGCCGTGCTCATCAAATACCCAGCTAGCGGGTACGGTTCGTGGATGTCTTCGAGGGACATTTTGGTGTTGACGACGCCGGGGTGGGTAGCGTTCGCGAGAATGTTCGGGGGGAGGTGTCTGGAGAGGTATTTGCTGTAGAGGATTGCGGCGAGTTTGGCCCTGCCGTAGATGGCGGTGGGACCGTGGTCTTGATTTATTTCGGAGAGGCTTTGGAATTTGGTCTCTTTTGGTGCTTGTTGGTGGGCGTTCGAGGCCATGTTGACAATGCGGACAAACTCCTCCCTTTGGGCGGTTTGCTTCAGCAGAGGGAGGAGGTGCGAGGTGAGCACAACGTGGCCCATGTGACTGACGGCCATGTGTCTGTCCACTCCGTAGTCTGTGAGCTGGAAAGACATGATACCTCGAGCGGCGTTGTTGATCAAGATGTCCAGGCGATCTGTCGAATCGCTGATTTCCTTGGCGACTTGTACCACCCTCTTCCAATCACTCAGATCGCATTGGATCCATGTCGTCCTTGCGGCCTTGTCTTCTCCCAGCTCTTCTTTGACGGCATCTTTGGCACTGTCGACGACTTCCTTGGAGACGCTGAGAATGAAGAGTTTCGAGATGTTCTTGGAGAGGAGGGTGTGGGAAACACCATATCCGATACCTGTAGGTAGACTTCAGCTTATGGCTCGTTGAAACGCATGAGGGTCGCTTGTACCTTCGCTACCTCCAGTGATCACGGCCACTTTGTCCGTTTGATCAGGGACATCCTCCAGGGAGAACTCTGTCCCCGCCGGAGCTGCCTTTTGGGCAATGCCTCCCAAGTTCTCGGAGAGAGTCGTCTGCGCTGCCCGAATCGTGGAACTCATCCTGAAAAGTCGATGCTTCTGAAGGAAAGAAGAATTGGTTGATCTCGAGACTGAGAAGCTGAAGAAAGGTGACAACTTCAAACAACGAGACATTATGTATGACTCCTTCAAACGTCACTGTGGTGGGTCATGTCAGGACTTTACTTGTAGTAAAGATACCGCTTTAGATCAGACGTGCTTGTAGTTGATGCCATCAATGGCGATTGCGCAACGTGAGAGTGCCATGCGTGGTGGATGGACGCCAGAGAGTGTCGTCATGTCTGGTAATTGACTAGGCGCGTCTCCAAATTCGTCTTACAAGTCCTTGACGCTGAAGTGCTCGTCCCGCAGCCGAAGAATGAAATGGCCAGATCGAAGGGGCTGAGGATTTTGAACGCCTGGTTGGGATGCACGGTATGCTGTTCTTTAGTCAAGATTTTGGATGGAATTGTTACGAAGTTGTCAGTGCGAGCTCGAGCCATAGATTGAGCTAAACCAAATCCGGGGAACGCGCTCCCCACGTGTTTTCGACGCATGTGAAAGTTTAGCAAGTAGTAATGAGTGGAGGATGTTCTGTTTCGTTACAACAGCACTTCCTCTGCCCGCCCATGAGCAAGCCGTATCGGACATTTCATAGCCTTCATTGGTGCCTTGTCCGAGTCACAAAAGTGCCTTGGAAACGAACTTTACTCTCCCCAAATCGAAAAGTAGCCAGGATCAGTTCAACCTCTTCACATGGTCACTATGCCCACTGATGCTTCTTCTCTTCAATATTGTCACGGTCTATTGGCATTGGCAATAGTCCCTCAGTCCTCCATCTCATACTTCGGCTTCCAAAAAGGACCACCGCTACGCCCATCCTTGGCATCCCACCAAGGCCTCGGGCTTTGACAAACAACCCCAAAGAGGTAATAAGGTTAGCAGGACTTCATAGTAATAAACAAAAAAGAATTGCAACAGTCGGGAATCGAACCCGAGGCTCGTGCACGCAGATCCCGTGTTAAAGGAAGATGGCAAGCACGAATTTTACCACTAAACCACTATTGCAGTTGACTGGGGTAAAGACCAGTAAAATCGTATGTAGAGCTTGTCCATGGCCTGTGCTTGCAATGGTCGGCCATCTTCGGTCCCATCGAGGCGACATGAATCTTCTAGAGGAGTGCATGGCAAGGTGGATAGCAGGAGAGTGAAAAAAGAAGGTATTCTGGAGTGGGAAATTCAAAGAGCAAGAAAAGAGACGCGAGCGTTACTTATCTCATATCCGCCTCTATCGTGCTTGCAGAAGCAATGCTTCGTCAATGTGTGTCGTCGCGACGTCGGGGCAGGACTGTCGGCGAAATAGGCCCGTGGTGTTCAGAGCCGAGCTCGTCGGGAGAAACCGCCTTCGGAAAGATGCGGAGGCTGCTCGAGCGGCGACAAGTTGTATTCCAGACGGCGCTGGTCGAGTGGCGGCGAGTGATGGTCCGCATTGCATAGAACAAATCGTTTACTGCGTCGCTTCCGGGAATTAAATAAAAGCCCTCATCGACGGAACGCCAGATGTGTACGCCGTCGTTCCCCGCGGAACAGCCAGACACATTAGGATGCCACGGACGACGCTCGTGAGGAAGGCATTTGCGGGGTAATGGCAATGTGTCCATGCTAAAGATAGAAAATGACTTCGATTCTCATGAAGTTCATCTTTCCCAGATGGGGTGCAAGTCTTGCAAGCGATGCACAAAGCGGCCGCAGACGGCTGCGGGTGGCGACGCCCCCCAGAGATTCAACCCACCTCCACTCTGCTAGTTGCCACGCGATCTTTGCACATTTGGTACCGTCGGGTGTAACCTGTCTGCCACCAGAGGGTGTGCGGAGATGCCGATAGTAGTACAAGTGAGAGCAGCTAGGCCGCCGCCAGCTTTGGTGCCTAGCGCGACAACCGAACTATAACGCACCGAGGGTGCCACTTCTGGAAGTTGGAGCAAGTTGGATTGGCAGCCTTTCCATAATCTTTCAGTCCTTTGTGGAAGCATGTGCGGCTCCATTCTGGCATAGATTGCTTATCACATGTGGATAGAGCTACAACGGTCCCGCCAGGAGCTGCAGTAATGACGGGCGCCATCACGCCATGCACCGACGCATACGCTGTGTACGCGGTGTATGGATTGGACACGGGGAGAAGAGCGGGCATGTTGTCCATGGTACTTGATACGAATCCTGGAGCTGATAACGGGGCCGGGGAGAGAGCGACCGGGTAGCTCTGGATTCTAGTAGCAACCTAAGCCACGAGATCTCTGATAAGCGTCAGGTAGCCGGATAAGCGATCGTCGCCGGCGAAGTTAGTAGCGCCATCCGCGGGCAGTCGAAGCAAGGGAAGGGATCATTGGCGGTAGCGAGGTGGTGCCTAGGGTATATGCCGGTGGATATAAAGGGCGGCGGACCACCACACACCTAGGATATGGCTCTGCTGGCAAGCCGTCTCGAGCAGGGATGGCGAGGAGCACTGCAAAGTCTTCGGTTGGCAGCGCGAGCTCGTTGAGACAGCAGCCATTGGAGTGAGAGGGGAGGTGCATGCATGCATGTTCAGCAGGAGATGAGGAGGCTCACGTAAGAGGGTCGTATTGAAAGTCTTGTTAGCCGTTTCACTGTGTGGAGGAGGGTCATATGTGCGGTTCACGGTGGAATTGCGCGTCCAGAGTCAGCAATGTTGTGATGTGGATCCCATCTGCGGTTGGAGAAAGTATGGAGGAGGCGTTTGCGGTTCTGGAGAGTGCACACATGCAGGGGTTTTGGCGGGGAGGGTCTCCAGTTTTGTTTGACATGCTTCTCGAGGACCAGAGCAGCAGGGCATTTAGTAATCGATTGATGGGCGGGAGAATGCGAGGTGACGCATCTGGGAGAGTCGTTGTGCCGCTGTGGGAACGTTGAGAGTCCAAAGAGCCGGTACGTAGCTCGAGCCCTGCCGGGCAATTGCAGCACCGTGCAGGGCAGCTGTGGCACGCATCGGGACGGCTGCTCTAGCAGGCCGATGCGCCGCGAGATAGCAGGTCCATGCTGTCGGCGGTGCAGGCCACAGCGACAGGAGAGTGGGCCTATCAAGGCAGTGGGTGCGAGTGGTTGTTGTTGTGTGCTGCGCTGGCCTTGGAGGAGCAGTGTGGAGGGTGGGAGGGAGGAGCATCTGGCTCGAGGTACGGGGCTAAGGTACTTTCCACGTCGTCGTGTACATCCGAAGTCCCGGAACGAATTCGCCAAGGCGGTGCGGCATGGCTTTTGCGGACAACAGACAGCGCGCAGTGTGGCGCCACAGCAGGAGGGTCGACCGGGCGATGTGAGGTAATGGATATGAGATGAGCATGAGCATGAGGGGGTGGGGGTGGGGGAGGAGGAGGAGGCGGACGACGACAACGACGACGACGAGGTAGCGGTGGTGTCGGGCGGTGTACGCGACGTCAGAAGACTGGTTGTAAGGTGGCAGTGGGTAGGACGGACGAAAGCGGTCAATGGACAAGTAGTGTTGTAGCAGTAATAGTAGTAGTAGTAGTATGAGAGTAGGCGATCTCGATAACCGCAGACAGTCGCACAGTAGTAGGCCACGATGGAACACAGAAGGAAGGGGCGATGATGATGCTGCTGCCGGGCCGGGGGCGTGCACAGACCAGACCGCCTCGCCGACCCCAGCATCGTGCACCATCTGTGCATCGTGAGCAGGGAAGAGTCGGGGTCTCTCCGCAGCCAAGAGTCCAGGCCTGGCAAATCGAATCGCTGCCATCCCGCGTCTGCGTCTGCGTCTGTCGCCGTCTCCACTCTGCATGTACCTACACACTACAATAATACACTCACCTCTGCAATGCGCACGCCTACACGCCGCCGCCGTCGTGCCATGCCATGCCATGCAATGCTCCCCTCTCTCCTCTGCCTCTGATCATCCTGCCGCCGCCGCCCCCGCCGCCGCCGCCGCCGCCGCTGCTGCTGCTGCTGCCATCATCACCGATACGACAGTCACACAAACCACCATGCCGGCTATTCATCTCCAGCTACCGAACTGACGACTTCTGCCGCACGCATCCACGCACCTCGCGACCTGTCCCATTTGCCGCCGCCTGCTTGGGCGTTCCTTGTTCTTCCGCGTCCACTCGCCAGTCCGACCCAGTCCTCCCGCGCTCCCGATCGAAAGTTGCCTCTAGCCTCTAGCCCATTTCCTTCCCACTAACATCACCGCCAACGGGCCAACCGCTCTTTCCTGACCCAAGACCCTCTTCCTACCAAGGAACCACTGCCACAGAACTCTGTTCCTCATACACTCGACGCTGCTTCCACCCATACCTGCAAAGTCAGCATTCCATATCCATCGCCCCGTCTCCACCGACATCAGCACATACACCTGCCCCGTCACACGCCAATCGACCGCCTTATCAGCCAAGAACATTCGCCCGCCGATAGGGGACGTGCAACGCATGGTGGTGAGCACGCCTGGCCGTGAAGAGTGAGGAGGACATTGTGAGAACAAAACTGCGCCCCCTTGGCAGCTGTGAAGGAGGGCAAGATCGAGAACAGGTCGTGATACCTGTTTTCCACCACACTCGCTTGATCCCGCCATACCAACCCCGCGGCACATGTTTCGAGTGCCTCGACTGGCGCCATGACGGAAGTTCTCCAAGTCCCCAGGGAGCCAGACGGTCATCTGTATTACCAAAGCCCTGGCCTTCGACCATCACCCACCTCTTCCTCATCACTGTTACTCGATGCCGCTCCATCCCTCCCACCGAGCCCCAAGGTCACTGAAACCCCTCCGGCCGAACACCAAGAGCGTTTGAGAACTCCAACGCCCGCTTCGTCGCTTCTGCCGCCGTCTACCGCGAGTTCATACTCGACCATATCAGATGCCGCATCTTCACAAGATTCATATTATTACAGCCACAATTCGTCATTGACGGACGATCTGTCTCTCGACACGGACATCGACTTCCCCAACTACGACGATGCCTCTTTCGCCTGCCACGATGAGGCCAAGGGAGTCCCTACGTGCTCTCCTGCCTTCGGTGAAGAAGCTGGTACCGAATCTACCGCTACCACACGCTCGGACTCTCCCCTAGCCACGCCTACTGTCGTCGACGATACCGCCGTAAAGGAAGAACCATCAAGGCAGGTCGACTTCCTTAGTCACGACTGGCGAGAAGAGGACATATGGTCATCCTGGAGACACATTGTCTCGCAACGCAAGACTGTGTACGGTGAAAAATCACGACTAGAGAACGCCTCGTGGCGAACATGGGCGAAGACCAAGTTCGACCTTCGAACGGTCTCCCCGGAGAGGCTCAATTGGTAGGTGTCACCACAGCTGTGACCCGACAACTGCACAAGTCCGCTGACATGTGCTTGAACAGGCTCAAGGAATCAGACGTGACTTGGCTATACGGCCCACTGAAGACAGCAACTTCATATCCCATCACCCAGGAACTCTCGGGACCGGAGTCTCTGATTTCCAAGAGCAATTCGTTCCTGAACAAAAAGCCAATTTTGAAAAAGCGCAGCATGTCTGAAGTAATGCTTCAGAAATCGCTCTCTACTTCCTCGTTAGTGAAGCAGGCTGCGGATCGTGTACAAGCTCAGGGTCGATATGTGAGAAGGTCCGGCACCAGCGTTGATCTGGTCGACTCAAAGCTGCAGTCAGAAACTCCAAGCAGGGATCACGGTGACTACTTCACCAGCAAGACCACTAGCACCGGCGGCACGCCTTGTGAGACACACGAGAAACGCCACATTCGATTCGATGAACGAGTTGAGCAGTGTATCGCCGTGGATTGCAAAGACCCCGCTCTCGAGTTGGAAGATGAGAGCGAGGAAGAAGAGGACCCCATCAACAGCGTTGGTTCTGACTCCAGTAGTGACGATGGAATTGTGATGATGAAACGCAACAAACGACCTGGATCGAAGAAATCGAAGTGTCATGGCAGCCGCAGTAGCTCAACCAACGGGAGAAAGATCATCGAGACGCTGCCAGCGACCACATTGAAATACAGGACGGACAGTCCAGACATCACAGCGGAGGCACAACACCACACATTTGGTCGCTCATGGAATGTCGGAAAGCTGAGCCCGAGTCCATCTCAAGAGACGTTGAGGCCTTCGCATCATTCCAGCGATTTCCGGATTTCCCATGACGATGATGAGGACGACGTGGATTCAGATTCCTCCTGGTCTTTTGGGGCTAGCAACCCGAAGTCTTCGCTGGGAAGGAGTAGCACGCCAGCGCCAAGTGAGTTCGAGATGGAGGGCATGCGAAAAACCGCCAGCGGCATGTTCATGCCTCTCGATGAGGATGAGGACGATGTGGTTGCTGCCGGGCTTTTTGGCCGAGTGAGCGAGACCATCAACACTGCGCGCGATATCGCTCACGTCATCTGGTAAGAAACAATATGAATGTGTTCTATCGAATAGTGCTAATCAACAGTAGGAACGTTGGGTGGAGGTCTGGATGAAGCCCGACACAACTGCGACAGGTTCCGCAACTTCCGCAACAGCTACTTGGAACTTTTGCCGGACACACAAGGCTCGGAGACGACCAGGAAACACAGACGTGCAAGTAATCGCTTGCAACGTATACCTCCAGCGACCTGGTCTCGAAGCCAAACATGGAGAGGATCTCATCACGAATGGAAAAGGCGGTTCCACGAATGAAGAGCAAAGCTCACGAAATGATTCTCACGGCCGCACGACGATACGTGTAATTTGGTTCATGTGAATTTTGCCAGCGAAAAGCAGAGGCGTTGGAAGATGAGTGGCTCCACGATCGGCTTTGTCCATTGCCATTGCCATGACCGACCGGCGCGTCGGATGGAAGAAGCGACCGATCTGTAATTTTGTTTGCGAAGTACATACGAATGCCTTGTACAGTTTGTACAGAATTCGTATATTCTAGACCTGTTCACAGAAATGCTATGATCAGATTTGTTCTTCTTTTTTCGCCCTCTTGGGCTCTAGAACTCTCAATCGGTTTCGGTTGTAAGCTGACGGAACCAGGCCTTTGGACACACCTGGAGATGATCAGGTGATTGGAGTGTCAGCTGTCCTGGTTTCTGAGCACCGCGCGGCTCTAGGCATGCGGGTCGATTCAACGATTCCTCTAGTGCCATTGCGTTTTAGCAGTGGTCTTCGTGGAGCAGTTTCCCGCGCAAGCGGCATGCACGTGGGCGTGTGTGTAGGTTGTAACGAGTTGTTGGGTTGGGTCCCACACGACATCGCAATCCGGCTTCAACATCGCTCATCACTCTCACTTGTTTCCCTGTTTCCTCCTCACTATTAACGACTCGGATCTGCTCTTATTTTCCCACGCTCGCTGGCTCCATGGAATCCGAGGGCCGGTTCGCACGATTTATGCCTTAGGTTAAACCCAATCTGGAGAAAACGCGCCCATCCATCCACATCTGCTCCTCCGCGTTGATACTTCCCAAAGTGGCTGGCCTACAGTCGACTTCCCCTTCCCTTCCCTTCCCCCTTTCGTAATGTTCCGACATTTCCGATTCCTGCTCTCCATCATTCTCTTCATCGCCATTTGCAAGATCTCCCAGGTGCTGAGCGAGAAGGGAACGTTTACCGTCTAGACGGACCGCGACAGCGAAGGAGGAGAAGAGGATGGATGAACCGCCGGACGTGGAAACTCTGGTCGCGGGCTTGCTGGCGGAGAGCGAGAGCGCGAGAAAGTATGCCGTCTTCAAACTGAAGAGTCTCCTGGGGGATCCGAGTTTTGCGGATGCGTTTATCCAGGCGGATGGGTTGGTGCCGCTGCGGCAGGCGGTGTTGGATACGAGTGGGAATACGCAGGCCTACGCGCTGGGGAGCTTGGATGCGTTGTTGGAGCTGGATATGGGGTGGGAGTGTTGTGATGAGGAGGTGTTGGAGAAGGTGAGTGAGACGTACACCCACCAAGGGGGAGAAGAGAGAGAGAGAGAGAGAGAGAGAGAGAGAGGTGGGTTTTCTGATTGACGGGTTGGAACATCGCAGGCACTCTCCCTCGCCGTCTCGCATCCGCTTGTGAATATCGTTCGCAATGCCCTCACGCTCCTCGTCCTCGTCGTTTCGAGACCGATAGACGCCGAGCAAGCCGACTACGAAACGCCTACCGGTTTTCGCGCGATCAAGCCTGTGCTGGACAACTATCCTACCTTTCTCGAATCCCTCGTCCAGCGATTAAACGCGTCCGACCACACCCTATGCGCCAATGCACTGCAGCTGGTGAATGCCCTCATGAGGGACGCAATCGTACATGGAGGAGAACACGAATGGCCAAAGTTCATCAAGAGACTACAGGATCTGGGCGTGATAGGAGGCGTAGGCATGCTCATGCGGGGGGATGCAGCAAGTGATGCGGATAGCCCTCTGGCGTTTGCCATTTTGGAGTTTCAAAGCCTGATCAAGGTGCTGCTCAGCAAGTGGAGGGACGTCATGGTGAACGTGGAACTTGCGGAACACAAGAGGGCCCTGAAGACGATCCATCTGCTCAGTCGGCCCGAGTCCTATGTCCCTCCTCCGGCTATCGAGGGAGCCAGAGTGAGGAAACATCACCCGGAGAAATGGCGGCGTCTGGGCTTTGAGTCGGAGTCGCCTGCTTGGGATTTCGACGAGACGGGATACCTCGGTATGATGGATCTGGTCGAATACTGCCGGCGGAATGAGGATACATATCACAAGACGCTGCTCGAGCAGTCGGTGCTTCCGAAGGCACAACGGTGTCCTCTTGCGCGAGCAAGTCTCAGCGCAACTCTGATTCTCTACGAGCACTTCGAAATCGACGAGACGACAATGGCGGGAGTGAATGACTACCGCAACAGTGTTTATGGAAGAGCAGATCAGACCGTCGACAAGCTGTACAAGCCGTTGCTACTCCAATGGGGTCGCGTACACGCTGCTGCGCTGAACGCTTTCATTCGACTCTGGAAGGACGCAAGCGCCGAGTCCGAGGACTTCTATAAGATCGAAGAGGTGATCCGGACCATCGTCGAGCGCATCGTCGGGTCTGCTGGCCGGAAGACGGAGGTGAGCAAGGTGGAGGAGGAACTTCGAGTGGTCAGCCTGGATGCGGCGAGGAAATGGCAGATGGAGAACCTGAACGAGGTATATCGGGATGCCTGGGGCCCTCATCTGGAGCAGGTCCGGGAGCAGCTGCATCACGAGAGCTTACAGTTCATGAAAGAGCAGCGTATCCGCTGCTTGCTGCAAGGGTCGTGGTTCCCTACATCCGCCTCGTCGGCAGCGAACGCGGCTTGGCGCTACGTGAGGCTGAGCCATAATCGGAGATGGCTACACTATGAGAACTACTCGGCCAGAGGTGATACTGAGCCGCCACTGACGGAGTTGTCCGAGAAGATCGATCTCAATGCCGTGACGTCCGTGGACAGTAACGTGTCCGCCGCCGAACACCCCTTGCTCCAATGGAACAACAACAACAACAACACCAACTCCAGCACCGAAACGCTCAAAGACTCGACGCGGGACTCGATCGCTCGACAACCACAACAACAACAACCAGGCTCCTCCACCACCACCAAAATTGCCATCCTCGGAACCTCGCCCCGCAGCACCACCAAGCCGCCCAGCGCCGGCGCCGCCCCGGGCGGCGAAACCGTCCTGCTGGAGCTCTTCCCGCCGACCGCCCACCTGGCCTCCGAATGGCTCGACGGGCTCCTCATGTTGCTCAACCAGCACCCCATCACCAAGGGCACGACGCGGCTGATCGAAATGCTGGTCGACTGGGGCGTGAGATTGCGGATGCTGAACCTTCGGTGGGAAGATGTGGACTGGGAGGCGCTGGAAATGAGCGTCAAGGGCAATGGCGGCGGCGGCGACGAGGCGCGCCGTCCGGTCCCGAGTAGGGCGGGGACGGAGGATGCGTATTGGTATGCGCTGCCGGATGAGGTTGATTCTTGAGGTTGTTTATTTATTCTTTTGAGAGAGTACATATATGCATGTATTATTATCATCATCATCTTCTTCTTCATTATGTGAACGGCAAAGGTTGAAAATAAGGAATTAAAACGTAGTAAGAATAAGTACTAACATTGGAACTGATAAGGCTTTTGCCTTTTTGTTTGTCCATGGCCCTACCTATCTACCTTGTTAGCTATTCTTACATGTACCTTACTCTTCTGGCGCGCGGTGCCAAGGAAATTAGGGGAGAGAAATGGAGCACCTGTTTTCCGCGGAAGTATTGGATGTTGTTGGTTCTTCCTCCTTTTGCTTTCTTCTTCTCTTCTTCTTATATTGGCGGCGTGTTGTTGTTGTTGTTCCGGAGATTCCCCCATGGTGGTGAGGATGATGTTTTTGTGGAAGGCAAGGCTTGTGCCGATGATTCTTGCCCTGCATGATCGGATCAGCCGCAGGAGACTAGTACCTGCTGCGTAGCGTCGCGTAGGGAAAGAGCGGTAGACAAGCGCGGAGGCGGTGATGATGGGCGTAGATAGAAGGTCGTCTCAAAGCCCACCTTCACCGCCATAATAGCAATCTGTATTATCGCAACAATGTAGCAAGGATGCAGGAGGGAATGCAAGAGGTCTGTCGCGAGTTCACCGCCGTCTCGAGCACCAACCATCCATACGTGGAAACGAACGGGAACTTCAGCTAGATGGATACAATTGGGAATGGTCAAGGTCGCTGGCTGTTGCTGGTAGAAGATGAAACCGAAGAAATGAACCCAAGTTCGTCCGATGCGGTTCATCCTTGCAGGGCGTTCGCTTGACAGTTGTTGGAATGTTGTTGCTGACAGCTTCACGGAGTAGTCCGGTGTACCCTGTTAGAATAATGGTCATCATCAACGTTCGGCCTCGCAACCGAGAAAGTCGTCGTCGTCGGTGGTATATATGTACACGTCGAGGGTCATGACGGCCGTGACCTCCGTCCATGGGTGCGCAAGGAAAGAGGCAGTCTCCCGGACGGTCCAGGCGCATAGATGCCATACTGACGAGTGCGCTGACAAGGGGTTGATACGGCCGCAGCGGCTGCCAATTCAGCATTCAGGTCGATCTTCAACATGGATGTACGCGCCGGGAGTTGAACAGCACGGAGCCGTTTGTTGGTATGAATGCACGAGCTTCTTTCATTCGACTCCTATATGTGGCATTCTCGAATCGGCACCGCACGATCTGCTCGATGTTTGGGCAATGTTTCGATGCGAGATGGGGACATCGGAATGGTTCCGTTCGAGGCAGGCGCGAAGGTGCATAGCAGACGCGGCGGCCGCATGGGTACGTGCCCGTATCGTCAGCTGTGGATGAGCGAGGATGTTTCCGCGTGAGCACGACACGAGGGAGGACGGCGTCTCCGAATGGGTCCTTTCGAAGCGGGTTTCCATTCGTGTGAGATGGAGGAAGCAATAGGACAATGCACCGACCTTGGACGAATGCGGAAGAGGATGACATGTAAATTGGGCACGCTACCCTCGAGGTACCATCATCAAGACCAACGTGAGAGGGCTGCTGGTACTGTAGAGTAGAAGGATGGCGAATTGAGTTTCCCTGGTACCGGTTACCATGTCCATGTTGTGCATACCGGGTCTTGAGGGCTGCAGAATGGGAGCGGCATCAGTGTCTCGCATTCCAGCTACAGCAGGCAGTGCGTCGAGTCAGCGGGCATTGTGTTTGCATTTGCATTTGCATTTGCATTTGCATTTGCAGTTGTTTGGCGGTGGGGTGGAAGGTGACGTGTCGATAGACTTGTCGAGCGTTGCTGGGTGTGAGGTGGGCTTTGGGGGGGGTGTGGGGGGGGGGGTTGTAAGTTGTGCCATGCAGCGCTAGCAGGCGTGGAAACGGGGCGCTAGAGCCAGCAAAGTGAGATTGTGAGATGGACCAGGGAGCGAGGGTGGCCGCCAAGCCGCTAGGCTCGTTCCTCGCGATCTGCGTTGGCGTGTCTCGTGATGGTGGACCAGTTCACAGTTGTTGCATGCAGCGCGGCGCCCTCGACAACCAGGCATGCGGCCAAGTGGCGTCAGGCTCACCGTCGACCAGCACACCACACCCTCTTCCAACGACACGACGACGCAGTAGAGCTCGGCGACGCAGCCGTGGCGATGGTAGGGACGGAGGGGAAGTTGAGTGATTACGTGAGGCGAGGCGAGGCGAGGCGAGGCGAGGTGAGGTCGACTGAGGTGAGGCGAGGCGAGGTGATGAGCAGAAGAGGTCGAGTCGTCAGCGGGATGAAACCCCGGTACGCTCCTCATTAGGAGGATACAGCTACAGCTCCTGCGGCCCAGGCAATTGGATGGATGGATGACAGATGTTCGTTCACTATTATTGCCTGGCATTGGACAGGGCACCGCCGCTGCTGCTGATGCGTCTGACAGCTGATGAGCATCGATGATGGATGGAGCAGCAGAGTTGGTTCATCCTGCCTGCTACGTCGACCTCACCCTCTCCAAGAGAGAGACCTTACCCCCTCCAGGATCGCGACTATTTATATTTATACCAACGGGGAGCGTGGCCGTGGTACCTGTCGTGCGCCTGTTCGCTGCTGCTCGCCGTTGTTCGCTGCTGTTCGCTGTCGTCCGCTGTCGTCCGCTGCCGTCCTCCCTGCGAGCAGTGTTTGATTACCTATGAAGAGATGCAACATTGCAACAGTGCACGCCCGACCTGGTTGACCTGACCGCGGCATTGGGAGAGAGAAGGCACAGCCCACGCTGCCACCTACCTTACCTTATCGCCGTCCGCAAGGCAGGCGCGACGGGACAATCTTGCATCTCCATCTCACTTCCAGCATGCGCTGTGCCGTCGTCGCCTATCCACCCGCACCTGCACCTGCACCTGCACCTCGGCACTACTACTCACTCTTCGCCCTCACCACCTCACCCACCACATACCTCACATCACCGCCCTTTCCTCCCTCTCGCAGCGACACCCACTCGCCGCTCCAACACCCACCGCCGTCCCTCAAGCTGCGCCGCCGCCTCCCTGCGCTCCGCCAACATGGTCACGCCCGAGGAGTATGAGTCGCTGCCGCCCTCCATTCAGTGAGTTGCCTCCTCCATCTCCGCTCCCATTTCGATTTTCCCGCCATCTACATACACCACACGCACGTGAGCAGGCCCACACGAACGCATGCACTGTCACCGCCCAAGACAAAAGGTGCTTGCAATGCTTTCTTCCTCTTCAGCAACCATCGGACAAGCTGCACTCAACGTGAAACCGCCACTGCTGCTGCCATCCGTCCACACCACGTGTCCGCGGAATCCGTCTTGCCCCATCTGACACATGTGATCCCGTGCTGATGCAACTCGCAGAAAGAAGTATTTCTCCTCCGTGGAGCGCTTGCGTATCGCCCAGCAGTCCGCAGTCCAGAAGCGCAAGAAACAGCAACCTCAGCCAAAGGACCCATGGCTCTCTCCCAGACCCTCCATGGACTCCATCCCATCCTGGAATGCTCCAAGCTCCAAGTACGCTGCCATCCCTCCGCCCAACAAGTCCGCTTCTCTTCGCCGCATGGAAGCCGACGTCGACGAGCAGCAGGCCCTGCGCTTTCTTTCCCTACCCGACAAGGTCAGACGCTCGCACTTCACGCCTGAGGAACTGATGCTCTTGACCGAGAGCTCGGAGCGGGCACTGCGTTGGCCTTCCCCTCGGGCAGAGGATGTCTCACCACGCACTTCTATCGTGGACCGGATGGACAGTGTGTGCTCGTCCCGCTATCGATCCTCCATCTCAGACGAACTCGGTGACGATATCGAAAAGGACTGGTCGGAGTCGGAGACGGGCTCCATCAATAGCGCTGAACATCATGGAAATGATGCCGCTTTTGTGCAAGCGTCTCCGCGACGCCAGAGCTCCGCTAGCTCGGCTTTTAGCGCACCACCACAAGCATTGCCACGAAGTGGAAGTGAGACACTTGGGACCAGACGGAAACCATCATTCGCCAAACGACGAGCATTCTCGCTCGCTCCCATTCCACTGCCACCGCCGACTCTTCGACCAGCTGGCTCGTATGCCCACTCCAACGTCGCCCCTGAGAGCCTGTCCCAGGCGCTACCATCTGCAGGAACGACACCGATAGAGAATGCACCTTTCACCAGATACTACAAGGATTCGCAAGCCAGACAGAAGCTTCGCGAGTATCTGGCTTCTCCTGAGAAATTCGACGAGGCACTCGAGTTTGGCTTTCCGACAGAAGCTGGCGCGGCGAAACGGGCGGCGTCTCATTCTCCCTATCCAGAAGACCCTCCATCAGCGGATATGGACAATGTGTCTCTCGGCGACAGCAGAGCGGACGAAGAGGACGGCTCGGCGGTGTCACCGAAGACGCCATCCACGAACAACGAAACGTTCGCCCAGGGCATGACCTACCACTCTTCCCTCGATTCGGGCGTAGCAATTCCTGTCAACATTGGCAAGAGAAACACTCGAAGCCTATCACCGGATATCAATGGACGAGAGATGACACTTCGCATGACCCTCACGAGACCAGACCTCCGAGCACCTGAGCAGGAGCTGTACGCACATCAGAGGAAGGAAGTATCGGGAGTCGACGTCGAGACTTCTGATCCACTCGCGCTCTCCACTCTCTCAGTCTGCGATGACCACACGGGTGCGCACGGAGCTTTTGCGATCAAGACTCAGCCCGGCTCAGGGGGCCTCAGAAAAGCGTGGAAGAACATTCGTGGGCGATAGCATCACTCACTCGACTTGCTTCAGTTCCCGCCTGTGGTCCCGGTGGGAAGAAATGCAGTAATTTCATAGAGTTTTTGCTTTGCATTGAGCGTATCAGCGTACCGGAGCACTTCGCGTGCACGAAATGAAGGGAAGGAGGCCGAGCACATCGCCAGCCCAACGAAAACTTCACTGTACAGCGTCTGCGCACGTCGGAGTGGTATCTCGACGGCAGCCACCGCTGGTTTAGTGCTATGCAACTTGCTGTCGCCTTGGGTTTTGCTAGGAGTCTCGGGACGACAATAACGTTCCGCTGTGGAAAGACGCTGTACTATTATCGCAACGCGGTTCATCTACATATAACGTAGTGTGTGTGTGTACGCGCATGCTGTATAAACATGCCACCGATTTCTACTACGAGCCCCTGTATCGCAAGAGTCGATGGTGGATCCCAGATAAAGACCTCGTTTCGCATGTGGTGATGCCTTGATGCCTGGCTCGAAGCTACGTCAGTATACACACAACGAGCTTGTCACAGCTGCTTATTAAACTCGAAACAACTTCCAAACATCACTACCGCGATCTTCACCACGATACCAATATCAAAGATCTCAATTTGGAATTTCTCGTTCACCGCTCTCATTCTGCGTCCTCCACTCCACCAGAGCAGCACATTGCCGATCCTCCCAAACATGGCCGCATCAGCAATGAGCCTCGCGGACCTCGAAAAGGACCCCCGCCTCTTCCTCTACACCTCCCTCACGGCCGGATCCTCACACATCATCACCGCGACCTCACGAATGGAAACGATCCTCAAAGCCAACAAAATCCCCTTCCAAGCAATCGACACGGCAACAGACGAGAAAGCCCGCCGACTATGGCAGCGCAGAGCAGGACAGAGGAAACTGCCAGGACTAGTCAAGGAAGGATTCGTGCTGGGGGATCTCAACGAAGTAGAAGAATGGAATGAATTCGGGGAGCTGAAAGAGAATATTGGACCCGTGCCGTCGGTGAGTGGGAAGGATGCTATTCCTGCTGGAGGGCAGGTGGGTGTGAATATCGCT
The DNA here is from genome assembly GCA_963674455.1 of Lecanosticta acicola. NCBI lineage: Eukaryota > Fungi > Ascomycota > Dothideomycetes > Mycosphaerellales > Mycosphaerellaceae > Lecanosticta > Lecanosticta acicola. The sequence continues at coordinate 326,283 of CAVMBE010000016.1, read as the reverse complement.
CCGCCGCTTTCTGGGAATTCTGCGAAGGCTGCTGCGGCGCCTATCAATAAGGCTCCACAGCCGGGGTTTGATAGGTCGAAAGCTATACCGCTTCCTGGTGCGGAAGAAATGGCTGCGAGGAATACGAAGGCAAAGGAAGCTACGACGACGACGACGACGACGGCGACTCCTCCACCTTCGACTCTGGAAGCTATTAATCCGGAAACTCTCACTTCTTCGCCCGAGGATAAGAAGGAGAGTATTGAGAAGGCGAAGGAGGTTGCGTCGTCAGAGCAGCAGCAGCAGCAGCAGCAGCATCCTGCGGAGGAACACCTCTCTGCTCCGGCTTCGGGGATACAATCTGAGACTGCTTCGCCGAAGACTGCAGAGGAGGGAGAAGGGGAAGACACGGAAGAAAAGGAACGTAGGGAAGCCAAGGAGAAGCACCGCGGCAGTCACGTGATTGATGCTCCCCAGGATGAGATCAAGGAGATCGAAAGCGCGAATTCTCTGAAAGAGGAAGAAGGCGAAGATGCCGTGTCCAGGGGTGTGGCGGATCTCACAGTTGGAGAAGATCAGAAGACGCAGGAGCAGAGTGCCAAGGAGCCTGAAGCAGCCAGTGCAAGTGTTCAGGATTGAGTGGGATTTTGCTCTTTTTTCTTTTCTCTCTCCTTCTTGTCTTTAGAGGATGGTATACCCATAGCGATTGGCGCAAGAAGAACCATTTTGAACCTTTGAGCTCGGAATCTTTCCTTCTACCACTATATCTCATGACGTCTTCATGCTATTTGGCGATTATGTTTTCCTACCACCACCCGAGGAACAAGAACAGGAACCACGCCCATCGACTCTGTGGCAGGTCATCTCAGCTCTCCCAGGCGCCTGCGCATCACACCCCTCTCCCATGACCATCCCCTCAAATCTCAACGGCTCATCACCCCTTCCACTTCTCCCTCAACCCGCTCAAACCGCTCAAAGTCCTCCTCAGGTTCGGGAAAAATCTCTGTCAACTGAGCAAAAGACCTCAGCAATCCTTCCGGCGCTTTCCATCGACGTAAGGGGATTTGAAACAGAGATCCCGAATCTTTTCTCACACAATGAATTCGGCTTAATTTCCCGCCTTCGGAAAAGGAAAGGTCTATTGGTTTTTTTCGGCTGGGGAGGCAGGATGCTGCCGGTGAAAAGTGAAACGAATGGGTAGTGAGGGGCAGTGAGATTTGGACGTAAAAGTCTCTGATGATTGATGAGACTCAATGCTCGGTCGGCATCTCGAGGCAGTACTACTGTCTGTTCACGTCGGCACACTCACTCACTTACGGCAATGGAGCTGTACACCAGTGTTTCGGGTGCGTTGTTGAAGTGGCTGTGTCTTCGACGACGACGCCAACTTAGACGACCGGGATGACGACGAGCTGTAAGACTGATTGGTAGGTGTTGCGGTCAGAGGTATCGACTATGCGCTTTTTGGAGATTGCGAGCTTTTCAGCGAAAGGGTCCGCTGGAGATGCCGGTCGAGCTGAGTTCGTGAAAATGAGACCTCCGTCGCAGGGGTAGATGCGATGCAAAATGTTGGACCCGGTTGCTTTTGGCCTACGCAGGTCAGGTCTCGCAGATTCGTGGCCGACAGATGGGAATGAGCGACTTCATTGCAGGCTCCATCTAGGCCTCCGCCGGGGGGCAAGAAGCTGCGCCAGAGCGATCTACATTGTTCACGCAGGCAAGTGCTGAATGTTCTCTATATGCCCACTGGACGCCATGTAGTCTCGACCGCCGATTAGTTCCCGCCTCGGACAATCAATACTCTATAACCTGATGCTGCTCATTCGTGGCCATGGATTCCTACAGTCCTTGCTGGAAATTCTTGCAGTATGCTTCACGAGGAAGTCAATGCATCTCTACCCACACCTCGATTTTCATGTTGCTCCCGACAGCGAGTTCCTCTGCGGAGCGATGGAGCTTGCGGCGCTTTTGATGAAGCCCGCTATTCCAGAGATCGCAGCAGAGGAGGAATATCATCTCAGAGGCTGCCGTTCAAGTCCTCTGCGACCTGGGCGATGGCATCGAGGCATTGGCCCATTCTGAGACGACAGGTTCACGAAATTGCCAATGAGGATCTACCCGGCCGGTGTGCTACCACACTACGGCCTGAAATTCCCTTGCACGAGCCATTTTATCTCTCTGTGTAGCTTTGCTATTTGCTGGACTTCTTCTGTTCACGTATTACAACATTCGTGTACTGTGAAGGATAATTATTTGTGCATATTGCTTCCAGTATATTGCTGAGGCGAAGGCGACGGGCCTACTTAAAATTGGTATGAATTGATGTATGCATACATGATGAGGATATTCTGTGAAACTCTTTCGGAAGACATGTGCGGTGAAGTTTGATGTTTCGAGAACGCTAGCACACTAGCGCCGGCATTCGTGCGCGCGATGACGTCGCGGGTCGATCCAGCCACCACCCGGCCATGGCAACACCCGAAGTGGGAGCTCCAGATCATCAGTGGGATAGCTCACATTCCGACAGACAGCCTACTACAACATCCTCATATTGCATCGATATTGCATGTCTACAGCACGATACCGGGGAGGTCGCGGCAGAGGAGGATTCCGAGGCGGACGAGGCGGAGCACGAGCGGGAGGGTCCATCACACCACTGAAAGGGAAGTTCGAGAATGGAATCTGGCACTGCAACTGCTCGCCGAGACTACCTGCGTGAGTCCCCGATAACACTGACGAGTTCTCGGACAAAAAAACATGGGCTGACAAGCCAATGTTCCAGGGAGCATTTCAAAGTGAAGAAGGAGTCCAAGAATCAGGGAAGATGGTTCTACACCTGCCAATTGGGAGAGGGCAAACGATGTGATTTCTTCCTCTGGGACGAAGATGCGAAACTCCGCACCGAGGCGGCGGTCATGAGCAACAGCCGGACGGAGCCGCAAAGAGCATCGCATGTACAGGAAGGGTGGAACGCCGGGCGGACGGCTACGCCAGCAGTGGCAGAGGGTCGAGGACTCTTCTCTACGCCCGCACGGGGTGGACCGGCTATTAGGGAGGACTCTCCCACGCCCACGCCCTCTCCGACGCCCCCTACCAACAGCAGTCGGAAGCGCAATGCGGCCGAAGCGAAGCTGGACGACGAGGACGCCTCCCAGCCATGGTCCCTGAATGGAGACGAGGAAGAAGAACTCTTGCGGGTAGCGAGCAGCTCGGAGTCCACGACGCCGCGGTCCAAGGCTCCTAAGACGGGTGTCTACGCTACACCTGCGACGACCGGGAGGAAGAGCCCGAGGACGATCCCATGGCTGCAGCAACCGGAACCGGCGACACCCGGGACTTCCAAGAAGACGGTTGTGGACTACTTCGACACCCCCTCCAAACCTCCCTCCAAGACGGTGACATTTCAAGATCCTCCTCCCACAACGTCAACATCATCCCCCTCAACCCCCAAGCCGATCGTGCAAGACATCCCCTCCCCCTCCCTCTCCTCAGCAAGACCCCCCGCCGCCCCCTCCTCCCCCTCCCCACCCGCCCGCTACAAAGACGCCCTCTCCCACCCCGCCGAAGCCCCCAGCTCCCTGACGCACCAAGTCCTCTCCTGCCTCACCACCCTCCCCCTGCCTCCCGAGAAACTTTCCCACCTCCGCGGTATCCTCACGCGACACGATCTCCGCACCCAGGGCGTGACGAAAGGTCGCGAGATCTCACGCCTCGCCGTGCGCGCCAAAGAGGCCAAGATCGCCGAGCTCGAAGCGCGGATTGCCAGTCTGGAAGCCGCGCGGGAGGTGGATCGGAGCGTGATTGCGAGGTTGAGGTGGAAGCGGGAGTCCGGGGGGACGACGATGCAGGAGGAGGATGGGGATTGGGAGGAGGAAAGTCAGCTGTGAAGAAGAAGAAGAAGGGAAGAGGGTTGTTCTGGTCTCTTGACTCTCCCCTTTTTTTTTGGAGCCGAAGTTGTGGCTTTTTATGAGATGCTCGACTCGACTCGACTCGAGATGACGGGAATTCTTCGGGACATGGCAGAGAAGTGAAGTTGTAGGCCAGACACAGACAATGAGGAGAGAGGAGATTGGAATCGATCTGAGAGAGAGAGGAACAACAATTTCAATGAATGCGTAAGATATGATACCCCCCCCCCTCTCCCACCATAGCGTAGTATAGCAAAAGAAAGAATCTCAATCAAATTCTAACATGAAATTCGAGAATTGATTGAGCGAGAAAAGAGGGATAATTCATCATTCCATCATTTCCATCATCCCCATTCCACATCTAGCCGAAATATATATATATCTCTCTCTCTCTTCTCCTCGGCCGTTCATGTAATGATCATAAATAGCCCGTAATAACCATAACAATGGACAATGGAACAAAAATGTCGACAAATGGAATCCAGGTATATATGTATCTACCAAAACTCTCCATGATCCATCCTGCACACATGTCCCCCACCTTCCCATCCATATATGTATATCCAACATCTGGGGTATCTCTCGCTCTAGCAAATCCAGCCAAAAACACGGCCCTGCGCCGTCGCCGCCGCCGCCGCCGCCGCCATGTACATACAGTTGGGGGGAAAATTCCTCTCCGCTGACGATGATGATAACAACAAAACAAACAAAAGTGGCTGCATTGATTCCACCTGCAGCTTTCTTCATCCCACAAAGACATCCCCCTCACAACAAAAAATCTCTCTCAACTCTCTACTCAACTCTCATCATCATCAGAGTACGAAACCTTCACAGCCATCAGGAACGAACGCACTGCCGGGAAAGAGGCACATGCTGCTGCTGCTGCTCGTGGTCTGTTGTTGCATTGCCGAGGGCGCAGAGACGGTGGTCTGCATGAGTGGGGCGGAGAGATCGGGGGCAGCGGGCCATGGCATGTTGTGGGTGGTGGTGGTGGCGTCGATGGGGGTGGGGTAGCCGGAATGGAAATCGGTGGTCGAGGGCGCGTACATCTGCAGACCGAGAGTATCGGCCGCGAGAGCATCGTCGAAGCGAGTCGCGGGGCAGTCTTGCTCGAAAGCAGGGGTAGTAGGGGATTCGTCGTGGTGTGGCTCGTCGTCGGCCGGCAGCGCGGGAACGTGCTGTATGGCGTCTCCGAAGACCTGGTCCGACGAGACTTCAATCTCCTTCAACCAGCCATTGGCCTTCAGCCACTCAATCGGCGGCCAGTCGCCTCCAGCCTTGCCAGCTCGAGACTCCCTTTCCTCCCCTCTCGCCTTCCGTCCACGCTTTCGCGGGCAGAAATGGGCTCGCCTCAAGTGCGCTGCAGCGTTGTAGTACACGTTGTACTGCTTCTGCTGTTTGCATTGCTTGCAGATTCCGAGCGGTTTGGCGGGCCACCATTCTGTGCGGGTGGTAGGTTCCGTACAGATCCAGACCTTGCGGCATTCGGCGTGCGCGCGGTCCCAGTGTCGTCGAAGTTCGTGTTCGCCGCGGAAACCGCCGGGGAATTCGTCGCACATGTTGCAGTAGAGTTTGGGGTGCTGAGGCCGGACGTACGGAGCCTTGGAGATGGCTTCCTTGCGTTGAGCGCTCAAATCTTGCGGCTTGATCTGTCGTGCCTTGGTCTCGGCAGGGCTTGTCGTGTTGCTCGAGGTCGGACCGTCCGGGATACTCTTGGGCATGATGGATTGCCGAGCATTCTCAATGTGTTTGCGTCTTCGATCCGAGGCCTTCTGGTCCGTCGAGTGATTGCTGATATCGCTGGCGTTGCTCTCTTCCGATGCCGTGCGCACCATGTCTTGCGCTTGCGCGAGCGACAGGGTAGTCTCATGAGCGTCCTGTTGACCGCTAGCAGTAGTAGTAGCAGCAGCAGCAGCAGCAGCAGCAGCAGCACAAAAATCTTGACCAACAACAAAAGAAAAGTCCGTACAACCTAAGCCATAGCCCACGTTGCTCAGCAAGTGCTGCGAGGTACTACCATCTTGAAAGGCGACAGTAGGCTGACTACTTTGTGGCTTTTCAGTGATACATGATACGAAAGAACGATCAATATCATCAACGCGAAAGAGATCAGAGGTACTGGAGAAGGAAGACTCAACACGCATCATGTCGAAAGCATCGATGACGGACGCAGAGGTCACACTACTCTGTCGGCTCATGGCCTCACCCGAGGTGAGGGAGCACGGCGACAGGTTGGTCGTCGACATACTCGTACTTGGCGAGACGTCGTGGGTCGACGGCATAGACAGATTTGGGGCGTAAGCGTGGTGAGAGGACGGCTGGAGACTCTCGTCATACCCATCTACTCTCTGCTTCTTCGCAGCAAACTGCACTGAGCCGGGCTCGACGTCACTCGAGAGTTTGGAACAATACTCGGCTGGATCGTAGATCCGAACGTGGCCGAGATGATGTTGAGGTTGCGGTTGCGGTTGCGGCGTTGTGGTGGTGGTCGTGCTTGTCGAAGACCAGGGGATGGCGCCGTAGGTGCAGCTGTTGGAGTAGTCCATGTCGACGTGGTGAAAGTCGCGTTTGCCATTGTTGTTGCTACTGCTCGAGTAGATGGGATGTGCAGAAGAGGGCGCGGATCGATAGCCGCGGTGAGAGGCAGGCACCGAAGTGTTTCGAGACATGGCGACGGGGTGGATGTGGTGGTGGTGGTGGTGTTGGTGGTGGAGGTCGAAGGTGGAAATCCCGGAGTAGTCGGGATTTGTCGAGGGGTCCTGTCATGATCAGTCACGGTGAATGGCCGGTCAGCCAAGAAAGAAAGAGACTCCCTACAGAGGGCGAGGGCGCGTAGGCAGCGCGGGAAGGGTGAGGGTGGGCGTGGGCCAGATGCGTGCCAGCCGGGTCGTGTGGGAGAGTTCGCGGTACGCCCGAGTCGGCGAAAAGGTTTGCGTGGGCGTGGAGGTGGTGATGGTCAGGTGACCAGGTGTCGGTGGAGTGCCAGAGCGGCGAGTGGTCGAAGTGCAGTAGGTCTATAGCGTCTACAGCAGTCGGGGCGTTGGAGTTACTCTGCGGATACATGTTAAGCTGGTCTGTCTATGTGTGAGCCACGTCGAGAGTGGGCGAGAATCCAATGTTCGAGGATAGGCAGGCGGATGGCATGGCATGTGGAAAAAGGTGAGGCGGGGCGGGCGCATGTTCTTATAATACGACGGGATGGACATGACGGGCGTGGGTGGCATGGGTGTTGGGGGATGCGTACTGTATGGCAGCGGGTTGCAGGCGTTTGCCTGTGCCGCCAAGAGCGATAAGGCCAGAGCGAGAGTCGCTCGTCGTCGTTACGTTAGCACACACCACACCACAGACACGGTGGCAGCTGGAAGGTCATTTGGGATTTGGGGATGGGGGGAAACCTGGAAAGATCGGGCGGCCAGTCACACGTCGCGCCGCACCCCGGTGGGTGGGGTCGAGGAGCACGGTCAGAGGAAGGAGCGAGGTCCACGTTTCCGAGGGCAAGCACGCCCCGACGCAGCTAACCAGAAACACCTGTGCACCTCTCATCATCGATGCCGTGGCGCTCTTGTGATGGGCAGCTCCTTCCTGCTTGCCTGCCTGACATCATTGCCTAACGCTGGCTAAATCCGACGACTCACGTACTACTCGCTCCCATCACATCCAACTGGAGGGAGGAGCGATCCACCTCGTACGGGAAGGTACCGGTACCGTGATGAAAGCAGCCGCACCTCACCTCTCACATGCTGTCACACTCCCCTCAGGCATCCCATCCTCACATGCTCACCCCGGCCGGGGAACCGGGGAGTAAAGACACCTTTGCGGCGCCACATTCGGACGGACACATGTCGTCGTGCAAACGACATCATCAAGAAATCATCAACAAGAATCATCAAGAATCCTCGACAATCCCTCGAGCATCTCAATCGGAGAAGAGTACTTCCCACATTACACGACCAGCGAACCAGGACTGTGCAGGACATGCCTCTCGCGCTCCAACTGGCAAATGCACGGCCGGCATCCGAATACGAGCGCAGAGGAATGGCGGGAGTCGTCCGCCAATTATTGGTGGGTGAAACGCTGCCACCATCTTCCTGTCACTTCTGTTGCTCTTGCAGGAAATACGCTGGTTACATGAAAAATTCCCGAAGCTGTCCCGTGCCTGTCCTCAATCATCATCATCATCCTCATCATCCTCATCATGTACCACATCATCTACCAAATCATCCACCACATCATCTACCCTTCCGAAACATTCATCATTCTTGCCCCGCGAACAAGCCCATCCCCTACAGGCTACAGCATCGTCGACGCCGTCGCGACCAGTCGTCTCATCTTCGACCCCGACTTGCGCCTCTTCGTCCGGACCGGTTTCTTGCGCGCTGCCACGCCTGCCATCCAGGTTGAACCCGCATCCATCTCCTCCACCTCGTCATCCCAATCGAAGCCCTGCTCTCCCGCACTGCGCTGGCTGCTGCGCACGCTGGCCTTGTCCCGACCCCGACCTCCCTTTCCTCCCATCCAGCCAACACTGCTGCTGGAGAGACTTCCTGAAACGCTGCCAGAAACACTCCCGCTATCCACTCCTTTCCCTCTACCGCGGCCGGAGCTGCTGCTGCGGCGACCAGCCTGAAGCACGGCATCCAGCATGCTCTCTTCCGGTGCTGGAAGAAGCTGCAATCCACCCGCTCCTCCGTGCTTGCTCGTGAGCGAATCCTTGCCCTGCTCTGCCATCGCATCGAGCGGGTTGGAGCTCGCGGACCCACGCGAACTTCGCGACAGCCGCGCGATGCCCTTGGCCCGCAGCGTCTCTTCATTTTCCACCGGCGGCACCACGACCTGAGGAATGGATCCCACCGAGCCCTTCCATCCTGTCATCAACGGCACCTTGGACGTCGTGTCGAGCACTTCTTTGGCAATCGTGACCTCGACCGGACTGGCAGCCGGCGCTTCCGATGGCGGCGTGCTGAAACGCTCGGGCTGCTCCGCCTCAGCATCCGCCATCTCTTCGACCTCATCCACATCCAGGTAATCCACACTCAAGCGGTCTCCCTCGAAGCTGACCCATTCGAACCCGAAATCGTCGAAGAAGTCGCAGATGTCGTCCACCACGGCGTCGTCGCTCCGTCGACGCGGAATCTGTAGCGCATGCTGATACAAGCGGTCGATTGCTTCCTGAAACGCCTCCAGGCTGGCAACAGAGTTCTTCCGGGGCATGATGGCGGGCTTGGGTAACTTGATCGGGCCATGCAAGTAGACGGTCGCTTGCCACGCGGTGAGCTCTGGAGGCGTGACCGTCACAACGGATCCTCCTCGTAGATGTATCTGCGTCGCCACGGGCGTTTCAATAATGGACGCTGGACGCGAATCCTCACCTGTCCCATTATCCTCGGGGATGGCTTCTAGTCTACTGGGAGATATAGACTCGGATTCGTCCTTGATCCCGCCACCGTTCGCCTTGCAGTCATATTCTGGGATCTGGGATAGAAGGCTTCTCTTCGCCGCTCCGGACTTTCGCTTCCACCCTGTTGATCTGGGTGTTATTGGAGTGGTAGGAGATGGTGAGTTGGGGCATAACTCGGTGGGCGTCAGAGCATTGCTCCCTGGCGTGCTGGGTAAGCTTTCATTGAGGAAACTGAGGCGCGGCGGTAAGTCGATGCGACCGTCCTTTGATGTCGGTCGTCTCTCTTCCTTCTCCGTTCCGTACGTTATCTCCTCGATGGGGAAAAATCCGGTTTCTAGCAGCATGCTCATGGTTTCACCTTTCTTCCTCCGCTTCCCACGGGTGTGATCGTCGAGGGGCTGTGGTGATCTGGTAGGCTTCAGCACGGCATTCGGGCGCTTCTCCTCCCTCCGTGAGCCAACCAGCTGAAGCGACGCGGCGCCTCCATCCGAAGCAGCCGCGACGCCGCTGGACGACGCCGCTCCTCCCTCCTTCTCTCCCTCGGCCGCTACCCTGGCAAGATGAGCATCCAACGAACGAGAAGAAGCAATAGAAATCTTCCTAGCATGCTTCGATCTCGTCGGTAGACTACGTGAGGAGCCACCACCACCACCACTCCCCATCAGCAGACTCGTGCGAACCGCTGCCAGCGGGGAATCTCTCGGGACACGAGTGAGCGTTCCCGCAGGCGCGGTGGCCGATCTCGCCATCCGACCCACGCGCTCTCCCACGGAAGAAGCCGTCGTCGACTGCGAGGTGTCGGAGGAGAGGGAGAGGGAAGATTCGGCGGATTCCCTCCTCGCCTGCGCTTGCGCTTGCGTGTGCGCTCGTAGTGCTGTGTTGAAAGAATCTCGCGCCGTTTCGGAATGCGGTGGTGGAGAGTTCTCCGTCGAGGGAGTTGCGGGAGACCGAGGCCCGGGTTGCTTCTTGGTCGCGGGCGCGCGTCGTAAGGGCGATTTCTGTGGAATCGGAGGCGGAGGGAGGGGAGGTGGCAGAGGCGGAAGGATCTCCGTGCGTTGTGGCCTTCTGCTCACGATGCTGCCGGATTGGAAAATCCCCGGTGGTGGTGGTGGTGGTGGTGGTGAGGAGGGCAGGAAGAGCTGCTCGCTGGGAGGCCGTGGGGGTCGTTTGGGCGGCTGCGGTGCTCTTCGGGGTTCTTCGAAGGGGGGGAGATTTAATGATTCTTGGAAGTTTTCTGCTGGGGTTTCATGCGGTTGTTGTGGTGGTGGTTGTGGTGTTTGTGGGATGATCTGAGGCAGTGAGGGATGATGATTGATTCCCTCTGCTGCAGTTCTGGTGGCGTTCTTCTGCGTCGCTTTCGCATTGACGCGACCTGCTCGTCTCCACGTAGAAGTGGACGAGGACGAGACAGAAGCCGCAGAAGCAGAGGAAGATCTCAACGACCTGGTCCTCGCAAGCGAGAGACGGGACTTGACGCTTTCGGTTTCGGTTTTGGTTTTTGTGGACGACGACGACGACGACGACGACGCTGCAGCAGGAGATATCCCCGCCGCTTCTTTCTGCGCGGCGGCCAGGCGGGTTTCGATTTCGGCTACGGTGAGCTGCGGCGGCGGAGGGGGGGCGAACATTTCATCTCATCTCATCTCATCTCATCTCATCTCATCTCATCTCATCGGCAACGGGCGGCGGGTGCTGCGAAAGGAGAACCCGCTGGGAGCGGTGAGTAGATTTCGTTGTGCGCGCAGCAGCAGCAGCAGCAGCAGCAGCAAAGAGAAAAGGCCCGCCATGTCTTCTTCTCTTCGCTTCGGTGTTGCTTTGGTTGCTTTAGGTGCCCTTTGTCCTACGTTCATCCGGCAAGCTTTTTCGCGCAGCACAAAGAAAGTAGAGCTTTTTTCTTCCCAGGCTTCCCGGGGGTTTGGTAACCAAGCACATTCCTTAGACGCTTAGCTACCTACCTACGAGGGCAGCCGGAATGGGATGGGATGGGATGGTAGTGAGGAGGGAAGTGGAGTGACTTTTTTTTTTGGATTTTTATGACTGGAATGTTTGATTTGATTTGATATTCTCTCTCTCTCTCTCTCTCTCTCTCTCTCTCTCTCTCTCTCTCTCTCTCTCTCTCTCTCTCTCTCTCTCGCGCGCGCGCGCTATGTACATACAATGGCCTAAGAAGGCACTTCGCAGCAATGTGCCTGCTGGCACTGCGCACAGAACGTCTTGCCCTCCACAGACGGGGCCATAGGCACAACCGTCGAGGCACCCTCCCCCTCCGCCGTCGTCGGTCGCTCCCATTGGGACGCCGCGACAGCTCGGGGGAAGTGCGTCCTCTCCCCCTGGAAAGCCCTATGCTGCGCCATCTGCGCCCACAGCGGCACATCCCAGCCCATACCGGCGGCCTCGGCCAAGCTCACGAAGCGCACCTGGGGCCGTGAAGGAGGAGGGGAGGCAGTCGCGTGGAGGCGGAGCAACAACGGCCAGAAAACGACGCAGACGAGGGCGAAATACACGACCCAGCGCACGACGCGCTCCCAGAGCTTCGCAGTCGCCTCGCGGACGCGCAGGCGCAGCTCGTCGCACGGATTGAAGACGTACGCGCGGGACTGCGCGCCGTCCCAGATTTGGATCTCGCGGTCCGTGTAGCGGTAGAAGGCGTAGTTGCGGGAGCAGAAAGCAGCGCAGCGGGCGGGGAAAGCGAAGAAGAGAGCGGCGAGGAGGGTCGTGGCGTGCTGGCGGAGGGCGACGCGGTGCAGGCGGAGGAGGGAGTAGAGGTTCATGAGGAGCAGGAGGGCGGCCGCGGGGAGGAAGACGTAGCGGAAACCGTAGTGCAGGGCGTAGCGGAGGAGCCAGAAGAGGGAGGTGAGGAGCATGCGGAGGGTAGCGGCGAGGGAGGCGAGGCGGTCGAGCCAGGAGAAATCGACGACGACGACGTCGGAGGGCACTGGGGGGACGGGAATCTCGTCGATGCCCGTGATGCGGTTGTACGTGTCGCTGACTTGGTACGCGGGGCCTTTATAGCGCACGAGAACGGCCTGCCAATCATCGAGTTCAGGATGTGAGTTCCCATAATAATGCAGGCGTTTCTCTCGCATCCGCTGCTTGTACTCTTCCAGATAGATGGCTTCCATATCTGAAAGGCGCAATGGCGCGCGCGCGGGGATGAATGGGCTGGGGCAGGTGAGACTTACCATGTTGGCGTTGTGAACCATGCAGGGTTTCCGTGCGCATTCCATGATCGCCAGCGATTGATGGAATGGTTGGATGGATGGTGGTCTTTGTTCTTTTGTTCTTGGCTCTTGGGTTGGATGTGGTGGTCTTTCTTTGTGCGGGCGAAGGGTGTGTGGTTGCGGAGAGAAAGCAGGAAGTGGAGCTGGTCTTCTTTGTGAGTGGTGTCGAAGAATGTGTGTACGGTTGAAGAAAAGGGGCGGAAAAAAGTCGAAATGCTCTTCTGTGCGGGTGGGTGGGTGAGAGAGAGAGGGAATAAGAAGGGCTACAGCGTGAAGAAAGAAAGTAAGAAAGTAAGAGAGAGAGAGAAGAGATTGAGAAGGCAAGAAATATATGTACTCCTGAACCCGCACCGGCCGAGTCAGAGCTCACAATAGGTTTGAATAGGTATTGTGAGAATTCTCCAGTTGTTGTTCCCTATTGTGAAGAGGCATTGTCGCGAATGGCGTTCCAGCGCACAGCTCCGACAACAATAACGACCGTACGCGCAGGAGTTTTTTAATGGTATTGATGGGCAATTGAGTCAGGCCACAATAGGTCGAATAGCTATTGTCGAAGTTCTCCACTCGATATTGTCCTCAAATGCTATTATCAAGATGCATTGTCGCAGGTTCCCAAGGAGTCCACGAATTCGCCAACAATAACGGCATCCAGACATAGCGCCAGTCGTATTGACGGCCAATCGAGACGGAAGGTGCACCGCGGCGACATTACTATTATTAGCCGAAGTTAAGCCGAACCACCAACATGTGAAGGCCGGGAAAGGGTAAAGGGTGAGCTGCCTGCACTGACGGACGGAGTTAAAGATCTATAAGCTGTAGGCTTTAAAAAAAACAGGGTATCTCACGGCAAGCAAGTAATGAAGTAATGCATCCAAGCCAAAGCTCCTCACGAATCGTCTCCACGTCCTGTGCCTTCCGCTGACGGAGTAGTATCATCCTTGCTCCCGCCAAAGAGCCCAGTCGCCCAGACTTTGACATTCTGGAGCTTGGCATTGATCCATTCCGCCCAGGATTTCATCGAACTGTTCTGTTTCTGGTCCGGCACGTCGTCCTCCCCGGCGGCTGGCTTCTCAGGCTCTGTCTCAGGCGATGCAGGTGTTTCGGGCTGTTCAGGAGCTGGTGGGAGCTTCTCGACACCAGGTAGACTGGGCGGGAGAATCTGCGATCCTTCAGGAAGCTGTTTGGAGCTATCCGATCCCGGCCCAATGACCGGCACTGAAGTATCAATGGGAGGCGGGTCGTCAGGAATTTCGACTTCAGCGTCGGGGTCGTGCAGAGCACTGGTGTTGAACGGCAGCCGAATAGTGCCGTTGTTTGGCTTCGGATCAAGTCCCAGTGAGTCGCAGACGATGTTGTAGACTTCCGTGTTCTGGAAAGGCTCAACGATGCTACCCGGAGGGTGGGGGAAGGCAGGACCTCTGGCGACGAAGATGGCCCGCATGAGGGGATGTTCGTGATCGTAGCCATGGAGTCCTCGAGGGCTGTAGATATCACCTCGAGCTGTAGCCGCTGCAATGTCGAACTCTTCCTTGGCGACAATCGCCCAGCCGGCTTTCGGGACAATCCACAACGGTGCAATGCGATCACTGTGGCTGAAGTGATATCGCTCCGGCATGTTCTGGTCTCGGAGATATACGTCAAACTTTCCCGAATGCTGGGGCAGTTCGGCCTTCTTGAGTAGTTGCTGGTAGATGTTCTGCAACTGCTTCTCAACCTGATCGACCGGCCGCAAGCCATATAGTGGCCAGCCATCGATATGTTCAATGAGACTAGTATCGATCAAGTCCTCATATTGAATCAAGCGGTCATTCGACGTAGTAGCCATGCCGTGATCAGACACAACCACCACATTCACCACATTCGTCAGATTCCGGTCCTCGAGGCCCCTGAAGAGCGACCCGAGCATCCCATCGGCTTCTGAGATAGTCGATCGAATGTAAGTCGAATTCGGACCGAAGGCATGTCCGTCTGTATCAACATTGGGAACATATGCCGCTATCAATTGCGGTCGCGGCGATTCCGTTGAAGCATCTGTCTCGTTCGGTCCTGGCAGATCCAGCCAGCCGAGGATGCGATCGACTTTGCGATCAAGCGGCTCGTCCATGTTGAATTTGTCGACATAAGCCGGTTCTTTCGTTCCAATATGCGCCTCGCTCCCGGGCCACATATGAATGGCTGTTCGGATACCTTGCAGTTCTGCCGTCTCCCATAATGGCTCGGCGCTCCAGAAGGCAGGATCCATACTCCGGTCGAATTCCTTCTGCATGGTGGGATCCCAGAAGGTGTTTGCCACGACACCGTGATCCTGTGGATGCAAGCCCGTGACGAGCGTGAAGTGATTAGGGAAGGTTAAAGAGGGAAACGACGGCAGCATGTACCTAGGTGATACACCCTGCTTGACAAAGGAGGACAGCGTAGGCGTCAATCCCCGATGAAGGAAATCCGCCCGGAACCCATCCAGAGAGATCAGAATCGTAGTAGGCGCAAATCTGTGCGTTCCATTGGAGAGTACCTGCGGCGAAATCGCAGATTTGGCGGCCGTTGCTGGCTTCAGAGAGCGCGAGGCGCTGTATGCGCCAAACAGCAGCGCCAGAAAGGCCACAATGATCACGACGTGTATCGCCGCAAGTCTCCCACAGAAGATGGAAGCTTTCCTCTTCTGCCTTTTGGCCTGCACTCTGCCCATGTCCACCTCGCTCGAGTTGGGACTACTCTCGACGCTGGACCGGCCAGATCTACTCCCTTCTTCGACCTTGTACATCAGTTCCCCCCTTTCTCCTCCTCCTCCTCCACCTCCTCTGCCTCCATCGCCGTCATCTCTCCATCTCTCTTTCCGCCATGAGCGCGGTGGTCTTGTATCTCGCTCCCGCCGGCCTCGAAAACCCCCAGCGCCCTCGCCCTTCTCTTCCCCAGCCAATAACCTTTCCGCCTCCTCTTCAGCACCAATAGTCTCATCATCGTGCCTTCTCAGGTCTTCTGAAGTCCTCGTGCGGCGCGTCGAGGCTGCTTCATCATCGTCGTCCTCCTCCTCCGAGACGGAGAACCGCCGCTGCTGGTCATCATCATCGTCAACAACGGCTTCGTACTTTTGCGTCGACATGCCCCTAGGGTCCTCAGGTGATATCTGGAATAGAAATCAAGGCATTCGAAGTGAGTGCGCTGGTCGCCGTCGAAGTAGCAGCATGGGGCTGGAATTCTGGTGCCTCGGGCTCGTAACGTCACATCAACTCAGGATGCCCTGACGAGCTGCATGGCAGATTCCAGGGAGAATCGCGAAACAACCATGGACAGGCACTCAACGAAACGAGAGAATTCAAAATGTTTCAAAACAATCGTCCAAAAAACTTGTCTAAGACATGTCTGTCTGAAGAAGATATATATAAAGCAAGGTAGCTTGTCTAACAATGAAGCTGGAACTACTACTCCCATCATCCCTTTCTTGGACCCTCAGTTCACCTCGAAACCTCTCTGTACATGCCCGTTTGCACGTCCAAATCTTGATAAAATCGTTGGCAGGCCAGATTGAAGGCCATTCCACCCTGGGAAACTGCTAAGATACAGTTATGACCGCCCACCACCTCTTACCGCGAACTAATGCACATTACATGATGAAAAACGCCGGAGTGCGCCGCCCTGGGAGCTGTACTGTTGCCCCCTCTTCTCTCAGGGAAGCCGACCTCGCTGGAACGCGAGCAACCTTCACACAAAGCCACTTCAACTCCCTGCAGCCCACGCCCAAGGTTTCTCAGGGCCACTGCTTCCCAAAAAGCATTCGCGCATATGGTATAGTGCTAAGTCGAGAGACGCCGGTCCGGTGATTTAGCTGAGAGCAATTCCGCGGTAAAAGCCAGTACATTAAGCGCTTTCGACATACCACCAGCTGGAGACGTGGCAGTGATGATCCGGTAAAGCGTATAAAGTCCTGGAATATTGGCGTGTTGGCACTTTGGGGAAGCTATTATCTTCCGTAGCCGTATTCCACGCCCTGCATGGCCGCAGTTGGCGCTACACCGCCAAAAGGAGGTGCCTGTCCGCCGTTCTGAGAATTCAGTGGCGGTAATGAAATTCCAGAATTTCCGTTGCTCTGCGATTGCGACTGTTGTTGGCTCAGCTGTGAGGTGAAGTGGCCATAGACGTGAGGCGCGTTCGGATCCAGACGCCGCAAGTGCTGGTGCATTACCTGGACCTCCGTCTTGAGCATCTCGTTCTCCTTATGCGCCTCTCTCAGGTATTCGGAATCCCTCTGCAGGCGCTGAACTTCCGCGTGAAGGTTTCGCTCGTTATGCTGGGTGCTTCTTATATAGTCAATCGCTGTACCTGTGTTAGCCAACAGTATCGCCCGTCGGCGCCTAGTCGAACAAACCTTTAGTCAAGATCTCCCACTTGCTCGCCTTCGTTCCACCGTTTGCAGGTACCGCCTTGTTGAGCTCCTCGAACAAGTCCTTCATTTCACTGCGTCGTTTCCTCTCGGCGAGCTTGTGACTGACTCGCAGTTCCGGCGTTCGACTGTAGTTGCCAACGCTCTGCGTAGGCATACTTTCCGTTTGCAGGTTTTGTATCGTTCGGTGCTGCATGGTGTGATGGTGAGTGGTGCTCGGATCGGCATTTTCATCGAATCTTCTCTGGCCCATCGGTAACTGTGAGTCTGTGGAGAAGATGCTGCTCCGTACCGATGACGCCGCGAAGCTGTTCTGTCTTGATATGCCGTGAGAACTCGACTCGCCGCTATCAGAGCCGCGTCTCTCCTCGGGTATCGGCCCAGTACTGTCTGGAAAGGCCCAAGCGAAACCCTGCGTGGGTTTCGCGGCGGTGGGATCTGGAACACCAGGACCTCGTCCAACTGGCATAATCGGGGGCGCGATCCGTGGGGCTGGGTGACCCGGACCACGAGTACTGGCGCGCCCACTGAGCGGTGACATCGGCTGGCCATTTGGTCGACGAAGACTAGCAGCCAGGGAGACTTGTGAAGTGTTGGCGCTCTCGTAGGGGGAAGCCGGCCCGTGGATGTACATGTTGCTGAAGCCTTGCTGCATGCGGCTGTCCACGCTACTGCGTCGGGAGTCGAGTTGGGGGGCAAGCTCTCTGCTGTCACGGTTGAAGCTGTCGCGGCTCAGTTCTCGTCCTAGGCTATCGCGATTGTAACTATCCCGGTTCCCGCCATCGTGAAAGCCTTGATTGATGGACGGTAGAGCAGAGCCTGCAGACTGCGCGGAATTCGGAGCCCGCGCAGAATGCGGCGTGCTGGGGACAGAGTGTCGATTTGGCGAGTCATCGGGATTCAACAAGGTATGTACCTGTAGCCCTTGGTTGTTGGCCGAGTTGTCTGTTCGACGTCGCATCAGTATGGATGTCGTGGACGAAAGATGGCGTAAGTGCGGTGTAGATGGATGTGGGATACAGAAGCATCAGGGTCAAGTGCGCCTGGAGCGAATCTTCGGGGCGATACAGCGATGGATGGCCAGGACGCGTAGTGGGTCTGAACAACATCTGCGGGAGGGATTGGAATGCAAGGCGGAGGGTGGAGACGACTTACGCTTGCTGCTGTGCGGTTGGGGCCAGGTGCCCGAATCTCGCGTAGAGTCTGTGGCTGATTGCTGATCAGGCGAGATGGGCGCGGATGGCGGCAAGCCATTGGTGAGGCTGCTAATGGAGGGAAGGCCTTGGCCCTGGTGGTGTTGAGCAGCAGAAATCGGCGACGCCATGGTGGGACTTGTGCGCTCTCACGAGGCGGCAGGGAGAGGCACGCTCAGCGCGAGGGCGGGATGGTGTCGGTGTCTTGACCGACGGCGAGATGGGATGCGATGCGATGCGATGCGATGCGATGCGATGTGATGAGCTGAGGTCTGCAGAAGCAGCGTCGGCAGTCGATGAGGAGGATCTGAGTCGCGCGATGGTAGTGCAGATCCGGGCGGCCCTGCGATGGGATGGCGTGCAATGGGAGGCGACGATGGGTGGTGGTGAGGGAGGATCTGTCGTTAGGTTTAGAAACGGCGTGGTGATGTGCGGGGCTGGGCAACAGCTCGAAGCCTCGAGGGAGAGACGCGACGAGACGAGACGAGAGGAGAGGAGAGGAGAGGAGAGGAGACGAGCGGTGGGTGACGGGAAGGGAGTCAGTACGTACAGGTACAGATCAATTCAGCAGTTCAGTACGATGCGCAATGCAATGCAGTGCAGCGCAGCGCAGCTCAGGACGGAGACGATGGTAGTTTAGGAGTGCAGGGCGCAGAGGAGGGAGAGAGGCAGCACGAAAGGGCAGTAGTGTAGTAGGTTCCCAGCGCTGCAGCGAGACTCTGGCTCGTGGGTCCACTCGCACAGGGTGGTCTGAAAGCGTAAGAGGCTGCAGAGGGCGGCGCACCGATTCGACGTCGCAATGCGGAGCAGAGCAGAGCAGAGGCAGAGCAAACCTGGGAAGGGGGCCCAAGTGCGGCGGCGACGGGACCAGTCGTGTCGCGAGGTCGAGTGGCAGAGACAGCAGAGGTCAGATGGCGGAGGTCCAGAGCAGACGGGCAGGAGGTATTTCGGGAGTGCCACGCGCCGACCCAAGCACGTGTGTGTTCAGTCAGCGGAACGCTGGGGAGGGGAACCAGCCAACGCCCAGCAATCGAGTGATCAGGCGAAGAAATGCGCCGGGGGGGGCGGGGGGGTGGTGAGCGGGTGACGTGACTTGGCGGAAGTGCTGCAACAGCGGCAGCAGCAGCAGCAGCAAGCGGTGGTGGTGGTGGTGGTGGTGGTGGTGGTGGTAGGGGGTGTGTCGTGTGTCGCGATGGCAGACGGGCGGCAATCGCGATTGCGGGAGGGAGCAGAGGAGTCGAGTGGTGAGTGGAGAGTGACAGGCGAGAGAGAGACAAGAGAATGTGTGGAAGACGGCGACCAGCTGCACCGCGCTGCACGGCCGGAGATGCAGACGGGAGGGTTCAGCAGCAGCAGCAGCAGCAGCAGCAGCAGCGGAGGGTGGGTGTGGATACCGGGAGTCGCTTTTCACACGTCGGCGATTACAGGAGGAGACTCCCGTCGCGTTACGCCGGGCCAGTGCTGCTCTTTGTCTTGGTGACTTGACGCAAGGTACAGTACGCTCGCTCGATTTGTGCTACCACCCCACCCCAGCAGAGGGACAGTCAGGCGGCCAGTGCACACTGCAGTGGTGAGTGTGAGAGGTGAAGCCGTGGTCAAGCTTCGCCTGATGCGCCGGGCCGCGAGATGAGCTGATGAGGTGACGTGACGGTCACCGGCGATGGCAGGTGCCCTCGGCGTCGATGGATGGTGAGGTAGATACGGTATCGCTGTCGCTCGAGGGCTAGACGTGCGGAGGACACGGAGGTGCGCACGGGGTCCGAGGAAGAGACCGAGGGAGGCTTACAACAGACTACATACAACACTAAGGTAGGTACTGCGGCGGCGGCGGCGGCGGCGTGTGGAGTGGAGGAGGAGGAGGAGGAGGAGGAGGAGGAGCAGTACCTAGGGGGAGGCGGATCGCGGGCGGAGCTACGCAAAGCACTGATCGACCGCCACGAGATTTCAAGGGACAACGCGTGCCCCCACAACACAAGCACCGAAGCATCCATCTCGACAGGGATTCGGGGGACGAGCCCGACGCTGCCCGGCTACGCACATACGTACATGTACTACTGTACATGTACGTACTGTGACGGGTCCGTCCGGACAGCGACAACTGCCTCAATCACCGCTGCCTCTTGCCGGCGCCCCGCGTGCAGTCGGCGTGCTCGACAATAATGGCATGACTACACGCACCGCCGGCTCGGATCCATTGGTAGCAGCAGCCCGTCGACCAACCACGACCGAGTGGTGAAGTCGGAGCTGTCCTGCTCGGCTCCACGTGCCTGCGTGAGTTTCAGATTGCCGCATTGTGGCACCGTATTTGAGATTGGGCGTCCAGTCCTGGGCCTACTGTAGATGCGTTGCCTGCCTCTGCGTCGGAAAGGCGTGCCGCCCGGCTGCACCATCCAGCCACCGCTAGCATGTGAGATCCGCAGGTGGCGCCACCACCCCTTCCGAGCGTTCGGTTGCGGCTCAGCACGACTATCCTTCCCCATGTTGCTGCCAAATTGTCCCCCTCGTCGACCCTGTCTTGCCTGCCCTGTTCGTCCGCGGCCACGGAGGGGAATCTTCTAAAACTTCTGTGCACCGGAGCCGCTGTTCCACACGCGAGTACAAGACGACGCCTAGCTGCATCTCCCTGGTTACCGGGCATTCTAGAAGCTACCTAAATGTCAACAGACTACGGCATATTGATGAAGGGCCCCCCCCCCCCCCCCCTGCGGCGACACTGTGCACCACAGACAAGCTACAGGCTGGCCGTTCATCACATCATATCATCAGATGATGTTCAACGGTCCTGCCTGCATAGCACGTGCCTTTCATTTCCGTGGTCCCGACATCGCGGTCGGCTGACGCATGCTGTACATGTCACTTGAATCGTGCTGCTGTCCCGAATACAGGTGGCACGGTATCGTGACGACCCATTGTTCTTCCGCGACCTCCAAGCCTGGCTCGATTTCCGATGCAGACAGCCGCGACAGTGATGCGCGACACGATACGGCGGAAGGTCTGCTGCATTGTAGCAGTCAAACGGTGCAACCGCGAGCTCGCCATCATGTTTTCGAGTGCGGCGGGGCGGACAGCCATGGTTCTATCTAGTAGTCTGACAAGCATGGCAGTATCATCACCGCCACATGGCTATTGAGGCCACGCTGTGTGCGGTGCCCATGCAAACTTTACTTCTCCTTCGAGGCTGATGATGATCCCTCGGCTTTCGCCCTTGCCTGTCTTTCCCTTGGCAGCCTCCAACTCGTCTCCCACCCGTACAGCGCGCCGCTACCGAACACAAGCGCGGAGCCCAAAATCATTTTGCCGCTGAGCTGGTGACCAAAGATCAGGGTGCTGAGCATGAAGGACACCAGCTTGCGGACGTTCAACACTATCGTCACTGTAACAGCTGAAGACTTGGCAGATAACAGATTGACCCCAGATATGCAGGCGAGCTGTGTGACCGCATTCGTCAACAGGAACAAGATTCCTTTCGGCATTGTTTCAGGATACACTCTGAGTGACTCAAGTGCCTTGCCGGTGGCTGCCGCGCCGGTGCGCTCATCTGGCAGGGCGCCGAGGAGGTACTGTCGTACGTTGACGTATGGCGTTGCTGCGAGCTTCCTGTATTGATCCTGCAGCACTGCAGACAGAGGCAGAAAGAGCGGCAGGCTGAAGAGATGCGAATAGAACAGATTCTCCGTCCAACTCGCTTTGTACATGGCGTACGTGTCCTCTGTGTATGCTCCTTGATACGCACCCATGAACTGAGCGACGAGCAGTATCGCAAGGCCTTTCGTGAATTCCGACGTGGACCCACCGGTCTCGACAGACATCGATTTGCCCTGCAAGAGAAATCAGTATAGGATGTGGCGCTTTGAGGGTTTCCAAAGGACTCACTTTACTCTCTGAATCGGCCCACGCACTGACGAGCACGCCCACAGTGAGGAGCACAACGCTGAAGACTTGCAACACGCTGTAACGTTTACCACGGAGAACGCCAGCGATCATGGTTGTGACGCTGCCAAAGCTGCGAAGAATGATGTGCACGGGCACACTAATGTCGTATGCAAAGGCCCAATTGTTCAACATGTTGATGCTGAAGAACATGAACGCGATGAAGGCCCATCTTGGAAACGGCACTTTGGATTTCTTGACCGCGAGTGGCGAGCCGGGCTCAAATTGCGTGAAGTACGCGAAGCCAGTCGTCAACACGAATTGAAAGAAGGTGATGATGAGACCTGCAGGCCATGACGATTAGGGATGCGGCCTTTGCGTCCGGCATCGATCAGAACATACCACTGCTCGCCTCGAGCCTGCAGCACAGCATTAGCGCTTGCAATGTTTCAGTCAGTGCAGAGGGGGTGCATACTTGACAATGTTCTCAAGCGCAAAGACATTGGTACAACACCCTCCGAAGATCAGAGCCGTCGTGGCCAACGGCTCGAGACCGGATACCATTTCGTGGAGTTTGATGAAGGGCAAGGAAGGAAGCAGGTGCGGGTTCCCCATGGCGAAGGAACCTGCAAGATGCGGGAATGTGTCCGATTTCGGCAAAACCTTTCACCGACCAATCTTTACGCCTCAGGCATGAACATCCACACTGCTCGGGGTGTACGAACATCTTTGAGAGCACGACGGAGGCTTTGCATTGTTCTGCAGTGAGAGCTACCACCCAGCGTTACATACTGGATCTGCGCATTGTTCCATCTGCTGTGCAGTACTACCGCTCGTACGACCAAGCCTGCAGTACACTCAGTCTCTGACGGGTCTGTCATGCCAATAGCCTCGACCACGGGCCGAGCTTGAAGGACGAGCGGCCATGGCAGCAAAGGATGGGAAGCTCAGGTCATTGGCGTGCTCCCGAAAATGCTTCCAACAAGGGAGACTTGGGCTCGCGAATTTGGCGTAGGGCCAGACTTCGATCCTTTGCGAACAATTTTCAAAGATTGAACTGCCCTGATCGAAGCATAGACTTCATCTACACATATGATATGAATTAGCAACGGTCATAACTATCATGATGAGAGCCATACCCTAGATCAAGGTCCTCTCTCTCTCTCATTCCGCCTGGCAATAGTTGGACTGAGGCTTGGAAAGCGCCGGCTTATTCGGCATCAAGCGGCGTTATTAATTTCAGAGGCAATTTGGGAATTTCATGAATCCTCGACCTCATCCATGGCTCGCTCAAGCTCAGCTTCGGTAAATCGATGTTTGAGCTTTCGTGCCGCCGCGGTGGTTTGGCCGTCTCTCGTAGCCAAGGCAGCCGTTCGGTCGATATGAACCTATCACCATCAGCTCTGGGACAGGCCCGGCGTTACAGACGAAAGATCTGCATACTACGGGAATGTCAAACTCGTAGAGGTGCTTCCAGCCTTTGTTTTCAGGGGCCAGGATATCGACTTCGCCGTATTCGAAGTGTCTCCTATCCCATACTCTCGACATCACATCTTTGACGCTGACGCACAGAGAGCAATGGTCATGAGTAAATAGCGTAAGACGGAGGGCATGCTGTAGCAGACGAGATGTAGGCTGCATAATGTAAATCCCCAAAATGGAAAGAAGTGGTGTGCAGGTGGGGAGGAAAAGAGAGAGGAAGTGACACCAGCCACACTACGCATCGCACCGCCACGCATGAGGTAAGTGGGAAAGCTCCGGTTGGGATGAGTTTCTGCGATCTTCTAGACGATTTCTATGCTGTCTTCAGTCTTTCCCCAAACTTCACCTTCTTAATATCGAGCGACAGAAGCATTACTTGTACGGATCCACAAGATGGCGCAGAAATGTGTGCACAAAGGCTGCGGGAAGGTGTTCGACGATCCAGACGAAGCATGCGTCTACCATCCAGGGTTCGTTTGGTCCCACCTTGATGAACTTCGGCGCTCGATTGTACTGACTGAAGTGTTGCTATAGCCTACCCGTCTTCCACGAAGGCCAGAAAGGTGGGTCTGCCTCCCTCTTGTAGTCATGCGGATTGTATAGCGAGTTGTACTGACCGGACCCAGGCTGGAAATGCTGCAAGCCCCGGGTCCTCACCTTCGATGAATTTATGAGCATACCACCATGCACCACCGGAAAGCACAGTACGGTCGATGATACGCCGGCTGAGGAACCAAAGCCGGGATTCACTGAGGAGGAGGTAGAGGCCAGGATCCAAGCACAGCAAGAGAAGAAGGACACATTACCACCACCGGTTGCCAGAGCACCGATTGCTGCATCGTCTCCACGGCCGTCGCCAAGCCCAGCTCCCCCGGAGGAAGAGGAAGATGATCCCGAATTACCAGTGCCAGACGGAGCGAGCTGTAAGCGAAAGAGCTGTGGGGCAACGTATAAATCTGGACAGAACAGAGACGAGGAGCAATGCGTGCACCACCCTGGACAGGCGCTGTTCCACGAGGGCAGTAAGGGATGGACCTGCTGTAAGAGGAGGGTGCTGGAGTTCGACGACTTCATGAAAATTCCGGGCTGCAGGACAACGACCAGACATCTTTTCGTCGGCAAAAAGAAGGATGCCGATGCCATAGAGCAGCTCATGGAGGTGCGAAACGACTTCTACCAGACCGCTACGAGTGTCATTGCGTCGCTGTACCTGAAGAAGATTGAGAAAGAACAATCAAAAGTGGAGTTCTCCGACGACGGCAAGAGCGTGAACTTGGATCTACACACGAGCGACAGGAAGCGATATCAGACGGCGATGGAGTTGTACGGTCCCATCAAACCTGCAGAGAGCAAGTTCAAGATCATGGGAACCAAGCTTGAGCTCACGCTGGCCAAAGCTGACGGTCTCGGGTGGCCTGTCTTGAGAGCCGATGATCCTCACACAGGGGAGATCATCCAAGCCGGCAGAGCAGGGAGGGTTTGATGAGTTCGATGAAAGCATACGGCAGATGTGGAAATGCTCAAATCAAATTAGCGAGGCGTTCAGAGATGGTGTAGTGGCTTGATGGTATACAATCCACTGACACAGGCCTTGGAGAAGTAGTGCAATTGCAAAGACACGGGAGAAAGACTCAAACGAAGACAATACGTTGCGAGGATCTCGTGCTGTGAGCAATGGCACCAAATTACTTATCCACAGCTTGATCTTCTTACGCGGCCGGCCCTCTTCCGATCCAAACACGGTAGCTTCTGAATGGGCCCTTCCTCAGATCCGTATTGTTATAAGTCCTTCCAGGACTGAGCTCAAGTTGATTCGTCGTGAAATAAAGCCATCCATCCAGAATCGCAAGCGAATCCGCATGCTGAATCATAGCATTTCTCACCAGAGTTTGGACAACATAGTTCTCCGTCGCCACTGGGCCCGAGCCGCCAGGCGGAGTGCCATTGACAGTCTCGTTGACTTCCGACTGCTGCGTGTCCACGTAGTAAATGGCGTTCTGCTCAGACGCGGAAATATACACACGCCCGCGATCGTCTGCCGTGAGACCTGCTTGCTCGGAGGCACATTGGCCGGGGAACTGGACGGCGGCTAGGACTTGTTGGTCGGTGAGGGAAGGATTGACAAAGGTCTCTTGGGAAACGAAGTAGAAGCGTCGTGAGGCGAGGACCCCCCAGTAGATGTTTCCGCTTGCGAGGGCTATGCCGTCTGCGCCGGTGGTGCAATAGCCTTTCATGGTGCCTGCAGATTGTTAGTTGGTGGTGGTGGTGGAAGCGGAGTGACGGACCTACCGTTCCAGCAGTACACTAGATGGCCGTCGTAGGAACCGACGTAGCCTTCATCGGCTCGGACTACGGATGTGTTGAACAGACGACGTAGGACGCTGCCATCGTCGAGGTTGATGGACAGTACACTTGAGTTGGTGCTCTCATCGGTGATGAAAGCGTATCTGTAAGCAAAAAACGTTAGCAGGCTCGGTTGTTCGAAGACAAAGTTCTTATGCAATACATGCCCTTTGGTACCGAGAGTATTGTTGATTCGCACATCGTTGGCGTTCTGTTGGTAGGAGAGGAGTTCTCGTGGAATCACGTAGGTTCGCAGGAGCTCGCCCGTCTGGTTGAACGCCATGATCTTGGAGCCGCCGTACACCGCATTGCTCCCCGACGCTGCACCCGCGGGAATGCCGCTGTCGACTATCCACAGCTGCCCGAGGGAATCCAGAACGACATTCTGCACATTGACAAAGCACGTCGACGGATCCTGGCCCGCGGTACAGTTCTGGATCTGGGCATTAGGCCAAGGCTTCTCTTCACTGAAGCTGTTGCAGATGACAACATTGTTCGGCGTCAGGCCGGAGTTCCTGGGATATCTGCATCAGATTAGCTACCATTTCGACCGATGTCGTTGAGGCGGCGCGGACGTGAGATAGAGGTTGTGTTTGAGGTCAACAGCAAGGCCCGTGGGAGCTTTCTGAGACTCATGCACCGGCTCCAATGGCGGACCCGACACGCCGTAATCTTGAGGGTATGCGCCTGAGAACGGGTCAACAAAGTGATCTGACAGCAGAATTTCTGCTTCCAGAGACCTTACCATACGTGTAGCCAGGTGCAAAAGGCTGGTAGGAGCCGTAGAATGGCTCATCCCAAGATGCTCTGGCTGCTGGTATGGCGGCAAGCGCGAGCAGCCAGCTGATTCGTCGAACACTCGCCATCGTGGAAGACTCAGTTCTGCAAGCCGTGTGAATGCTTGCCAAGTCAATGCCCTTTCTGAAATTCGAAAGCAAGTGGAATACTCAACCAGAAACGGGCGGGCGGTAGAGCGGCTCTAGCGTTTTGTTGTAAGCATGCTACCTTACATCACCCACAACCTAATGCGGGTGTTGTTTCGTGCTGGGACGCCCAGATCCGGTTTAGTGGCTTGACAATTAGGCATAATATAGCTACTTCTATCGCTGGGATCGAGGAAGTATTAATCTTAATGTAATAGTCTACGTATTATGAAGATAGATTCAATATAATACTGTTGTCAAAATAATACATAATGTAGGAAACTACGCGAAAGATCAATGTAGTTAAGCTTAGCGTATGATACCTAGAATTCTCTTTAAACTGGGAAATGTGTTGATTTGCTATAGCTAGTATAAAAGAGTTGCCGGATTCGGTGTGTACTCCGCTGCCTTCAGTGCCCGATAACCCAACGTATAAGACAATCCTAGTCTCGGGTTTGATACACATGCATTGGGCGGAATTTGGAGTTCCTGCCATTGGTTGGCTTACGATCTTTCTCTCATACCATCAGAAACGTGTGGTCCGTTGGTGAACGAAGGCTTAGAGGAAAGCCGACGTCTCAAGGATGCAATGGCAGTCAGTGGTATGAAGGCCACGGTCTTGACGGAAAAGGTGAAGTGCCGCTGGTCAAAGGATGACTGGGAGGACTTCACAAGATCTTCCAGGTGCGATGCCAGTGGAGAGGACTCGAGGCTTCAACCCCCACGCTTGAATAGCTGTTCCATGTGCTGTTGAGAGTTCTTGTAGGTCATCTCCAGATAGTGAAGCTTTTTCTCCAGATTGGAGATCTCATTCTTCACGTCTGTGGCTTCCCTGGCTTGGCGTGCCTTGACGTCTTCGGTGGAGGTGAGGACGAACCTATAGCCATAGTTAGCCGAGGCCTCCGGCAATGCAGAGGAGATGTCCCACATCTTGCCCACTCCATCATAAACAGGCGTGTCCTTTGGGAGAGTGTCCAGTTCATTCGAGGAAAGCTGCAACATCCGGCTCGCGCGATTCTTGGACGCAATCTGCGATTTGACGATGCCTAGCTGCTGCTGGGCGAATGCCGACTTTTGCTCGATCTCTTGCAGCAACTTTCAACAGCGTCAGAGGGTAAGCCGGCGACCACCATGCAGTTCAGAAGCAGGGAACCTTACCTGCTGCAGCTTCTCGTTGGGAATGGCCATGCTCACGACAGTCTGGCGATGAAGTGAAGTCGTCGCGGATGACTGGCTGCAAAGGAGGCCTGCAGTCACGTGTCAGATGGAAGTCCACGTTCCTGCCCTGGCTGTTACTCAGCACCTGCCAAGCCTCGGCTCGTTGTTTGCCCGGAGGTTTGCGGCTGCCCAAATGGGATCCCGGGATCAGTGACGTGTTTGGAGGTTGCCAACTCCTGCCTGGAGCCATTTGTTGTTGGCCGCGTGCTTGCTCGCGCTCCCATAGCAAGCAGCAAGCACGCAGGACCGGTCCGCTTAGGAGAGCTATCATTGTTTCCAGTTCGGCTTACGCTGCATCCAATACTCAAGCACTCTATTGAGCCCACGCGCGACAAAGGGCTTGACAACCAGAGCAGTATGCCTTCCTGGCTACCCTCCATTCCATACGGTCCAGAGAAAGAGCATGGCTTCTGGACTCCTCATACGGCCACAATCGACTGGTGCGAAGAGGTATGGAGAAGAATGCAGCCCCAATGACAACAGCTCTAATGCGAAATAGAACTACTATGCTACGCCATACGCTGCCGAGATCGTCAACACCTTGACCAACCTGCTCTTCATGTGGCTGGCATTTGAGGGCATGCTCAATTGCTATCGCCATAGTCACGACCGAATATTCTTCGTCACGTTCGCCGGCTATCTGCTCGTGGGATCCGGCAGCTTCGCCTTCCACGCAACGCTCAAATATCCCTGGCAACTCGTCGACGAGCTCTCCATGATATACACCACGTGTCTCATGACATGGGCGTCAATGGAGCACAGTCGGCCTCTAGGGTTCAAAATCCTCGTCGGCGTCATCGTGTTTGGACTGGCCGTTTTCATCACCCTCTACTATCACTATCTCCAGGACCCGACCTTCCACCAGAATGCGTACGCGATCCTCACGGCTTTCGTCCTGTTACGATCCATGTACATGATGGAGATGAACATTCGTCCGTACTTTAGAAAGAGGCATGTGGAGCATGAGAGGGTCCAAAAGAGCAGCTCAGCCTCGGCGGCTGAGAAAGCGGAAGAGCAGAGACAAGACGACAGAGATCGATGGATATTGAAAAAGATGTGGACCATAATCGCTTTCGGCATGACGGTATTCTTGGGTGGCTACGGGATCTGGAACCTGGACAACATGTACTGCCAACAGCTTCGCGGCTGGAGGCGGGAGATTGGCCTGCCTTGGGGCGTTCTCCTGGAGGGACACGGTGAGTCGAATCTCTTGTCCAGTCCAGCGAGGTCCTCTGAGGTCTATTTTGCTGACGAGTCTAGGATGGTGGCACCTTGGAACTGGGCTAGGTGAGCGCCTAACATTTCTAGTAGACGTACCTGGGTGTTGCTAACAGAAGTGCGACTTTAGGAGCCTATTATTACATCGTTTGGGGAGTGTGGCTGCGACACTGCCTGAACGGACGACAGGATGAGTACGACCTGCACTGGCCAAGAACCTTCTCTTCGATACCACGAATCGTACGCAAACAGCCGGTGCATCAGAACGGCCTTGCGAAGAAAATGAAATAATGATCCGACGCATTACGAGCTAGCGAAGTGGTGTCATAGACCTCGATGAACAGAGATTTTCGACGACACGTGACAGGCAAGTGTAGCGCATGAGGCATTTCGATCGTCGTCGGCGTGGGCTAGACGCGGCTTCCGGTTGACATGGCGCAGACGAGTTCCAGAATCGCCTGAGTCGCCTGGGTCGAGTAAGCCTCTGCACAGCACCTCTGCACAGCACCTCGCGCGACTGCGGAAGGAATCTCTTCCGAAACTCGGTGTCGCTGGCCCTGCTTCATGACGTTTGTTGCGTTTGACTTGCACATTTATTTAGGCCCCGTTCACTTCGCAGAGATTTTTAGGTTATTAGGTCGTTTCGAGCGTGTTGCCGAGCTCGGCTGCCAATAACCTGGAAATAACCTAACCGTTCAGTTCATAACCTGCTTCCATTCCAGGTGAATAGATAGTAGGTTATTTAGTAGCCGGATTACCTCTTCTAGAAGGTAGAAGCGATAACCTATGTTCCTTCTTTTTAGAAGAAGATAGGTTATTATACGGGCTACCGCGCGCGACTATCTCGCGTTGTTAGCTATTAGTAGTAGTAGTAGCCAATTTGTCTAATATAGTACTCTTAAACCACCTCTTTTACTACTACTACTATAGACTAACTCGTAGTACTTTTAATAATACTCGTAGGCGTGTCGCTAACGACGATATAGCCTACTCTCTACTAGCGGAAGCGTCGACAAGGTGTAAGGCCTATAGGCGTCCGATAGACGTAGATAGAGCCTAGTAAGGCATATAAAGAGGTATATAAGTACTTATATAGAACGGAGGAGTTTTACTATTATACTACGCGGATAAAGTAGCCGGTTTTAAAGGCCTTTATTAAGGTAGTCGTCGAAGAAGGTAGATTAAATACGGATAGTAAGGATAGGGTACCTATAGATTAGTAGGTAGTAATATACCTAGACTTTGTCGCTTATAACCGGTCGATTCGAGCTCTTCGAAAGGAGTATTCGTACGCGCTAGTAACCTTATCTCGAATTATTAAAGACGTTAGTAAAGCCGTATATCGAATGTAAGACGAGTATATTACTCTACTAGTAGCGGATAAGGTCTATCTAAAGCTCTTAGATAGACGGTTCGAGCGTTTTTAAGGGGCTCTCGGAGCGATTAATAGTACCTTTATCTACGCTACTATCGGCGAGAATAAATAGAGCGCCTAGCGTAACCGTAAAGGTTTATCTCTTAGAATGTAATAGCGGCCTATAACTTCGATTACCGCTTCTAGTACGTATTAGTTAGTTACGAGGGCTCGGCGACAGATAGTATAGTACTACGAAAGGCCTATTAGAGCGGTTTTAAAGTACCGCGAGGCCGCTATTACTTAGCTAATAGTAGATACTCTTTTAAGGACAGTCGACTGTTAGTTCCGTACTAAAAGACGCGGTATTACTTACGAGAACAAGCGGTAGCTAATCGTCGTCCGGATATACCGAAGGAGCTATTTAATCTACGGTACGCGTAGCTCCGAAACTACGTCGAGAGGATATTTAGTATCGTTAAGAAGCGGTTTAAGGTTGTAGTAAACGGCCTACGCGAGAGCTACTCGGTACTAGACTAGAAAAGGATTATAATGTCGTACTATATAATCTATAACTTTATCCTTTAGTATAGTACCTAGCCGCTTTAATTAGAGCTAGAATTAGCTTAAATTCGTAAGGATAGCGTTCTCGGCGGTTAAGAGGAAGACGAAGAAGAGGTTAGTAACGATAAGTAGTATCCGCGAGCGAGGTTTCGTAATAATATAGCGGAGGATATGTTTATAGAGTATAAGGAGTATTTGTAGGTATCCGGTCGCGACAAACGCCTACCGTAGGACTCTTTGTTTTAGTAGGAGGTGTCGAAATAGTATGTAAGCTCGTCCTCCTAGTCTTAGCGCTATCTACGGTAGTAGATAGGTAGTAGTAGGTAGTCTAGATAGGATACTATAGTCTTATATTACATTAATATCTCTATCTACTACAGTTACGTAGCTAATTTCTCCTCTTTTAGCGAGTCTTAACGTTAGCCGTAGAGCCTATTTTATAACTTATACTACTTTTTAGTCGTAGAAGAGGGAGTAGTTAGGAAACCGTATAATTTTTATATATCTAAAGATATAGATAGGTGTTACGTAACGAGCTTTCGGCTAATTAGCGTACCGGAAATTAATAACACCTCTATACAAATTTATAGTATAGAAAATCCTAGGACATTTTGTAGAATAAGTACTTCCCGTCTACTTCCTTTATATTAACTAAACCGTAAAACTTATAGCGGATACATCCGTAAGCTAGTATAGTATACTATATTTAACGTTACCTCGTCGACTGTCGCTCTAATTCTAATACTATCTACTATCTACTATTATATCTACTATCGCTATAGTTAAATAAACTATTCTATAAGTGCGAGAAGGGTGTCTATAGAGGCTAAAAGCTATAGTAAGGAGTCGGCGACTAACTATAATCGCCTATAAGAAGGCCTAGACGCGGCGGCGGCGGTAGTTTAATCTTAACGAGTAGATCCGTACACTACGCTCTTAACTTAGACATCTTATCCTTTAATAACAAAGCTACGGCTATACTCGCTCGCTACGGTGTCTACCTAAGCTCCTCGTAAATTAGTATCTTATCGTTAAATAGTAGCTTAATATCGCCCTCTAAAAGACGCTTAAATACTAGGGTTATATTATCCTTTATTAGCCGTGTCGGACGCTACTATACGGCCTTATTTTGCCGTAGGTAATTAGTAAGGGTAGACGTTAATAGCTCTAGTACCTTTTACGCCGCGGCGGCCTATACTCTAGCCTCGTTATTAACCTTTCGGTAACTACGCTTCTTCGGTAGCTACTTCTACTTCTTCTTCTTATTACGCCGTTCGTTCCGTACGGCGAGCCTTATACTACGCTTAAACTCTAATAGGCCCTCTAGATCTTTATCCGAAAGTAATACCTCCGAATCGCTACTACCTACTTTCTCCGGTTCCGAGTCGACACCTAGAGTAGTACTAGTTACTACGTACGCGCTAGTCGCGACATTGTCGCCTATAATCTTATCTATTAGATCTATATACTCCGGCGCCTCTTCGAGGAAGTAAACGTAGTCTAGGTAAGCGATATTATAGGCTTCTTCTAACGCCGGATTACCGCGTAGTAGTATGCCGTTCTACCTACTAATATAGCCTTTATAGGTAATCTAGAGCTTCCACTCCTCTTTTAGCGTACGCTATTTATTCTTTAACGACTCGGTAGTAATCGCTCGCTCGAACTTCTACGACATAGCCTTAGCTATTATATTTAGGTCCTTTAGTCGATAACTATACGAGTCCGTTTGTACCGATTTTAGCGCCTTTAACCGCTCTAAGAAGTCCTAGACTATTAACGGCGTATACCTCGATAAAGGCGAATACCTCTCTATAAGTAGAGCGCTTAGATCTACTAGAGCCTACTTGCCGCCGCCCTTCTTCTTCGCGCTACCGCCTTCCGTAGTAGCCTTCCTTTTTACTATATCGCTTACGGTAGTAGTAGTTAGAAAGAGCGAGTAGTAGTAGTTAGAAAGAGCGAGTAGTAGTAGTTAGAAAGAGCGAGTAGTAGTAGTTAGAAAGAGCGAGTAGTAGTAGTTAGAAAGAGCGAGTAGTAACATATACGAGACATAAGAAAACGCGAGAGAAAATAGGTAGTAGACAACGCGACGACGCGGTCTTAATTGCTAAGGAACTATACTAAAATCGGACTATATAGTAGAGCTCTTAATATACCGAAGCGTTCAGCTTAGTTTCTAATACCCTAGGTTATTTAAGAGGGGTTATAACCTAATAACCTACAACCTATAACCTGCGAAGTAAACGGGGCCTTATGTGCATGGCTGGACATGTATTGCTTCTCGAAACCGTAACACTGTTACTCTCTGCAATGCAATCAAGTTTTGAATCAGCGATTAGCTTCGGTTGGATCGCCTTTCGGCCGTAAAGCACGGACAGGGTGAACGGAGAAACCGTCTTTCAGACTCCGCATGCGCATGGTCGGGTGACTACTTCGCTTCCTTCTCGTGGCGATAGCCGTCTCTGCCGTTGTGTACATGGATTGTGAAGAGGACGTCCACATTCGCCGCATCCTCCAAAATGTTGACCGCAAGAAGAGGCAGGGGCCGGCATTCTTTCTCCGGGCTACCAAGGGTGATGCATCGAAGACGATCCGCTCCACGTTAATAATGGCGTACCGATTGCGAGAGTCGTCTGCACTTCTCTGCAGCCAAACAGGGCCGCGGAGAGACGGACGTGTTTGGGCAATGCGTGCGCCGGGCGGTGGCGGGCAAACGAGGACCGAGCACGCGCACGAGTAGAACGTTTCCGTTGTGCGTGTGGAGAAATGGCCTCCACCGTTCCCCAGTGCGCGCTAGCGCTGGTCTTTTGTGGGGTGACGGGCGCGCCTGTCAGCAACGAGGTGCAGTGGTGATGACCTTGGGCTGTCGCTGTGAGGAGTAGTGAGAGCAGAGCAGAGCAGAGCGCCACGACTGGATGCTGAGCCGGCATGTGCCGTATAGGGCGGGGAACATGGCGTAAGGGATGCAACTGTCGGGTCCTTGTATGGTGCATGCTGGCGTCCAGCAGCGATCGAATGCGTGAGAGGGAGAGCTGGAGGTGCTCACAGCTGCGAGGACGGCCAACGACGGCAAAGGCTGAGGTAGGGACCACACTAATCTACCGTACTAGCATCTCTCTCCCAGGCCTCACACCTGTCCAATCCTGTGGCGGAGATAACTCGCACCTGCCCCTCTGCCGCCGCTCCGCTCTGGTGGATAGTATAATTTCAAGCTTGGGCGCTTCCATTGTAGTCTACCCTTTTAGTCGACGTCTGTTGTTTCCTCTGCCCGTCCCCGTCTCTTCCTCCGTCCCCTCCTCCGTCTGTCTTCTCTCAACCCCACTGCTCTGGATCGGGCAGTCGACTCTCATGATGGGAGACATGTGTTCAATGGCCATGGACACGCAGCTCTCTTCCGATGCCTCGTCTTCGCCGCCAGACACAACAGACCTGCACACCCAAGCGTCCACGACCAACAAGCGCACAGCCGCAGATGCGGGCTTGAAGGCCAACGGCGTCCGACCTGCCAAGAGCGTGAAGAGACGAGCTTCCAAGGCCTGCCAGTGCTGTCGCGCACGCAAGGTGCGTTGCAATGTGGTCGAGCAGGGCCCGCCCTGTACAAACTGTCGTCTGGACGAAGTTGAGTGCATCGTGTCGGAGAGCAAGCGCAAGAAGTAAGTGGAAACGTACGCGTTGCAAGCCACTCGAGACCTGAGGCTCACCTTGCGCAGGAAATGGTCTACGGGAGGCAACGAGAGCTCGCCCCACCCCACCAAGGGAGGCCTGCCATTCAAGGCGCCCATGTTCCCAATGTCTGCACAACCGCCGTACGAGCCATTGAAGCGCATTGAACATGTGCCTCACGCATTGTGTGGGTTATCTTCCGCATCCGAGCAGAGTCTGGCGCGGCGTACTGATCTCCATTGCAGACCAAGATCTGGGCAGAGATATCAGCTTGACCAACAACACCGCCAGATCATCCATGTATACGCCCGATATGATGATGAATCTCCAGCGCATGGGCCCAAAGCCCTCCATTCCTGATCCCACGCCTCTGCACCCTAGCCTTGTGACTCCAACAATGCCCGCGTACAGCTTGCCCATGTACATCAAACCGCTCCCGTCGAAGCTTAATCCAGAGGATATTCTATACTTGGAGAAGAAGGGTGCGCTGGCCATTCCCAGTCAACAATTGAGGAATGAGCTTTTGCGGAACTTTGTCGAGTTTGTCCATCCGAACATGCCACTTTTGGATGTACACGACCTGGTGACATCCATCGATCGCGACGATGGCGCAGCTCCTGTCAGCCTTTTACTGCTCCAGGCGATCATGTTCTCTGCCATCGCGACTGTAGACATTCGTCACTTGAAGGCGGCAGGCTACACGACTCGCAGAGACGCGCGACGCGATTTCTTCCAGAAGACGAGGCTTCTCTACGACTTCGACGTCGAAATCGATCGAATTTCGCTCATCCAGTCGCTACTCCTCATGTCATACTGGTATGAAACACCAGACGATCAGAAGGACAGTCATCACTGGATGGGGATCGCCGTCTCGCTTTCCCACACCATTGGCCTGCACCGCAACCCAGAAAAGTCCACAGCGATGGACGAGCCGAGAAAGAAGCTCTGGAAGAGGATCTGGTGGTGCACATATATGCGAGATCGGCTGGTTGCACTCGGCATGCGACGACCGACACGCATCAAGACGGCTGACTTCGATGTACCAATGCTGAACATCAGCGATTTCGAGTCGGCGGTATTGCCAGGGGGGCCTTCTTGCATCCCAGCTGACTGCAAAGTCCTCCGGGACCTCGATACGCAGAGACAGCTTGCTATTATGTGCATCGAGAGCGCGAAGCTGTGTGTCTGTATGAGCCACGTGCTTTCGGTGCAGTATTCAGTGCTCAACAACAACCACGGAGTCGTGAATGACGAAGGCAGCACAAAGACTACGGTACGCTTGGTCGCGAAGAAACTAGAGCCGAGAGTAAACGAAGTACAGACCTGCGATAAGGAGCTCCAAGAGTGGCGTGATGAGCTGCCCAAGGAGGCTCTTTACGTGCCTCCGACCTGGCACGATGTGGACGCTGGCAATGAGAGCATTGTGCTGAACCGATCGCTCCTACACATGATCTCCTACGCAACACTGTCAGCTCTGCACCGTCCGCAGGTCCTTCCATCGACTGCCATGCCTCCTCGACAAATGCAATCTGATATGCTGGACCTCTCTCGGAAGGCTGTCAGACTGGCAGCTGGCGAGATCACCAGCATCGCCTACAACCTGTTCAATCTCGACATGGTGCGGTTCCTGCCGACGACTGGTATCACTGTATTGCTCCCAGCAATCATCATCCATCTTCTGGACATCAAAGCTCCAGATGAGGCCACACGCCGGTCGAGTTTGCAGGGCTTCTGCCAATGCATGCAGATCATGGGCAAGCTGCGCGACATGTACGCAGCGGCGGACTATTCGACCGCCTTTCTCGAAGCTGCGATCCGGAAAGCCGAGATCACGCTGCCCCAAAAATCGGATGAGGTCAAGGAGCCCAGGAACGTAATCACGTCCACTCAAGGACTAGTAGACGCTGGTAGACGGCTTCGTCTTGTCTCAGCAGCTCCAGATCCTGGAGCCTTAACTCCACCGCCGGATGATGCATCGCGCCAACAGCCGCAGCATCAGCGCGATGGCAGCCCGCTCACCGACGATGACATCGCCCAGAAGCTGAACTCGTATTTGGCATCGACGCCGCCAGATTCGGAGGGCCAGAATTTTGGCGATCATTCCGACCTGCACGGCCTTCCGATCCCTCCTCCTGAGTCCGAGCCTGATTTCGAATCTCTGATCAACTTGGATGCTGCCGCAGATGTATGGGGCTTAGAAGATGGTGCGTATGCGGCCATGAGCGGAGAGAGCGGTGGATTCACGATGGATATGGATTGGTTGAAAGGCATGTCGAGCGACGGGTTGGATCCTGCCACGACTGCTGCGGCTGCGGCTATGGCTGCCACAGCACCTGCTTGAGGATGACATGTGTGGTGTTTGTCGTACGCTTGTGTTGATGCAGTGCGTTGAGAAACAGATGTGAGAAGGTGAGCATTTAGACGGTAGACGACGGAATTGATCATGAACCGAATTATGTCCGAGCAATGTCTTTTCTCTTTACTACATGTATCCGATAGGTCGCGTGTCATGTCCAGTGGTGAAGTACTCAAAGTGGCAGGCGTCAGGCGTAACAGAAGAGAGGAACGACAGTAGAGCATTAGGTTATTTGGACAGCCCACATTGGGAGTCCATGGAGGGAGCGGTGCGCCTTGGAGGCTTCTCATTGGCCCTTATCCCTTCCCCTGGCCTTGCCAGCACCATCATCAAACGCCAGCACGACTTCTGTCTCCCACCACACGACCTTAACTCTCCCCTACTACATACACTATGCTCTATTGCGATGCGTGCATGATGCTTCTCGTTGCCCTGTGTTTTTGATGCCCTTGTCGTTCCTTGATTCGTTTAGAAGCAACCCCTCGTCTTTCATTTGTCCGGGCATAATTTTGGCTCACCAGAAAATAGGACCAACGGTCTGCGCGTCACAACCGCCCAGTTCGCCGCCAACGCACACCTTTCGACGCGTCAAGAGTGTGCTTCGGGGTCTTTGAATGCGCTGTGCTACTTCATGAGCGATACTCGGTCGCTCAGCAGGTGTTGAACAACGTGGAAGGTGCGTGGGAAAGGAAATCTCGCCCTGAGCTGGGTGATGAATGGTGATGGCAGCGAAATTGGCTAACGACAGGGGCATCGCCAGGCACCACGTCCCCTTCAGCGTCTTTACCTACGTCGCCGCCGGTCCTCAGATACGATGGTCTTGTAGCCGACTCCTACGACCAAGCGCACTCTTCTCCGCCACGGGCGTCGCTGAGCCCAGAGTTCGCGCGTCTCCCGGCACCGCGGACGCCTGCGAGTTTCCGAAGCAGAGATACCGGCTCTGAATACTTCACCGCGGCTTGGGGATCTCCTTACGACGTCTCGCCGTCCCAATTCTCGAGATCTGCGCGTACAGCTGTCTCTGAACAGCTTGGCATCGAGGACCTGAGCGAGCTTTCGCCTGAGCCCAGCTTCGGCTTAGAGCATCTCATTCCAAGCCGTCTGAGCGACCTTACGCTTCCTCAAGCAAACGTATTGCCTCTTGTTGTTCAAGAGGAGACATTCGATCCGTCCCAGACGCCGCGCTCCCGAACCCAGCGTTGGGTACAGCTTCCGCAGCGAGAAAATCAGTCAGAGCGCAATCATTGGTGGAGTGACGATTCAGTGCATAGTGTGTCGGAGAGTGAAGGAAGAAAGGCTCGCGCTCCATCTTTCAACTGTTCTGTACGCAGTGTTGAGCACCGAGGAGCAAGATTAGGTCATAATACACGCGAAAACAACAAGACGCTGGACCAGCAATCATTCTGGGAAACAATACGAGAACATCGTCCAGACAATATGGCCAGCCTTTTGGAGTCAAGGTGGGCGGCGACCCCTGAGCCGCCTGCGGGAGCGCCGCAAGCACCTCAGTCTACCGAAAAGACTGAGAAGCCACAGGATGACGTCTTTGCGTCGCGTTGGGCAGATACTCCTGAGCCTGAAGGGGATGAAGGACCTAAGGACACTGGAAAGTCAGAAAAGAGTGCCAGTGGCGTATTTGCAGCACGACGGGCAGACACGCCTGAGCCGAAACCGAAATCCGCAGAGGCGATTGACGATGCTCCTAAATCTGAGAAGCGGACCAGTGGGGCTTTTGCATCGCGATGGGCGGCAACACCAGAGCCAGAGGATGAGGTAGACAAGGGGATCCAAAGCGGTGCAAATGTTGAGGACAAGTCGTACCAGTCTCTGAAAGAGAAACCTGTCGGAGAAGACAAGGAAGACGCACAGGCGCAGGACCAACCCAGTGGCAAGGCGGAAACTCAAGTGATGGCCCTTGAGCCCTCCGAAGCAAACGGACAGCAATCTGCAGCAAGCACAGCTATGGAAGAGAAAGCGGAGCGTTCAGACAATGCCCCGCCAGCGCCCACGAATACATCTGTACACCTAGTGCCACCTCGATTGAAGAAGCGCGTGAGCTGGAACGGGAGAAACATCGTTATCTCTATTCCTCGGTTCGACTACGCCGCTGCGGGAATTCTGAAGCCTTTGAGCAAGGAAGAGATTGAAGATCGGCTGAAGCATTTCGAGCAGGCTGGATATGATGTCCGCGGCTACGACTTGCAACAGGACGACGTTGCGATGGCAGATGGTCCTGCGCAAGTGAGGGCTATCTTCCCGGACGAAGCAGACAGCCACGCGACCGCAAGCAACGAGAAAGCCAAAGTGTTACTGCCAGATTTGGAGAAATGGAAGGCGTACGAGGATTGGCTTACTGAGCAGAAGCTCGCGGCGCTGGGTGTCACTCTTGGAGGTGATGAACCAGCGCCAGCTCCCTCGCAAGACATGTCCAGGCAGTCTTCTGCGCAGCAATACCCGGCTTTGCCATTCTCACCGCCGATACCGACCTCGTCGACCAGTAGTATGAGCCGACCTAGCATGGTGAGAGGCCACTCACACACCATGTCGGTTGCAAGTCCAGCTTCGCCTTTGAACGGACCTTTTGGGCATATGCACAGACACTCTACGTTCACGGGTCCCATTGGGCTGCCTCAATCGCAGCCGCCTCAGCAATCTCCTGGGATCCCCGGCTTCCAGGCTTTCTCCCCGCAGCAGCAGTATGCGCTTTCTGGGCTGCCGCGTGGCGGCTCACCAGCACAGATGTCCGCCTTGCGACAAGACCTTGGAACTGTGCGTGGCCCTGGTTCTCCTCTTGCTCAGCAGGTTTTCCCGCAATCGCCTCAGGACTACAGTAGAGGCTTGATCGAAGACCAGAGGCGGAGACAGCACGCCTATTCTCAATCCATGCATCAGCCAATGATGCAGAATACCTTCATGTCCCAAGGTCCCAACGTGCGGCCTACTCCCGCCCTCCCCGAGCTACCTGAATACGAGGACGAGGAGTTGGAAGAGGATCAAGAACCCGCGCCGGAGTCGGCGCCGGAACCAGCACCAGAGCCACCCGTCTATGTGCCACCTCAAAAGCGTTTCCAAGCCAACACGGAAATTGCGGTCCCAACTCCGCGTGGTCATCGCCACAACATCAGTGAAGGCCTCGAGCGAGATGTTTTGGAAGCCGAGCAACGCCAAAAGCGCGCCAGTCGGGACTGGATTGAGGTCACCGAAGAAGAGGAAGACCGTGCCCCTTTCGCTTCATCCCAGAAGCCAGATGGCGTTCAGAGACTGCCACCGCCCTTATCAAGCGCAGCGGAGAAAGATTCGCTTGGCGACGCTCACCCAGCACAAGAGACCATGCACCGCCGGAAGGAGAGTTCCTCACGATTCAACGTGGCTGCACCGTCATTCACCTTCAATCCCAATGCGAATTTCCAGCCCAGCGTACCATCCCAGCCCAGCTCGTCGGTCGCGCCGCCACAATCGAGTTTTACATTCGGCGCGCAAGCAGCAAGACCAAATGGAGAGAACGCCTCGAATCATAACCGTCATCGCTCTTCTGGATCTTTCAACGTGGCTGCCCCGGCCTTCAAGCCTGTGAGTTCCGAGTTCAGCTTTTCTTCCTCGGGTCCAGCATTTGGACCTGATGCAGCTCCACAACCACCCAAGCAAGACCGGCGAACCATCATCGACGAATTGCCGAGCATCTTCGGAAAAGTTGAGATTCCAGAAGTCGTCAAGCCGGCAAGACGATCTAAGGCAATTCCAATCGTTCGACCCGAAGAGGGCAAGACAGATGATTCGGGCTCAGAGCACTTTGAAGACGACGAAGGTCGCGTCGCACAAGGAGAAGCTAAGCGGAAGCAGCAGCGTAGGATCGGTGACGATGGAGATTCAGTTCCCATGTTTGCCGAGCCAACTCCTGAGCCCGATCTACCTCCACCCGAGAAAATCCTTGGCTCGAACGATGTCAGACCGATGTCTGCCGTGGACGAGATCGAGGCGGAAGTCGAGGAAGGGTTGCAAGATCTTGCGGAGAAGGCTGAAGACACGGTCGTTGATCAACTTGACAAGGCTCATCACGAACGTCAACAGCGCGCACAGTCTCAGAGCAAGCAGAATGGCCACAACAATTCCGCCTCGCTGTCTGCAGTCGCCAAGCCATTTGAGCCGCCCTTCTCCGCTACGAGCTCCACTTTTGCAGAGCGACAGCACGAGCAGGTTAACTCCGTTAGCGATTTAGAAGAAGGAGAGATTCCAGAGGATGACTCGCGGTCTGTGTCTCCGATCCGTGCCTCAGAGCACGTGCCTAATATCTCGATGCATGACAGTGGCCTCGCTTCATCGTATAACCGGCCTCTTGGACCTTCCGGGATCCCTTCTAGCGAAAGGATCGACTATGTTGCTCAGCCAGAGCCATCATTTGATGAGATCGACGCTGTCATGCGACATTTGAATGCCGAAGATTCGGAGAGGGAGAAGGAGAGGAAGCCCTCGCCACCACAGTTGCCAAGTCCTGGCGCTCACCCCATGAAGGGCGTCACGTACTTACGAGAGCAGCCACGTAGCGATGCTCCTAGTCCCAGCCCTGTGCAAACACAGCAAGATGAGACCGACGGAGATCAAACGCTTAATGGCTGGCCGCAAGTGCGTCAATTGAATCGAGCGGAGGACGCTCCAACAAGCGACTGGTCTGGTATACTCTCGCCTCAAGACGAGGAGAAGCTGCAGCAACGCAGCCACTTCTTCGACAGCCACATCGACAAGCTTATCGGGCGTATCGTTGAACAGCGCCTCCAGCCGCTCGAAGACAGCCTTCGCAGCATTCAAAGCACTGTCAACAAGCGTGCTCGATCCTCAGCTCGATCTTCAGACCTCAGGCTCCAACGCAGCGTCTCCAATGTGGACAGCGATGCTGACGATGAAGATGAGATGTCTGATGAGCTCAAGCAGCGTCCCATATCCCGTGGCAGGGACAAGAAGGCCGATCAGATCAAACTTGCGGTGTCTGACGCTTTGCGAGAGCAGGGTCCACAACAACTGCAGCCCAATCTAGATCTGACTGAGCTTCATGCAGTGTTGGCAGATATGAAGGTATCCTTTGCCAGAGCTGCCTCTGCCAGCCTTGAGCTTGATGACATTCGCGCAGTCGTAGAAGATTCGCTTAGCCGCCAAAGCCAGGCACTCGTACCTATCGCGATGGATGAGGGCACTGCAGCTCACAAACGTGAGCTTTCGGAGCTCGAAGGCCGCCTGAACGAGACTCTTGCCGGCGCGCTAGAAGAAGCCAACCAGAGACGTGCCTTCGAGGCTCGGGAGACTGAAGCGCGACGGGATCTGCGCCTCGCTGAGGAAGAGTTGTCACTGTTGCGGGATACCGCTCGTGACGAATCTTCGAGACTGCGCGTCATGGAGAACGAACACGAAGATCTGCTGAACCGCTGTCGAAGAGAGGAGGAGGCGCGCCGAGACGCTGAGGCCAGGTTGGACGCCGAAGAAGCTGAGAAGGAAGCTTTGCAGGCCACTCTAGAAGAGTACAGGAGGTCGAGCAATAAGTGGCGACAAGATCTGGATGAAGGCAAGCGAGCGCGAGAAGAGCTCGAAAACACGCTTTCCTCCGTTGAGCGCCGGAATGAGGAGTATCAAGAGTCCACTGCTAGCATGAAGCGACGATTGGAAAGGCTCCATGTGGACATGTCCACCGCAGCTGGCCAGCTTGCTAGTGAGAAAGCTATGTGGAAGTCCAAGGAAGCAGACTACCGCGCCAGGATCGAATCTCTGGAGGACCAACAGTCCGCATTCCACCGGGAGCGCATGCAACTGGAAGATGAGCTTCGCATCGTTCGCAATAACGCCATGGAGGCCGCGGAAGCAAGGCACAGCGTCGAGCACCTTCGTGAAGCAAACAACTCCCTGGATGAGATGGTGCGCAGGCTGCAAGGCGATCTCACCGAGCAGCAGGCACTTGCGGCTCGCTACGAGCGACAGTTCTATGATGCTCAAGAAACTGGTCGAGCTGAAGTCCATCGCACACGCATGTCGCTGGAAACTGAGATGGAGGCTGCCAATCACCAGGTAAACCTGGTTCGTGCTGAGCTAGAGAGTGAGTTGGCAAAGACCCGAAGTGAGCTTGACAACCTGAGAATGGAAGCGGAGACCGCCAGGGCCCGACATGAACACCTCATGGAAGAAGAGGAGAGCGTCCGGAGAGAAGCTCTGCGCAAAGTCAATCACTCCAACAGCGTGGCTTTGGACGAGGCCCGCCACAAGTACGAGTCTGCCATCCAAAATCTCACTGCTCAACACACCCGTGCCATTTCACACGCTCTGGAGGACAAGCAGCGAATGGAGGGTTTCTTGAATGAGAAACTTGCGCTTGCGGATGCTAAGCTTGCCCATTATCAAGAAAGAACGGCACATCTCGAGGAACGCCTAGAGGTCGCCACGTCGGCTGCTCAAGCTGCCGCAATGAACGCGAAGACGTCCAAGGCGGCTCCCGCGCCTACTACCTCAACCGCCGGCGTTCCTGAGAAGGTTTCGCCCCAAGCACTCCGGGAATCAATCCTTGTCTTGCAGGAGCAACTCCAAGAGCGCGAATCTCGCATCGAGCGCATGCAGGCCAAGATCGACGAGGCCCCGGCGAAACTCAAGGAGCGCGACACCGAGATCAACTGGCTACGTGAGCTGCTTGACGTGCGCATCGACGAGATTAATGATGTCGTACACGCACTCCAGAAGCCCAATTTCGATCGAGTCGCTGTTAGAGATACTGCCACGCGCATTCAGACCAATCTCGAGATGGAGAGGCAGGAGAAGGAGCGCTTTGGCCGTGCTCAACAGTCTCTGAGTGGACAGGCTCTGTCCAACTTGACAAG
This sequence comes from Lecanosticta acicola, assembly GCA_963674455.1. Lineage (NCBI taxonomy): Eukaryota > Fungi > Ascomycota > Dothideomycetes > Mycosphaerellales > Mycosphaerellaceae > Lecanosticta > Lecanosticta acicola. The sequence goes on along the minus strand of CAVMBE010000016.1, from coordinate 282,370 downwards.
TTTTGCTACTCCTCGAGCCGGTCAGCTCACTTCGGCCTTCAATAAATGGCGCAGTAGTATGGAAAGCTCCGCTCTGAAGAATCAGCAGGCTCGTCCTGGAGCACCAGCTCGGTCATACACGCCATCGAAGCCGCAGTCTCGGCCGCCGCTCCCAAGCTACTCTTCTGGCGGTCTCATGACGCCTCCTGCAAGCAATCTTCGGAGCTCGCCCCTGCCAGATGAGACCAATGCGCTGTCTCGGCCCCAATTGAATTCTAGGCCTGGGTCAAAGTCGTCTGCGCGCAGCAACGCGGAGCAGGCTAGGCCAAGCAGCAGGCATGCATCCGGAACTTCGGAGCGTCCGCACACGCCCTTGTTCCGCGAGCAGAGCTACGATCGCGATGCCGACTATAACGAGCCCGAGATGCCGAATTTCGAAGACGACGACCTCGATGATGTTGCAGACCATCAGCCGCCCGCGTTCCGTTCGCTGGAACACGAGCTCGAAGAACCGGAAGGAGAGACAGAAGCAGTGGCCTAGACTGGATGCACCCAGTGAGAGACGAAGACATCATCTCATTTGTAATGCGATTTGAGTTCGACGAGGTCAAGCGGACCTCGCAGAGCATTGAGCAGAGAGAGAGAGGATACAACTGGACGGTCATTCTTCTGATTGCATTTAACTGGCGTACCGCTGCTGAGAGATTCCAACTGCGATCGATACCCCCGAGATTGGCCTTGATCTGTTTCGAAATTGTTTTGAGCAATGTTTTTGTCGTACATTTAACTACAGCTATGGTACATTCTGCTCTCTATCCTTCCGTTTCCAAACCTCAGTCACATTTTTTTTCTTGGAGTATAGATTGATGAAAGCTCTGGGTACGACTGGTGCGGAGTGAAGCTTTCCATACATATACATGCCAGTGGTTACACAATCACCCTCTCCGCCCTTCTGATGAGCTCTTCGTACACCGTCCACGTCAAAGCGCTGCTGATCGCCTTCCGTCCAATCCGCAGGCTGAGTCCATTGAACATACTCCGGAACCCTTCCTCCTGCAGCATGACCTTTGCCGCCTGCAGCATATTCCGATACCTACCCGGCGCAATCTGCAGTCTGGTCTTGATCGCATCAAACGGGTTCGTCAATGTCGTCGCAGCCATGGCGGCAACGACACCGGAAGCGAAATTAATCGTAGCCGAGCTGGACACGGAGCGTGCTTCGACGATTTCTCCCACCGCAGCGGAGGAAGACAGCAGAGTCTTTGCGTTTTCGTACAGCAGGACGTAGAGGCCCGCGTAGGGGGCATCTCGGACGGCCGTCGCGCCGAAACCGGCGAAAAACCCGCGCAGGCCTTCGGTTGCGAGGATGTCTCTGGCGGCGGAGGAGAGGGTGGTGTAGGCGTAGTGGGTGCTCTCGTAGCGGACTTTGAGGACTGTGACGGGGTTCATGAGGAAGCCTGCCGCTACGCGGGCGAAGGCGCCCGTGGAGAGATTTGCTAGGTTTCCTAATTTGGGAAGGGCGGAGGAGGAAGAAGAAGAAGAGGAGGAGGAAGAGGCATTCTGGTTTCCGCTCTTCTCGCTGGTGGTGGTGGTTGGGAGGATCGAGGGCATGCAGGACATGGATTGTCTCATCTGGTTGAGCATGCCGAAGTAGAGCGCCGAGCCGAGACCGGTCCTGATGACGGAGGGGGTGGTTCCTCGCCAGAGTTGACGGATGGGGTTGGGGCCGTTGAGGACATGTTGGAGGGCTTGGCGCAGGGTGGAAGCGTTGGATTGTTGGACGCGGGTTTTGAGGAGGTCGGCTGGTTGGAGGAGGGCGGCGCTTGCTATGCCGGAGCCTAATCCGGCGAGGAAGTGGAAGCCTGTTGCGTGTGAGATGTGGTCAGTGATTTGTTTGTTTGTTTGTTTGCTGGAGGAGTGAGGTGGATGTACCTAGACTCGTCTTCTGCTTTTGAGCGCCATTAGACATTGCGGATCATCCGCTGCTGATATCACCTCATGTCATGAGAGTGGCATGTTGGCATACTGGTGTGAAAGGATGGATGTGAGGCTGAACAGCGGAAAATGTTTCGAGATCAGAGGTGACGTTGTGACTTGATCAGGAAGCACGGACCACTTTTATACGTTGCACAAATTTAGTGTTGCCCGCTGTGAAAGCATACTGATGCCTGCCATGGACCTTCGCGTACACGCGTCTCTTATTTCGGATCCCCATATTGCTGCCCTGTGTGCCAAGGCGCGAGATCGTGGAAAAGCACGTGTGCACGTGAACGCCATCGCGATGCCAGCGACAGAGTTCGGCGGCGCCGAGTCGCTGGGTCAGTACCACAGGTACCAGTCTGTGAGTCGTACGACACGATACCTCCTAGCACCACTACCAGCTTTCTGTAGCGTCAATGTGATGGCTGTATTGACGAACAGAGGAAGTGAATAATCAATGCTCTGTGGCCTGATGAGGAGGATTGCTGCTTGCCTCGATGCGGCGCGAGTCGAGGCATCGCGCTGCACGAGGACCAGATACGTACATCCATCCCTACACTCACACCTCCGGCCTACTGCGTTGCCCACGCGTGATCTTGTGACATGTCGATCTGGGTAAGTCCCTGGAGCTACAAGGAGCACCGAAGTGTGCGCAGGCGGAGGTGGCAAGTGGGTACTACTACTACAACTGCCTGGACTGTCTGGTATCTCCAGTGGTGTCCAGGGCGGACGCCACCACTGGCCACATCAGAGCATCACCGGTGACAGGCATCTTGGGAGGCTTCAGCTTCGAATGAGGCAGCTCTGCAGATGTCTGAATCTTCAACGTCAAGACCCACATCTTCGGCGCCACGACTCGCATCCCAAGCCAGGCGACGGGGAAGGGTGTCTCCTGGTTTGGATCGTCCCTCTTGCCAGCGGAATGACCGGAATAGTCATGCGTGTGCTCCTGCTGGCCGGCGGGCTCGCTGCTAGAGCGACATCCTCCAAGACAATACAGTGGTACAGCCGTTATGTTTGCTTGTTTCGCGACATCTCAATGTAGTGTCTTTCTGCTGCGTGCCATCCATCATCTATCATCGTCATCATCATCACCACGGCTGCATCCTGTCCTGCGGGACGCCAATCTTCACAAAAGCGGCCAAGCAGCAACGCCTTTTCCCGCCGCGCACTGCTCCTCTGCGCGAGTGAAACTTTGTACTTTCCTCACTTTCTCCACACGTCGACGACTACCACCTACACCTCCCGTCTGCTGCCGTTTCCACTGTGGTTCGCCGTGAAGACTGTCCACCGTCCACCGCCCGGTCGTCGCTTCTCCCGGCTGCTACGAGCACGCCTGGTGCAAGCCCAGCACCTCTTGGAAACCGCGCATTGTCCGCCCTGCCGCCTTGTCTTGTCTCTCGCCGCCGACGCTGAGAAACACGCGCGTCCTTTCCCTCCTCCGACCAATTGGTCCGCGCGACTCCCGTGGCGAACGACCGAATTGCTACGAATTCCTGCCGGCTCGCAAGCGAAAGAGACGCGAGAAATGCTGCGCCGGATCACAATTTGGAGTAGATGTACAGCAGAAGGTGGCGAATACCTGTAGACAACCAACGGGCTATTAGGCTCTCATTGTGAGGGAAGCGGACAATTCACAGTTGATGGATACGGAGTAGCGTGGCGTCACATCCCTGTTGAACACTACAAGAGGAGGCTCAGTCGCCGACTTGCGCACGTCGAAGACTACGGCCTGAAGCGGCCGATGCCATGTCTTCGGAGCCGGAGCAGGACCAGCGACCCAGCAGCAACGCCGAACATTCACCTGTGTCCTCCCTGCCCGCGCCCGCGCCCGTGCCCGCGCCCGCCGACGCTACCTCCGCTGCTGCCACCGACGACGCGCAGCCACAGTCGGAGTTGCGAGAGCCGCTCAGATCACCACCGCGTTCGAAGAGGCCTAGCAATCTGACGCAGACGGGGAGAGACCCACTCCCCCGGCCCAACATCAACTCCACCCACGACCCAAGATCACCAACTGCCACTTCAGAAGGCCAGCTCAGTCCTGCTGCTGCCGACCGTATCTTCCCCATACGCTCGGTCATATCAGTAGACCCCTCCCCGACTCCTACTCAACATGGTACTCGTTCGGAAGGATACTTTCACAACGCTGCGTGCGCAAGACGCCAGTCCTACAGCCGCGGCTCCAGCTCTAATCGGGAGAATTGGCAAGTACAAACGCCCAGCCAGGACCGACACACGAGCGCAGATCGAACGAGTGAGCATGTGCCGAGCTCTTCCGAACGCCATGCCTCTATATCTACCCAGGGCGAATCTTCGCACAGTACACCGGCACAGAACCGAAACCCCCAGCAGCTAATCAATGACATCATGAATGAGACGGGCAGCGTGGATAGCGGAGACGCGAGATCTTCTGCCCCAAGTGAACGTCGTGGTGCTGTTCGCACAGGCTCAGCGCGAAGCGCAAGAAGCAGTATGGATGATACGGGACCGCTGGTAACTGCGCGTTTCAAACATGTGGTGACAGATGGCGGGCACGCTGTCATTACTGGCAGAGATGGTGAGACCCTACAGCGCTGCGAAGACGAGCCAATCCACATTCCTGGTGCAGTGCAAGGGTTTGGACTTTTGATCGCACTGGAGGAGAAGCAGGAAGGGAAACTTCTCGTTCGGGTGGTCAGCGAAAACTCGAAACAGCTTATTGGATACTCACCGAAGCAGCTATTTGGTCTGGAAAGTTTTACAGACATTCTCTCGGAGGAACAGGCGGACAATCTACTGGATCACGTTGACTTCATCAGAGACGAAGATGCGGATGTCGTGACCAATGGACCCGAGGTCTTCACGATGTCCATACGAAGCCCGCAACGGAAGAGTCACAAGTTCTGGTGCGCAATGCATATCAACGAGCGGAACCCGAACTTGATCATCTGCGAGTTTGAGCTTGAAGACGACCCAATCAATCCTCTCGTTCCGCCAAACGACGACACAACACCCGAGCCACCAGAAGACACCTTGAACAGCAATCCCACTCAGGAGGAGTTCATTGAGAGCACTGAGAATTCGAGCAAACCTTTGAGGGTTCTGCGAAGTGCTCGCAAACGCAAAGGCGAGGCTGCCGCCATGGAGGTGTTCAACATCATGTCACAAGTCCAGGAACAGCTGGCAAGCGCGCCGAATCTGGAAAAGTTTCTCAAAGTCTTGGTCGGTGTTGTCAAAGAGCTAACGGGCTTTCATCGCGTCATGATATATCAATTCGACCCTAATTGGAATGGACGAGTCGTCACGGAGCTGGTTGATCCTCGAGCGACGAAGGATCTCTACAAAGGCCTGCACTTCCCGGCATCGGATATCCCAAAACAAGCTCGCGACCTCTACAAGCTCAACAAAGTCCGCATGCTCTTCGACAGAGATCATGAGACTGCTCGCCTTGTGTGTCGTACCGTGGAGGACCTCGAAACACCCCTCGATCTCACATATTCCTACCTACGGGCGATGTCGCCCATCCACCTGAAGTACCTGGCGAACATGGCAGTGCGCTCATCCATGTCGGTATCGATCAACGCCTTCGGTGAGCTGTGGGGACTCATTGCGTGTCACACATACGGCTCCAAGGGCATGCGTGTCTCTTTCCCAATTCGCAAGATGTGTCGGCTTGTGGGCGACTCGGCTTCACGCAACATTGAGCGATTGTCCTACGCGAGTCGTCTCCAAGCGAGAAAGCTCATCAACACCGTCCCAACCCAAAGTAATCCCTCTGGATACATCATTGCGTCCTCAGAAGACCTGTTGAAGTTGTTCGATGCGGATTTTGGCCTCTTGTCTATCCGCGACGAAACGAAGATTCTCGGGCATATGGAGCAATCTCAAGAAGCCCTTGCACTGCTGGAGTATTTGCGCATGAGACGTGTCACCAACGTCATGACTTCACAGGACGTCAAAGAAGACTTTCCAGACCTTCGATATCCACCAGGTTTCACCGAGATTGCCGGTCTTTTACTTGTTCCGCTGTCCTCTGGGGGCCAAGACTTCATCGTTTTCTTCCGAAAGGGCCAATTGAAGGAAGTAGTGTGGGCAGGAGATCCAAATCTGAAGCACATCAGAGAGGGCACTGAAGGCTATCTGGAACCACGCAAGAGTTTCAAGGCGTGGAGTGAGACTGTTGTCGGGAAGTGCCGAGAGTGGACAGAAGAAGAGATTGAGACTGCGGCTGTGCTCTGTCTGGTCTACGGAAAATTCATCGAGGTCTGGCGGCAAAAGGAGGCTGCACTGCAAAATAGTCAGCTCACGCGTTTGCTTCTGGCCAATTCCGCGCATGAGGTGAGGACGCCATTGAACGCCATCATCAACTATCTGGAAATTGCTTTGGAGGGAAGTCTCGACCAAGAGACGAGAGACAACCTCGCTAAATCCCACTCGGCTTCAAAGTCGTTGATTTATGTCATCAACGACCTTCTGGATCTCACGAAGACCGAAGAAGGCGGCGAGCTGACGAAAGACGAGGTGGTTGACCTTTGCGCCACGCTCTACGAAGCCACAGATATGTTCAAGGGCGATGCGCGCAGGAAGAATCTTACGTACGAAGTGACAGATCGGCCCGGCTTGCCTCGCCAAGTGATTGGAGATCAGCGAAGAATCCGACAAGCCATCAGTAACGTCACAGCCAATGCAATACAGAACACCACGCAGGGTGGTGTGAAGGTCGAGATGTATCTTACTTCTCGGCAAGCCGACCATGCTGAGGTGGAGGTTAGCATCACAGACACCGGCGTTGGCATGAATTCAAAGAAGCTCGATGCTCTGTTCCGAGAGCTTGAACAGGTGCAGACGGAGCAAAACAACACGCTGGCCGGATCCATGATCACAGATAAGGCTTTACCGGAAGCACCGAAGAATGCAGATCGGACACTTGGTCTTGGCTTGGCGGTGGTTGCCCGTATCGTCCGAAACATGAATGGACAGCTTCGCTTAAAGTCTGAAGAGGGCAAGGGCTCGAGGTTCATCATTCAATTCCCCTTCGAGCTTGCTGGGTCGGAGCCACAACAGCAAGCTCTCGAGGCGCCCGGCTCTGACCTCGGCTCTGTGACACCGCACGCCGAAAGTCTTGCCGAGCCACAGACTCCTGCCAACGCAGATATGATGACCCTGGTCGAGCGCGGCAGTGGGACTCGACGTGGCTCTGGCGATAGAAGTCAACCGGGCATGTTGCGGAAAGACAGCAGTGAGAGCGTCGAGAGCAGGAACAGTCTCCGAAGTCATCGCAGCGTCTTAAGCAAAGCCTCCTCTGCCCACAGCAACAGGAGCGAAGCTGATCGATTGATCGAGGCCATACAGGAACCTCATCAAGTGGAGGGATGGCGCAAGAACAGTCCCAAGCGATTGTCCGCTGAACGCGGCGAGTCTATACGTCCCAAGCTCGATAAGCGTCACACATCTACGGGCGTCAACGAGCTTGGTTCGCCGATTAAGGGTCGTTCAAGCACCATTGACATTACACCAGCATCCGCCAAGAACGTTCCAGGCGAATCTCAGGTCACAGACCAGGGCCAGCCTATCAGACCAGTCAAGATGCAGGATGAGTCTTTCAGTCCACCGGCGTCATCATTGGAGCGGCCTGGCTCGGCTCCATCGTCTGTGAAAGGGCTTGAGCAACTGCCCGAGACAGCATCTCCACCGGATTCCCAGCACATGAACGTGTTAGTCGCGGAGGACGATCCCGTCAACAGCCGTATCATCAAGAAACGTCTAGAGAAGCTGGGTCACAGCGTGTTCCTTACCGTCAACGGCGAGGAGTGCTCAACTGTCTACTGTGAAAAGACGGGCTTCTTCGACATCGTCCTCATGGATATGCAGGCAAGTGATGATCGTAGATACACTGCTCGCAATGTGTTACTGACTGTCTCAGATGCCTATTGTAGATGGCCTTACATCGACGAAGATGATCCGGTCCTTCGAGAAGACACATCCCACGAAGCTTCTCTCCACTCGTGCTGCGCTTAATGGGCGTGTTCCGATCATCGCTGTGTCGGCCTCTCTCATTGAGCGAGAACGACGCATGTACATGGATACTGGGTTTGATGGCTGGATACTCAAACCTATTTCATTTGCTCGCCTCTCGGAGATAATGGAAGGTGTTGTGGACAGGCAAGTCCGTTTAAAGAACCTATACCAGCCTGGCTCCTGGGAGCTTGGAGGCTGGTTTGATGAAATACAGAAAGACGCGTACGCGGCGGACACAAGACCGAGCGGACGACCACCTCAGGCTGCTCTGGAGGCCGGGGCGGCCAGCGAAGGGGTCAAGATTGCTGCAGCAAGAGACGGGCCAGCGACGAAGGAGGAGAACGAAAGTGAACAAAGCCAAGAACAGATCCGGCTAATCGAAGAACAGGAGAAGGAGAAGAATCAACAGCGGTCGTCAGAGGCATCAGGTGATGCTTCCAAGGACGACCCATCTACGACTCTCCCCGAGCAGAGTTGAGCACAGAATCTGCTCTCGGATGCATCAAAGTTATCTGTATCAGACAAAAGGTACCCATACGACAGGGACGAGCGTTTCGCAATCTTTGCCTTGGATGCCCGAACGCTATACGATCGCCAAGACCAGACAGGACGGTGGGACCAGACACCGGGCGGTTCACGGGCCTAGAAAGACAGAGCGATTTCGGAGATACGACCACTCTTCGGCACCCTCCATTTGCACCTACTGATACGGCTCTTGTGTGGCACATTGTTGAGATGTACGACGATACGGAGACACGCATAGACGGGTTTTAAAATTCGAGCGGGTGTACCGGAGTTGGGGAGGGGGGCGGACGGGTTCGTTTCAGCGACGGCGATGGGCTCGAGGAGAATTATTATTCAGCAGCAGTGTTATGACTGAAAGCAGAGACTTTGGATACTATGTCTTATAACTAGGCGGTAGAATGAGAGATACACGCAGACGAGTGGACGACGGTTCGCTAAAGCTAAAATTCAACGAGTGCCTACCAATACTTGATTTCTCCCGAATCAGCCAAGGCAAGCATATGCGAGGGGCAGGGTCCCTTGCCTTGCATTGAAGAGGGAAGACTGCAGACCGCATGTAGAAAGAAGATACGAGATACGCGCTACACTGCGCTGCCTGTCTTTTACTCCCACGGTTGGTGGCCTATTCGCTCATCTGACGGTACGTGGGAATCAACGGGCATATAGTTGCACCGTACCCCCCACCCATAGACATCGGCCATCGGCCCGTATAGCGCCGACTTTCACGTGTCTTGCATCCGGAAAAGGTCTGGCGCAATCTTCCCGACCCGCGGATCCGGGCTGTTCGGCCAACCACGGCTGCTTTGGCTGCCACATTCCAAGCGCCTCTTTACGACATTTTGTTTTCTTTCTCTGCATGTGTGCCCTTCTGCATTATTCGGCAGCCCTAACGACTGCTGGCCGCTTTCATCGATTGGTGCGACGCAAGTTTTGCTTTCCTTCTGGCTGCCCTGCTGCGTTGTTTGGCAGCCCTATTGACTGCTGACCGCATTCGTCGCGATGAGTTAGGCGAGGCGAGGTGAGGTGAGATGAGCAGCAGACCGGTAGGTAGGTACTCTGTCATTATCCGAGACGTGGAACGCGTCCTATTCTTGCTGGAAAAGATGCTTTTGCTTTTTTCTTTTCCTGTGCCACTGTGTCGGATCGGATTGGTTGATGTGACACATGGTTTCATCGGCCATTTGGTGTCTCTAACTTATTAGCTGCGGCGGTTCCTCTGAGAGCTCTACAGGTGGCGGGGCAGGCCTCTGCTTGGTTTTTCTAGAGGCTGGAAAATGGCTTCACACGATCGACCCACGCCGCTTGATAGTGAGGTTCCTGGGGGTTGGCCATTGAGAGGACCAAGTTACGCAGATGAGGGAAGCCACTATGAGTCTGCTGGAACTACACATCATCGCCAAACCGAAGACAGCCCTACCAACATCCAGATTTTCAGTGCTGGAGGTGCAAGCGGAGTGCTGAGACCAGAATCTCGAGACCAAGTACACCCTGAAGTTACGCACGGACGAGGAATCGAAGAACCCGCATCGCCTGTTTCTGCTAGCTCTGGAGAGGATGAGAAGGACCTTGAAAGTAGAGGTTCCGATACCAAGTATTCTCCGGTGAAGTCAGCAGAGGAGCGACCGTTACGACTTTCGGAGAGGCCTGGCAAGAGAGAACTGACCGATGAAGATCTGATTCGACACCTGTCGAGGCGTATCACCGGCAACGGCGAAGATGGTGACCTCAGCCGCGCGACGACCGAAGCTGATGCTGAGGAGCAAGCGGAAATTAATCGTCTCATGTCTAGGATGTTTGGCCGCACTCGACAAGAACACTCGGAAGAAGAGAAGACCAGACATGTCGGTGTCGTATTCAAACATCTTACTGTGAGAGGTATGGGCCTCGGAGCGGCATTGCAACCTACATTCGGAGATCCATTCCTCGCTCTTCCCCGCCTTATTGGAGGTCTTTTCACCAGAGGGAGGAAGACTGTTGGCAAGCCGCCAATCAAGACAATCATCAACGATTTCTCTGGAGTCATTCGTCCGGGCGAGATGTGCCTGGTGCTTGGACGCCCAGGAAGTGGTTGCAGCACGTTTCTCAAAGTTATCGGTAACCAGCGTTTCGGATACGAGTCGATCGATGGCGATGTGATGTATGGAGGTACCGATGCTAAGACCATGCTGAAGAAATACCGAGGAGAGGTGCTCTACAACCCAGAAGACGACTTGCACTACGCAACGCTTTCAGTCCAATCAACTCTGAGGTTCGCTCTGCAATGCAAAACACCCGGACAAGAAAGCAGAAACCAAGGCGAAAGCGCAGCGGCATATGTCAACAACTTCCTTCAGGCTGTTGTCAAGCTCTTCTGGATTGAACATACCCTTGGAACAAAGGTAGGAAACGAATATGTCCGTGGAGTCTCGGGAGGCGAGAAGAAGAGAGTCTCGATCGCCGAGGCCATGATCACGAAAGCATCGACTCAATGTTGGGATAACAGCACCCGGGGTCTCGACGCCAGCACGGCATTGGAGTATGTCAGCGCTCTTCGTAGCCTGACGAATATGGCCCAAATATCGACAGCAGTGGCCCTGTACCAGGCAGGAGAGAATCTGTACAGACAATTCGACAAAGTGCTGCTCATCGACGGAGGCCGATGCGCTTACTACGGCAGCGCAGACGAAGCCGTCACGTACTTCAAAGAGCTTGGATTTCTGCAGCCTCCGCGATGGACCTCGGCGGATTTCTTGACTTCTGTGACGGATCCACACGAGCGGCACGTGAAGGAAGGGTGGGAAAGGCGGATTCCGCGAACAGCGGATGAGCTTGGAGATATGTTTCTCAAGAGCGAACAGCATCAGAGGAACTTGGAAGAGATTGCGGACTTTGAGCGTGAGGCGCGTGCACAGATCGAAGAGCGAGAGCAGCAGCAGGGCAAGGCGACGAAGAGGAAGAATTACACGATTCCGTTCCACAGACAAGTCTGGGCCTGCACGAAGCGACAGTTTCTCGTGATGGTTGGGGATAAGCAATCATTGGGAGGGAAATGGGGCGGTATCTTGTTCCAGGCGCTTATTGTGGGCAGTCTGTTTTACGATCTCCAACCGACGAGCTCTGGCGTATTCCCCAGAGGAGGTGTACTCTTCTTCATGCTGCTCTTCAATGCTCTCCTGGCCCTCGCGGAACTGACGGCTGCCTTCGAATCCCGGCCGATCCTTCTGAAGCATAAATCATTCCAGTTCTACCGGCCGGCCGCGTTCGCAATCGCTCAAACTGTCGTGGACGTCCCCCTCGTTCTGGTACAAGTCCTCATTTTCGACATTGTGGTCTACTTCATGTCGAACCTCGCTCGGACGGCCTCGCAATTCTTCATCAGCTTGCTCCTGCTGTTCCTGCTGACAATGACCATGTACGCATTCTTCCGTGCTATCGGCGCTCTGTCTGGAAGTCTAGACGGAGCAGCCAGAATCACAGGAGTTGCTATCCAAGCGCTCATTGTGTACACCGGCTACCTGATCCCACCGAGCAAGATGCACCCCTGGTTTTCTTGGCTGAGATGGATCAATCCAATTCAATACGGCTTCGAATGCCTCATGTCGAACGAGTTCTACAATCTGGAAATCCAGTGCGTTTCACCAAACCTGGTGCCGGTGGGCCCTGGTGCGACTCCTGAACATCAAGGCTGTACGATTCAAGGTAGCACTCCCGGTTCCGCAGTCGTGCAAGGGGCGGAATACATTCAGGTTGCGTACCAATACAGTCGGAGTCACTTGTGGCGAAATGTGGGCTTCATCTGTGCCTTCTTCGTCTTCTTCGTTGCTTTGACGGCTTTTGGCATGGAGATCCAGAAGCCGAATAAGGGCGGTGGAGCGGTGACGATCTATAAGAGGGGACAGGCACCCAAGTCCGTGGAGTCTGCTATGCAGAGTGGAGGAGAGACGGATGATGTTGAAAAGAACACTCCCTATACCGCAACGGATGCTGTACCGTCAGACGCTGATAGTTCAAACGAGAAGCTGGAGAGGGACAGGAGTAGCTCAGAGGGCGTGGAAACCGTGGCTAAGAATGAGACGGTCTTCACTTGGCAGAAGGTCAACTACACGATCCCTTACCAGGGCAACGAGAGGAAACTCCTCCAGGACGTTCAGGGCTATGTCCGGCCGGGCAAATTGACGGCTCTCATGGGAGCTAGCGGTGCAGGTATGTCGTCCTGGCTTGCAGTGCAGTTTGGTGCAGGGTACTGATGGAGAACAGGTAAAACCACTCTTCTCAACACGCTTGCGCAGCGCATCACCTTTGGCCGTGTCGAAGGTGACTTCCTCGTCGACGGCAGACCTTTGCCACGCTCGTTCCAGCGCTGTGCCGGCTTCGCAGAGCAGATGGACGTCCACGAGTCCACAGCAACCGTAAGGGAAGCACTGCGCTTCAGCGCAAAACTCCGCCAACCCCGTGAGGTACCGCTCAGAGAGAAGTATGAATACTGTGAGACAATCCTGCAACTCCTGGAAATGGAAAATATCGCGGGCGCGACGATTGGGACTGTCGGCAGTGGTCTGAATCAGGAACAGCGCAAGCGACTCACGATAGGCGTTGAGCTGGCCTCGAAGCCAGAATTGTTAATGTTTCTCGACGAGCCAACTTCGGGGCTCGATTCTGGAGCGGCGTTCAATATCGTGAGATTCCTGCGGAAGCTGGCTGATGCTGGGCAAGCGATTCTGTGTACCATCCATCAGCCCTCGGCCGTTCTGTTCGAGCAGTTTGATGAACTCATTCTGTTGAAGTCGGGTAGGTGAAGTTGATGCAGTGCACTAGCAATCCGCCCTAGCTAATTGGAATCAGGCGGCCGTGTCGTATATCACGGAGAATTGGGAAATGACTCCCGCAGAATGCTGGACTATTTTGAAGGCAACGGAGCAAAGAAATGTCCTCCCCAAGCCAACCCGGCCGAATACATGCTCGAAGCAATCGGTAGCGGCAACCCCGATTACAACGGCCCAGACTGGGGCGATACCTGGGCGGCATCAGCAGAAAAGCAGGCCCGCACAGAGGAGATCCAGTCCATGAGTGAGCAGAGACGAAACGCGCCGGTGTCCGACAACCTCAAAGATCAACGAGAATACGCCATGCCCATCTGGACACAGGTCTCTTCGACGACGTACCGAAATTTTGTGGCATACTGGCGCAGTCCAGAGTATCTGATCGGCAAGTTCATGCTGCATATCTTCACCGGTCTCTTCAACACGTTCACCTTCTGGCATCTGGGCAATTCGCAGATCGATATGCAGTCGCGCCTGTTTTCGATCTTCATGACGCTGACCATCTCTCCGCCTCTGATCCAACAGCTGCAGCCACGGTTCTTGAATCTGAGAAATATCTACCAGTCCCGCGAGAGGAATTCCAAAATCTACAGCTGGGTGGCGTTCACGACCGCAGCTGTGGTACCCGAGCTGCCGTGGTCTTTCCTCGCCGGAACAATGTATTGGTGCTGCTGGTACTGGGCCACCTGGTTCCCCCGAGGCACCTCTGCCTCCGCTTCCATGTGGCTGTTCATCGCGCTCTTCGAAGTCTACTACGTCAGCTTCGGCCAAGCCATCGCCTCCTTCGCCCCCAACGAACTGCTGGCCTCCATCCTCGTGCCCCTCTTCTTCCTCTTCGTCGTCTCCTTCTGCGGCGTCGTCGTCCCCTACGCCGGCCTGCCCTACTTCTGGAGGTCCTGGATGTACTGGCTCACCCCCTTCCACTACCTGCTGGAAGGCATGCTCGCCCTCGTCACGCACGGAATTCCCGTTCGCTGCGACGCGAGCGAACTCGCGCAATTCTCGCCGCCCGCGGGTCAGACCTGCGACGCCTACGCTGGGGCGTACGCCAACCGGACCGGCGGCTACGTCACGTCTTTGGAGGATGGGAGGTGTGGGTTCTGTCAGTATGCGACTGGAGATGCGTTCGCTGCGACTTTCAATGCGTTTTCCGCGCATGTCTGGAGGGATTACGGTATCTTTTGGGGGTTTTGTATTTTCAATTTTGTGGTTGTGTTCTTGGCGAGTTATCTGTATTTGGGTGGTGGGAGGAAATTGTTGAGGGGGTTGAAGAGGAAGCAGTGATCATGGTGCAAAGTGCTTGGCATTCACTTAACTTTTTAGCATGCGCATCAGGACTTTTCCACTCGGCATGTAGAATATTAATGTTTCTCTCCTCCGATGTTGTGCCTAAGTCAGCCTGTGACCTTTTCCTCCCCGTACTATTTTCAAGGATCTCTTCGATTCTTGGCGACCGTCACGAACTGGAAATGCTGAAAATTGAAGCACCAAGTCATATCAGGGAGCCAGCGTGCCATGCTACCGTCTGTAGGGCCAGCCTACGAGAGGTCCCGCGTAGCTGCGAACACTCGGCCATCGCTCCTGCCGTCCCTGTTCTCATGCTTGCTATTGCCTCCCTCCGTCTGCTGTGGTTCTGAAAGTCTTGGCAACTCTATCCTGACCTCCTCTTCGGAACGGAGGACGAGTCTCCAAGTGTACGGCGCTGTGGTCAGTCGTGTATCTATGCCCTTCGTCAAATATAGTGTTCCAGTCACCTCGTGTCGCACTCTGTCCCAATTGATTTGAGATTCAAGAGCTTCAACTTTCTCTGAATGCTTGTATTCCGCCCAATCGCACACAGACGAGTAGACCGTCCATGCATCGTGAGATTTGCTTCCGCTCCACCGCAGCTTCCTGGACTTGGCTGCTCACGATGACGTGAAGTCGAAAGTCGAACAATGGAGAAGCTCCAGGTTGACGATCTCAGATGGCCACGATAGCGTGCACTGCACTGTATGGCTACCCGCTTAACAGGCGCGGGCAAATCCTCTCGCTCGCCTCGGAAGAGTATGGATTCGGAAGGGGGCCATAATATTCCCGGACCGTGCCGTGCCCCCGTCGAGCATGTGCAAAGTCGAGGCGAAACCAAGCCAAGACCGAAACTGTCACGAACATGCCTTCCTTGCCCCGCGATTTGGGGCTGCATGACGTCGGTTGACTAACGAGTACTGCACCCCGACTTGCAGTGAGCACACAATTATACGGTATCGCACTTGCGTCTAGCGACCGGCAGAGGCATCAAGAGTGAATATACCGCACTGATAGCCGCTTCTCGCTCAGCCGTTTCTTTCCGCCCGCACGGCCAAGGCAACGAAAACTGACCGGGACACACCCCCGCGAGATTCAAGACCTGAGGGACGGAAGAGCCAATCACCGGCGATGCAACTCTAAATCGAAGGAGAAGACCAGGCTGTGGAGCTAGTTCTCGATCCCGAGGCCTTTCAAGCAAATGTCTGAAGGCACGAATTCAAAACGCCCAGCAGCCCCCGTCCGTCAGGTACAACAGCTTCACTTCTGCTCTCACTCTCCACTCTTCAAACAAAGAATTCTCAAACAAACACTTAGTCATTAGTACGCTCCGGACCCTCCAAACGGAGCCGACTACCTTCGTCCAAACATCCCAAAACAACAAAGAAGCAACTTCCAGACCTCCTCATTGAAGGCCTCCTAACTCACCATGGCTACCGAACGCGTGAACAAGACGGCTCTTCATCCAGCCGGTGTCGCGTATGTTAAGACCCATCTACCGATGACAGGAACCCGACTGACACACCTTTCTCTCCTCCAGGCCCCGCCACGAGCACACAGAACTAGAAGAGGAGCTTCACGACCGCGCACACATCGACTACGACCGCGTGGCAATTGTAAGCCAAGCCAGCGGTTCATGTGAAGCAGGCATTCCCCGCTAACGGAGTGCAGATCGCCAATCCCTCGGTTGCCGCCCTTTACGAAGACGCATTGGTGTACGAAACCGGATCGGCCATCACCTCGAGCGGAGCGCTCTCTGCATACTCAGGCGCGAAGACTGGTACGCAGACAGAAAGGCATACAATGCGAGAGACACTAGCTCATAAGTTTTGAACAGGACGATCTCCCTCGGACAAGCGTATCGTGAAGGAGGAGAACTCGGAGAACAATGTGTGGTGGGGACCGGTAAACAAGCCCATGACGCCTGAGGTGAGTGAACGTTCTCTCTCCCACACCACAATGCATTGTGCCCCGCCATGAGCATCGTTCCGCAAGATCGCGCAGTACTCTACGCGTTGCGCTGCATTCACACACACATTCACGAAGCGATTGGCGGGGCACGCGGGACGTCATCGGCGTCGAGGGGCACCTCGCATAGCCGAAGTCTCAGCCGCGTCTCGCCTTGTCCCCGGCCCAGCCCCACAGCCCCGCGAAATCTCGGATCAGGTCGCGTGCGCCCAACCTTTTCCCCCCATACCCTGCCGAACATTCACTCTTCCGAGCTTGGCTAACATGTGATCCCCGCGGATCTAGGTCTGGCGTATCAACCGCGAGCGAGCCGTCGACTACCTGAACACCAGAAATCGCATCTACGTGATCGATGGCTACGCTGGATGGGATGAGCGCTACCGCCTTCACGTCCGTGTGGTCTGCGCGCGTGCCTACCATGCCCTCTTCATGTACAACATGCTCATCCGCCCATCGCGGAAAGAGCTCGAGCATTTCCACCCCGACTATGTCATCTACAACGCTGGAGCTTTCCCCGCCAACAGATACACCACTTCCATGACATCCAACACCTCCGTCTCCATCAACTTCCAGGAGAAGGAGATGGTCATCCTGGGTACCGAGTATGCTGGAGAGATGAAGAAGGGGTGAGAAGTTCCCCCTTTGTGAAGAACCAAATTATGCCTTGAGACATCTGCTGACATTCTATCGCTCTAGTATCTTCACTGTGCTTTTCTACGAGATGCCAGTCAAGCACAATGTGCTCACTCTTCACTCCTCCGCCAACGAGGGTAAGGATGGCGACGTCTCCGTTTTCTTCGGACTTTCTGGAACTGGCAAGACGACCCTCTCTGCGGACCCCAAGCGTGCTCTGATCGGAGACGACGAGCACTGCTGGAGCGACACTGGTGTGTTCAACATCGAGGGTGGCTGCTACGCCAAGTGCATCGGTCTGTCGGCCGAGAAGGAACCCGATATCTTCAACGCCATCAAGTTCGGTTCTATCCTCGAGAACGTCGTTTTCGATCCAGATACCCGTGTCGTCGACTACGACGACACTACGCTGACCGAGAACACCCGCTGCGCCTACCCGATCGAATACATCGAGAACACCAAGATTCCTTGCATCTCGACCAACCACCCCTCGAACATCATCCTGCTCACCTGTGACGCCCGTGGTGTCCTTCCACCGATTTCCAAGCTCAACAGCGCTCAGACTATGTTCCACTTCATCTCCGGATACACCTCGAAGATGGCAGGTACAGAACAGGGAGTCACCGAGCCGCAAGCAACCTTCTCGTCTTGCTTTGCCCAGCCCTTCCTGGCTCTGCATCCGATGCGCTATGCCAAGATGCTTGCGGACAAGATCGAGCACCACAACGCCAACGCATGGCTCCTGAACACCGGGTGGACTGGAGCGGGAGCGACCACGGGCGGAAAGAGATGTCCGTTGAAATACACCCGAGCCATCCTCGACGCCATCCACAGCGGCGAGCTCGCCAAGGTCGAGTACGAGACCTACGAGACCTTCAATCTGCAGGTGCCCAAGCAATGCTCCAACGTCCCCGACGAGCTCCTGAACCCAGCCAAGTCCTGGTCGGGCAGCACAGATTTCAAGGAAGAAGTGTCGAAACTCGGCGAGCTCTTTAATGAGAATTTCAAGAAGTACTCCGATGAGGCCACTGCAGACGTCATCGCGTAAGTTTTTCCCGTTCTGTTCGAGCAACATGAAGAAGAAGAAGATTCAGCTGACTTGATTCGTTTCCAGAGCCGGTCCACAGTTGTAGTAGTTGTAGTGAGGGAGGTTGTTGCGTCTTCTCGATCGTAGCTACATTCGAGGAAAGCTACATCACAAGATGAGCGACTGGACGGGCCGAGAAGAATCAATGCGGGAAAAGCTGCATTGGATTGTGCATCGAGGAGTTCTCTTTCGGCTAGCGGCTTCAATGGAAGATGGATGGATGGAGTAGGGAGAAGTAGAATAGCACCGTAGCTAGCCAGCCAGCCAGCCAGCCAAGCGGCATTTCGAAATGAATCCGCTTCACAAGGTCTCGCTCTATTTATTTCATCTTGTGGGGAATCTCCAAGCTTCATGCCAATGATTGACCAGTTGCACGCATGAACATCCGCCGCTTGCTTGACACCTTGAAATGTCCGTTTTCAGGTTGTCCTTCTTCCTTATAAACAGGATTACTTCTCCAGAGTAGAGGCTTGGAAAAATGGGCTACTGACAACGAGAAAGCCTTTAGACAAAGACAAAAACAACCCGCCGATTACAGACAGGATCAGAAGCACCCTGCATACGCAATTCCACAAACTTCATCATCATGGTGGTTTGACAACCGAACCAAGCGCAAGCGCAAGCAATCACCGCCTCCTCCTTCCGCAGCCAGTGCCAGTCAGTGCACGACGGCCGAGAGCAATCACCTCTCCGATCGAACAAAAATCAAAAGATCCGTCCGTCCGTGCAGACGAGTTAGCTTTCTGCAACCCGTCTGTCTTCTTTTCAAGGCCCCGTGGGAACCTCGCAAAGCCTCCTCCTCCTCCCACGCATCTAATGCTTCGAAGGACTCCCCAGATCCGAGCGTGCCGGGGTCGATAACCGCGCGGCCGGACGAGGCGTCCCCGGCGCACTGGCATTGGGAGTCTCCGGCAGACGTCGATCCTTGTGGTGGTGGTGGTCCATGGGGACTTTGAAATCCGTTGATCGTCCCTATAGAGCAGGAAGAAAAGAAAAACTTGTTAGCGACATCTTTCACGGTCTTTTGGGTGCCGAGAACGGCAAAACATACCTTGTGCCACACCTCATCCATAATCGTCTCCAGGACTCCTGCATTCTGGAATTCGAGATACTTCCTCCACAGTTTGAGTGCGGTTCTCGCGTCTTCGATACTGTCATGTCCCATGTCCGCGTTCTTCTGCACTTCTTCTTTCAAGACCACCCAAGCCAAGAAACGCAGGGATAGCTTCCGTCGTCCGCGAGATCCAAGGGAAAAGAGCTCCTGTGTGTCAATGACTTGTGATTCGGGAACATGAATGTTGATGATCCGAAAATCGCTCGACAGGCCATGTCCAATGAAAGAACAACCTAGATTTAGCAGAACCCAGAGTTTCTTGTAGACTTCTTTCAGGCCGACGAGTTTAAAGCCGCTTGTTTCCGGTGAGAGGTCGCCTTCTTGGAGGCCGGAATATTGCGTCAGGTAGTCATCGATGGGCTCATCAGTCGCAATATAGTCGTCAATGAAAGGCAGTTCCTGGTCATGGCCATCGCCTCTGAGCACTGATACTCTTGCCAACCCAGATCGGGCCGGTCGTGTCATGGTTCGCGATCCATCCGCGTGGACATCGATTTCTTCGCGCAGAAGTCGTACAAATTCGGCGTCAATTCCGACATGAGAGCTGACACCAGGGAGTGGCTCTTCTTGCGAGAGAGGCCGGAATTGGTAGGAGGGTGACAGGGCGGGCTGCATTGGACTGCGGTACAAAACGCTGGTATCGATTGCGTTCTTCCAACTGTGGTCAACCCGGTGGCACATTCCCTTTGCCTGATAAGTGATGATAGAGGGCATCTTCCAGGACGGATTGAAGTACAAAGCGTCCTCGGTCGAGATATTGTGTACAAGAAAGTCGTTGAAGAGATGCCAATTGCCTGTTTGGGACGGATCTCGATCGGCAATTCCAACGTCGATGGACGCGACGAGATGTGACTTCTCGTTCTCGCCCGTCTTCACGTCCGAGACGACTCCAACAAGCTCGTAGACAATGATGTTGAACTGGCCTCGCTGGATGTGAAGCTGCAAATCTTGCCCTTCATAGCAGAAAAACCGACCGTTGTTAACAATGATGCCAATCTCCTTTGGTAAAAAGTCGCGCTGAGCCCAAACATCCCTCGAGTGCGAAAGCATGGTGACAGCTGCATTCAGGACGAGCGTCGAAGGCAGAAAGTGGATCTCTCGATTCGACGCCATGGGCTTGTACCCATTGCATCTCAGGCACCACCCTCGATGCGTACTCGCTCGCTCCACTGATGTCTTGAGGAGCTGCGAGAACGTCTGTCGAAAACCATGCCGAACCTTATTCGGCCTGGGAGGGTACCAGAGGTCGTGGGTATACCAAACCTTTTCGCTTCTGCTTTGGTATTGACAATGCGCACACTGAGTCTTTTCCAAACCCATCGTGCCAAACTCATTGTGGAAGGAGTCGAGCGCTGGGAAGACCCACCTATAATTGTGCTTTTCAATGGGTCAGCAATCAACATCCGAGTGGCTTCTTGGACATTTTGTGCTTGGCGTGAGCATGCAAGACACTTCATGTAATTTCAAAGTCCAACGCACCTCGAACTTTTGAAACAAGAATCTACTGAGATTCTGTAGCATGCCGCTCAGAGTAGTGCCGGCAGCATGCTCTTCTAACACATTTTGACCGGCGGCATCGGGTTGTCGGCTGAGTGTCTAGCGTGAGAGTCAGCAATTAAGTCTCCTTTGCAGGCACCTTCCCGACGATTTGTAAAGCGTCCTGATAGATTTGAGCTTTGCAGACCTTCAAAAAGTTCGTGGCCTGGCAATTCGGTGTCCTCGCTTTCTCAAGCATGTCAACCAGGAAACCCAGCTCGCAGAGCAAGCAACTATCCAGCAGACAGTCGCGCGCTGTATGATGCAGGGCTAGATTTCGCACGGTTGGGGTGAAGCGTAGTAATTGCAACAGCGAGTTGGCGTATGAGTTGACGATGTGCGTCTCCAAGCCAGCGTATTTGGTCTTGTTGTAGTATCGGAAGTCGAAATCTTCCACGCCGAACCGACTATACTTGATCTCTACTACTCGGTAGAGAAATTTTGCATCAGCAGTCGAGCCTCCATCTAGCCTGGCTGTATCCAGAGCCTTGATGAGATCCTCGCTCATACGTCGCTGTTCATTTTTCGAGTTCTCTTCCCGGAGTTTTTCGCTCAAGAATTTGGGCGTCTGTCGATAGATCAGAATCTTGCCTCGGATTCAATGCATTTTCGTCGTTTACCTTGAGAGAGTCTGCTGAGTTTTGCTGAGACTTGATGTCTGCTGCCTCGTTGCGTTTACCTTTCCGTGAATTTGGGCCGACTCTACCGTACTCAAATCGCCGAAAATTCTCGTCATGCACCACGTTTCCAGGTGGAGCAGGCGGTAGACCGACTTGATGGAGGAGCCTGTTCGGCCACCCAGAAAACAGCGGTTCCCGGTAATATGGCATTCCAATCTGGTTCAGTGGTGTCTTCTTCGACCAATCCAGCTGCTTCGCGGGACTGGCTGGATCGGCAAATGGGCTTGGTTTGGAGTTCTCGGTGAATTGCAGCTTCGAGGCGGAACCATAGAGTGTAATGGATGTGGTATCAGACAATCCGAAGCCCTTACCCGAAGGCATCATCTCTAGACCGCTGAACTGTGAATCGGGCCATGCATTGATGTATTTTATACTCGGAACGTCAGGGTTCTGGATGTCAATCGAATGGAGCAATCCGCTTTGTGCAAGAATGATACATGTAGATGAGAGCTTTGGATGCATGCGCACAAAAGCAGCACCTTGGTGGAAGGGAATCGGCGGTGCAGGTTTGCCGGTCTTTAGATCGAATACTCGAACCATTCTTTCCAGAGTGAGACCGTGATACTGGGTTTGTGACCAGCCGCACGTGAGGAGATAGTCGCCTCTCGCGTCCATGTCGTTGACGTTGCCCGCGTACGGTGTCCAGCTGTGCGTAATGGAAAGTGTTTTTGAGTCGAGTAGATGGATGGAGCCATCATGGGCAGCAGCGCATATATGCTGGCCGGCAAGCCGCATCATGGTGTATGGAACTGGGCTCTGGGACGTAATTGCCTCGGAAACGTCTCCCCTCTCCACATCAATGCGATACATGAGAGTCTGACAGCCGGCGACTACTAGTTCCTTGGAGTCGCGGCCGGTGAAGCTCATGCAACGCAAATCGCGCATACCGTGGTGGCCAGTGTGCCATTGTGTTAAGCCACGCCGGGAGGACAGATGCACGCTTGTCGCGGACACAGAGATGACGCCTCGGTCGCAGAAGAGTAGTTGTTTGACGGCAGCACTACTCGGCGCAGTTCGTGGAGCTACACTCACGTGGCCGCGGTAGGACGTGTACTTCTGGAGTTCAGGCCCGTAGTAGGAAGTGATTCTTCCCTGCAGGTCATCAGACAAGGCACGAAGGGCATCGAATGGAGACGGGACGAGATTGAGACGGCGAACAATCGAATGTCTTCAACTACTTACATGCTCGGTACCCGTCCAGAGCAGCTCGTGGGAGGGATCGAAAGCAAATGTGGTCAGAGCAGGCCCTTGGTTGGGTTGGTTGGGCGTCGGCGAAAGCGTCAGCCGAGCGGCTTCATTCCAGTCGCCTTCCATCGCGCTGATTTGTACTGTCGCATGTCTGAGGTATCGAGTGATAGCGGGTGGGCGAGGGATCAGAACATGGCATGTACGTGTACAAGGCGCGAGGCATTCAATCGAGTTGCAGTGTTGTGATGTCGCGCGTCTCCACGAGAGGTTCGGGAAGGCCCCATTGGCTCACGTAATCATTGCGCTAGCCGTTGTCGGCTCTCCCCGTTCGCGCCTCCAATCCACCCTATTATTTACCCCGGCCGCTCGATTGTTGTTCGTAGGAGTTATTATCGGGTGCTGTGCCACCAGCTCGCGAGCAACAAGGTACATGCACACGTATTTGGGGATCGGTGACTCGACCAGGCATCTGGGTTCTGACTAGACAAGTCCCCACAGCGATTGGACAGGAAGCTACAAGTGACACCCAGTCATACCCGACTGTGCCTCCACAGCCTCCTACAGATGCGTTGCACGGTATATATACCTAGCAGACTGCTGCCTCGAGTCTCATCGAGACCAACCTTTCTTTTTTTTACGTCTGCTACCAGAAGAGCTACTCAACCCGCACCACCAAAACGAACCATGGCAACAGCTTCGAATATGAAGGAAGACTTGACAGCCTTTCATGATCATTTGAACAAGTCCAACAGAATCGTTGCGCTCTTAGGTGCTGGTATCTCCGCTTCATCCGGGCTTGCCACGTTCAGAGGAGCCGGAGGTCTTTGGCGAAACCATGACGCGACTTCTATTGCCACTCCTGAAGCATTTGAAGAGGACCCGGCGCTCGTTTGGAGATTCTATTCATGTGAGTGATAAGATCGGACCATAAATACACTCCAACTGACATCGTGAAAAGATCGCCGTCACAAGGCGCTGCAAGCCGAGCCCAATCCCGCCCACTATGCCCTGGCCGAGCTGGCTCGTCGCAAGCCCCGATTCTTGACACTGAGTCAAAATGTCGATGGATTAAGTCCACGTGCAGGCCATCCGCCAGAACAGCTCAAGCTTTTGCATGGCAGCTTGTTTCAAGTTCGATGCCACAACCCAAAGTGCGATTATCAGGAGGACAACTACGAAGACCCAATCGTCCCGGCGCTCGCTATCCCCACAGACGGCAAGGACCCTACTACCAGGGAGGCACTGGAAGAAGCACAGACTGCAAAGAAGCAGGGCACCGAACTCGACATCAGCGATGCTTCTGTACCAATTGAAAAGATCACCACGAGCCAGCTGCCCCATTGCCCAAAATGCGAGAACCGTCTTCTTCGGCCGAACGTGGTGTGGTTTGGGGAGAATCTGCCACGAAAGACCATCGAAGAGGTCGACGAGTACATGGATCAACGCGAAGGTATCGATCTGATCATGGTCATTGGCACTTCTGCAAAGGTCTATCCCGCAGCCGGATACTCCGAGGAGGCACGAGATAAGGGTGCCAGCGTGTGCGTGATTAACATGGGTAAGTCGCTCCAGTATGCAATCGTCAAATTTCTTGTCAGGCTGACCAGAGGCAGATCCAAACGATCGTCCGCCAGGGGGGTGGAAACAGGGAGACTGGTTCTTCCAGGGAGACGCTGCTGAATTAGTCCCGAAGCTGCTGGAGCCGGTCATTGGCACTCTGAGGCTGCCATCGAAGTCCATGGTATGAACATTGAGCGTGTTTCGGCATCAGCGATGATACTTATGTAGTGGTTGAGTTCAATGGCAATTTCGTGACTGATTCCGAGAGTGCATGCAAGGACTGCCCAGGCAGATATGTCTTGCAGTCTTGACATGGCTCCAAGACGCGATGGTAGTAGTACGGTCACGCGGACTTGAACGGCCGGCATTGGCGTCCGCTCGGATGGGTGCACACAAAGTCAGGCTCCCGCACGAGCGTCATGGTGATGGGGATGCTTGCTGGTGGCACACGCAGACGTGCGGCGATGTGGAAGGATCACACGTGTTTAATAATAATAATAATAATAATAACAATAAGCGCCCGGGGCGTAGGTGAATGGACGTTCCGGAGTGGAAGGGCGTTGTCGAGTGGTGAGTGGTGAGGTCTAGAAGTGGAAAAGGTCCGGTTCGAGGCTTGAGCACCACCCCCCAGTCAGATCCTTGTCCGGGGACAGCCGCCGCATACACGCGACCACACGGAGGACCGCCTGCCACGGAGAGTGCGCTCCAAACTCTCTCGACTCGACCACAGCCTGTTCTGCTCTTATACACCGATTTCCGTCTGCCTGCCGACTCTGCATACGACACCGACCGACGACCGACATTTCAGTCCTGGCTCCCGACCGCGACATGTTATCCCTATCCCCCGTGCGGCGCGAGTGAGGTGGTAATGACCGCGAGACCGCCGCAGCAGTGCGAGTCAGCAACGTGCGACATAACTGCATTCCAACCCTTCCCAGCTGCTGCGTTCCGGCTCAATCCCAGATCCACACCGCGTTATGGCCACCCCGTCGCCGTCGGTCAGACAGCAAGAGCTGGAGCGTCGCTATCTTGCCAACCAGGCCCGCCGCAACAACTCCAGCCCTACCCCCTCCGGCAGCAGCAACGCCAATCCCAAGAGACCGACACACCAGCCGCAGCCGTCCATCAGCGATGACAATTACCACGTGACAGAGGCGATTGGTAGCTGGTACGGCCACGAGGAGTCGTCCGCAGGCATGGCAGGCATGGCAGGCACAGAATATCAGAAGCGGGACCCACGCCCGCTGAGCTACATTGGCGGCCCTAGTGAGCGGGAGAGCTTCGAAGCCAAGCGGCAGCGACGACATGGCACTCTGCTGGACTCCAACGCTGCCAGATCACCCACTCCTCCCACCGGCCCGACAACACGCACACCGCTGGCCCATACCCAGAGCAACGAGCGTGTGACCGCTCCTACCGAAGGCAACGGCAGCCCGCATTCGCCCAAATCACTGCAACGCATGAGCTCGTTGGGCTCCGAGAACATGAACGGAGCGTCTCCAACATCTTCACCGCCCCTGAGCCGGCAGCCCTCCTCCGACGCAGCGGTGCAGCAGTTTCCGCTGAATGATATCGATTACGAATCGAGCCCGGAAGCGGTCAAGCAGGAGATCAGCAATCTGAATGCGCTGCGCCGCATGTCCATGAACATCGAAGCAGTAGATCCAGATCTACCGACCTTCAGCAGCATCCCAACTGTTGCGCCGAAGCAGTCAGATAACGACGATGATCCTTCCAAGTTATTCTGGGTGCCCGCACGGTTACATCCCGAGTTGGCGCCCAAAGAGTTCAAGACATTCATCGAGGACAAGGTGGACAGGATCAGGAGGAGATCGGGCGGCGAGGATAATCTTTCCCCGGACGGCTTGGAAAGATCTGGCTCTGGTAGCAGTCTACGGCGAAAGAAGAGCATGCTTTCACACCAAATCGATACCAAGGGCAGTTACGAAGATGGAGCCGATCGTCTGGAGAGGAAGCGCTCGAGCGGCATGACACTGGAAGGTCAGGCTACGGTTGAAAACTTGTCAGATCTGGAGGCATTGGTGAACGATCCGTCGCAGCTCATACGTCGCATGAGCTTAGACACTCAAAGGCGGTCTTTGGATTCAGGCGCTGCGGGAGCGGACGCCGACATGCCCATACTGCCTCCTGCCACCGGTTCTTTGAAGAGGTCCACTCGGACACAGTACCGGCGAGGCAGTCTAAAGAAAGGCGAGCGGGTACCATTTTCCAAGCGTACGGTACAGCGGCATGCCGAGTCAGATAGCGAGGAAAACCCAATGAAGTCTCCAGTTGAGCCTCCAGTTTTAGGTTTGACGAGGATACAGACCGAGCCGACACCTCCAAGTGAAGCGCGAGAGGACTACTCAAGATCATCTGCAAGCAGATCGCATCGACTGGGGCAATCTCACTCTTCGGAAGACCTCTCTGCGGAGCAAGAACGGAGAGAAACAGTCTCACCACCACCTGCAACGAGGGACGAACAACGAGAAGAGGATTACTATGACGATCGACCCCAGTCACATGCGCAGGGCGCCTCGCGGCAACCTGCACAGTTTCAATCACGGATTGCTTCGTCTGGCCGGACGACAGCCCAGTTGCCTGGGTACAATAACACGAATCCGCTACCGAACATTATCGAAACTCTCCCCGACGGCACAAAAGTGCCCGTGGGAAATCTGGCTCAAAACATCCCCGAGCGCAAGTCATCACACGAAGTTCCTCGCCAATTCCAACGAGGTGGAGCACACATGCGACCGGTTCCCGGACGAGAAAAGCAATCCTCACTCGATGACATATCCTCACATCCTTCGCCTCTGCCTGGAAGTAGTAACACTCGGACGGACGCGTTGACTCTCGTGCCTACATTCGACGAAAAGAAGTCTGAGAAGAAAGATCCTCCACGAAAGAGCAGTTGGAAGTGGATCCTGGGCAGCGACGACAACGATAAGGAGAAGAAGTCGAAAGATGATGCCAATGCCGAATCATCTTCCTCCAAATCTAAGGGGGGTAAAACAGCCAAAGGATCCACGGACAAAGCTCGGCTGGATGTGTTGCAGAATTCCATCGATGGCACTGTGCCTGCGAGAGGAAGAGAAAGCCTGGTATTGAATCGCGAAGACATCAAATTGGAGGATGAGCGCCGAAAGGACAGCAAAAAGGCTGCAGAACCCAAAAAGGAGAAGGACGGACTCCTCTCGACGCTCTTCGGTGGCAAGAAGAAGACTTCGGACAGCGATCTCAAGGAGAAGAAGCGAAAAGCCGATCGCAACAGCGGCCTTTCGGCCGAAGTGGCACCGAGGATATTGAAGCCTGACATTGACTACAACTGGACGCGATTCAGCATTCTGGAAGAACGGGCCATCTACCGAATGGCTCACATCAAACTCGCGAACCCGCGACGAGCATTGTACAGCCAGGTCCTGTTGTCGAACTTTATGTATTCCTATCTTGCAAAGGTGCAGATGATGCATCCTCAGATCCAGATACCCGCTGCGCAGAGAGCGGCGCAGCAGAAGCAGCAACAGCAGCAGCAGGAACAGCAAAGCCAGCAGCCGCCAGAGTACAATCAGTACCAGAGGTGGCAAGAGGTGAGCAAGAAGCGCGTTGGAATGGAGTGGGGCGCAACTAATGGGTTGAACAGCAACAAGCACGAGAACAAGCTGCTCAAGAGGCCGCCTCGGGCGCTGGTCGCACGAGCTTTGACATGGTCCATGGCGGGGATTCGGGTAACGAACTGGAGCGGGGGAGTGCTCAGGATTACGGCCGACAATCACACGCATCATCACGAGGGGGTGCTGAACAGCAGCAGCAGCAGCAGCAACAAGGACAATACGATGGCGGGGATCAGCAGCGAGACTCGGGGTACAGTGTTGCCAGTACGCACGATTACCTGGGATACTCTAATCAGCAGGGTCTGTGGGAGAACGGGGAACGGAGCGAAGAATTGTGGTGACGACGTCGTCGATGGAAACATTGTACATCTCTACAACATTGTGTTCTTTGCGGCCATATCACTTCTCGCCGCCCGGCATGCGAATCTTTAAGGCTGGCAGAACACCTCGCCTACTCTATTCATCCCTCGAGTGTGGCGAATGGTCGAGCTCTTTCAAGCGTGACAAGACTGACAATGTAGGTCCACTCACTTGATGTCCGATTCCAATATTTTTTCCACGACCTCCCCCAGGCCAGGTCTCTCATAGCCTCGATCAAAACGCGCTTCGGGTCATGGTAATCGCAGCAGCGATCCGTTCATTGACACGCACGCGCGAACGAACGATAACGATTCTCTCCCTCTTTTCTTTTCTTTTCTCTTCTCTTCTCTTCTTCTCTCACACGAGCTCTCGGCGAGATTTTTGTGCTTATGACGGCATCGTATGTAGGTGTTTGGTGTCGTAAATTATAGGAGGATCTATCTACTACGTGATCAAGAGGGAGAGAGAGAGAGAGAGAGAGAGAGAGAGAGAGAGAGATCAGGGTTGGATCACTTTTGTTCCTCGAGGGAATCCATGCCCCGTTTTATGGATGAGTTTGATTTTTGTGGGAAAGGAGGGGAGGGGAGGGGAGGGGTAGTTTCTTCTTCTTTCTGTATGGTTTGGTCTTTGTGCTCCTCTCACAGTATCTATCATGATGAGGAGGAAGCTTTTGAGACGAGTGATGGAAATAGAAGTTTACTTTGGCGTGTTGAGTGAATGGAAGTCATTCATCAACACTTGCATTGATATATGGTATCGATGCTGTATGAAGGTGGAGGATGCCGAAAGCGAGCTGATGCGTGCGAGCGAGCACGTGGGAGTACCGTCATGATTTGGTCATGGTACGTCCCCGCCGTTGGTGCGAGGTACAAAACGCAGTCGGTGTTGTTGCACCAAGGAGCAAGGTGAAAATTCACAATTAGAAGTGAGAACGGTCGTCGGTGTAGGATTTCACTTGTGTCAAGTGCAGAGAATTGCTGTCTGCTGAGCGCAATCCGTCGTAGTGGGAACGGAGAAGAGAAGGAGCTTGAGAAGAAGGTATTCCCCCACGTCCTTTCCATTCCAAAGAGCTCGACGACGGGTCTGATGGTCTATTCTAGAGCCATTGAAACACGATCACATACATCCTCTTCGGTCTTCAAAAACATCCATCGAACCACCCACGATGCCGTTCCGAATCATCCCACGGCCGCAACCTCTCCGGCGCGTCGTCGGCGTCGTCGCACCTTCTGCCCCGACGACGACGACGACGACAAGAAGGGCCTTCACGTCGACCCCACGATTCCGGTTGAAGGAGGACACGCCGCAGAGTGCGGAAGAGATTGAGGCGGCGAAGCAGGAGCAGCTGAAGACGGGCAGGCGCAAGGGAGAGCTGAAATCGCAGTCGGAAGCTGCCGTGGGCGCGGATCAGCAGAAGGTACGGGATCACGGGGAGCATATGGCGGATTTGCAGGAGCAGACGGCGAAGCAGAAGCAGGAGGAACATCCTCAGGGGAAGTCGTAGGGGGGGAGAGTAGATATGCCGAATAATGTACAGTTGTAGTACCATTTACCTTATTAGAAATCGGCTGCTCCGACGCCACTTCATCTCTCACCGACGCTGTGCGTGCAACTTTCACCACCGCCTCTCTCTCACTCCCACACACCAATATATCACCTTTGTTGTCGCGACAGGCTCCGTCTGTGGCATGCTGAGATGTCGCCACCACGTCCGAGATTCCTCACGTTGCCGCCCCTCGCTCCTGCGGCTCTTCAGCTCCACACGTGCAAGACGAGCAGGACATGAGACCATCACCATCCCCTGCTCCAGTAACGGCAGCATCACGCTGGAGTAATGCCCCCAAGTCCCATATCCACAGGAAGAAATGCTAACACAGAGACAAGCATCCATCATCCGCTGACCGCACCGCCGACTACAACGACAGCAGGTGTCGCGCTATACCTGCCCAGAGGGCCAATCCTGAACGACCCGCACCAGGATGCATCAAACGTATCCATTCTCCAGTCCATCCTGCCGTATCACGTCGTCCAAGTCAACTATCGATGCGGCACGTCGAACAAGTACCCCACGCCCATCCACGACGTCGCGACAGGCTACGACTGGATCGTCTCCCACCTCCTCCCCAAGCGAGCCATCGCCCGGGCAGGCCGCTCCGAGCACGTCGGCCGGATCGCAGTCTGCGGCGAGCTCGTCGGCGGCCAACTCGCCACCATGCTCGCTCTCACCGAATGTCGCGCCGGCGAGCCCGGCGTGGTGGCAGCGGCCGTCGGGAACGCCATAGTCGACTGGGTAGCTTTCCAAAACGAAGAAGCTCAAGTCTGGTCACCCGTCAAGAAATCGCCACTTCCTACTACTACTACTACTCCCTCCAACACCGCTCTGACAACTGCCATCCTGGCCAGACTCCGAGCGCAGCTCTTCCGGAAGTCGGCGCAATACTACGACCCCTTCGCATCGCCGGCGCTTTTCTTTCGCACGGCGGGAAGCGAGATCCCAGAGGACGTCGACGTCGACGTCGAAGGAGAAGAAGAAGAAGAAGAAGAAGAAGAAGAAAAAGGACCTCTCGATGATTTCGATGAACTGGCACGCTTCGAGAGAGGGGATTTCCTCCGCGAGCAGCGTGCTCTGAGCGCGGTGCGGGGACTCCTGGAACCCTCGCTGTTGTCGGATGGAGTAGTTCCCCCTGCAAAAAAGAGGAAGACCTCACGGCGGTACCCGAGTAAAGCCCTCGGGCTGCGTCTTCCGCGCTTCTTGCTGTCGGCTGGTGTCGCGTCGCCGCTGTCGAGTCAGAGCGAAGAGCTGGCGCACCTGCTGAGACAGAGTTTCGCGAGGCAGGCCAAGTCCGCGGGAAGTAAGGGCTACTACGACGATGAAGATGATGGTGGTGGCTCGGATGTGTCAGAGGACATGGTACGCCACGAACAATACCCTGGCCTGGGGCTCTGGGATAATTCCCAAGCCGGACGTTCCAGAATGCGAGCGGCAGCAAGCTGGATGGCATCAGCCCTAGCACGATGAACACACAGACTTCGTTCCTCTCATATATACAAAGCCACTCGCTCCTCTCTTGTAGGCCCCCTTCCCCGTCGGCACAAGCCAACATCATCTCCTCCTCCCCAAAAACCTCTCCCCCATCAACCGTCTCGCCTCCTCCCCCCCATCCTCAAAAGCCTCCGCAAAAACCTCCACCCCCGCCGCAATACCCCCATCCACATGACAATTCTCCCACCGCTGCATCAACCGCTTCTGAAGCCTCACCGCCCCCGTCCCCATATCCGCAATCCGCCTCCACCAGTCCTCCACCCCTTGATCCAGTGCTTCCGTAGTTTCCACCACCCGCTCCACAAGCCCCCACCTCTCCGCTTCCCTGGCGTCGATCCGCTCTGCGAGATACAGCAATCGCCGCGTCCGCCCCATGCCGATCAAGCCGGGTAATAGTGCTGCTTCCACGACGCTCGGAATTCCGATTGCCACCTCGGGCATTCCGAACGTGCTGCGCTGCGTTGCGATTCGCAGATCACAAGATGCGAGAATTTCCAGGCCGGCGCCGAGGCAGAAGCCGTCGACGCGCCCGATGACGGGCACCGGTAGGCGGCGCAGGGATGTACACGCGGCGTGGATTTTGGTGATGAAAGTTTTGGCTTCGGCGGGTGAGGTGAGGAGTTTCATTTCGGTGATGTCGGCGCCGGCGATGAAGGAGGGGGGTTTCCCGTGAGAGGGTAAGGCGCCCGTGAGGATGACGCAGCGGAGAGGGGGGGAGGAGGTGGAGGAGGAGGTATCATCGTAGTTCGAGAGTTCCTCGCAGACTGTGCAGAGGTCTTGGAGGATGCGGGTATTGACGATGTTGAGTTTCGTCGGGTTCGAGATGGTGATTGTTGCAATGGAGGAAGAAGAATGTTGGCCTCCCGATGATGATGATGATGATGAGGGGATGTCTTGAATCTGGTGGAAGACGCCGGGTTGTTTCCCGTCCGGCTCGGATGTAGATGATGATGATAGTGATGAGTACGCCCGTCGAAGCAGAGGCTGGGAAACTTGCCATACCACCGCTGGCTTTCCGCTCGTGACAGCACGTGACGAAGATGGACCCTTGGACGCCAGTCCTCTCTTCGCGCCAACGGCTCCGGCAGCTCGAATCCCTCTCCGCGTTGTAAGTATTCTTGTGCTCGGCCTCATAGACCACCGCGCAAGTTCGCGCTGCATGATACCTGCTGAGCCGCTGACATGCGCATGTTCGGAGGAGCCAGTGTCCCTCTCAGACCAGCCAGTGCGAGCAAAACAAATCCGTATCCTGGATATCAGAAAGTGGCGTGTAGTGAATGGTTCCAAATCTCTGGGCCCAAACGTCAAATGGTATTCGCACCCCGCAGAGATCACCACAGGCGCACCCAGAGAGAGAGAGAGAGAGAGAGCTCCACCACGCGAGCTTTCCCCGCATGAGGTCAATCTTATGCTGAGGTGGCCTTGTAGCGCGTAGCAGTCTGAAAGGAAAACCCTCCACTTTCGTCGAATATTCTCCAACTCGACTCACTCAACCAACTGGACAGGATTGAAAGAGAAGATAATACAAGAACCAAGAACCAATTGGAAACGCAACAAAAAAGGACAAACTTACCTATCATCCAAGATGGCGGGAAAGATGAAGGCACTCCACTACGACGGCCCGTTCAAGGTGTCCGTGAAGGACATTGACGTGCCCAAGATCCAACATCCCGACGATGCCATTATCAAGGTCACAACCACCTGCATTTGCGGTAGCGATTTGCATGTAAGTCTCGCTGTCCCATTGTAGCAGAAGAAGTAGATCCTGACGCCTGCGCTCCCAGATGTACGAGGGCAGGACGGCAGCGGAGGCCGGCCTGGTCTTTGGACATGAAAATATGGGTGTCATCACAGAGGTCGGTCCCGGAGTGACCCTCCTGAAGAAGGGCGATCGAATTGTGCTGCCATTCAACGTTGCAGACGGCCGGTGCAGGAACTGCGAGGAGGGCAAGACAGCATTCTGCACAGGTGTAAACCCGGGCTTTGCGGGCGGCGCGTACGGCTACGTTGCAATGGGTCCATATCAAGGAGGACAAGCTCAATATCTGCGTGTGCCGTACGCAGACTTCAACGGGTTGAAGCTCCCAGAGGGCACGGCGCATGAGGCAGACTTTGCTCTTCTCGCAGACATCTTTCCCACTGGATGGTAAGTAACGGCATAGATGAGAGGCGCCCCTTTGCATCGTCTTCGCCCATTGGAAGGGCGTCTGAGAGGCTGCCACCGCTGTGCGAAGACGCTCGTGGTCTGAGACATCTGCTGACCTTCCATCACTCGATTTTAGGCACGGACTCGTTCTGTCCGGGTTCAAGCCCGGCGAGAGTGTGGTCGTCTTCGGCGCAGGTCCAGTCGGTCTCATGGCTGCATATTCTGGCATCATCCGCGGAGCCTCGAACGTCTTCGTCGTGGATCAGGTCGAGGAACGCCTTGACCAAGCCAAGAAGATCGGTTGCATACCCATCAACTTCAGAGACGGCGATCCGGTGAAGGCAATCATCGAGAAGAACGGCGGAATGGTCGATCGATCGGTAGATGCAGTAGGATACCAGGCCGTGAGCTCGGGCGGCAACAAGGAGCAGCCAAACATCATCTTGGACCAGATGATCATGGTGACCCGGGCATGCGGCGGCTTAGGTATTCCGGGTTTGTACGTCCCATCGGATCCTGGTGCACCCGACGAGCAGTCCTCCAAGGGAATGATCTCCATGCCATTCGGAAAGCTATTCGAGAAGGGACTCTCACTGGCTACTGGTCAATGCAACGTGAAGGCATACAATCGGTACCTCCGCGATCTCATCATTGCTGGCCGCGCGAAGCCGTCGTTTGTGGTATCGCACGAACTAGACCTTGAGGATGCTCCCATGGCGTATGTATCGACGGTTCGCATGTGTGGCTGGTGTGCTGACGTTCTCTGTGCAGGTACGAGAAGTTCGACAAACGTATCGAGGGTTATACCAAGGTCTTGCTGCACCCGAACGGCCCACTCGCATAGATGGTCACGCGTTTGTCGGATGGTTCCGTAGCAAATAACAGCCAAGTCGTACACCCCGAGCCTTTTCAATGTCGCCATTGTGATCCGAGTGTAGTACAGGTTCGGCCCATGCAGCATATCTTTCCAGGCCGGATGCGGTCCGAGCGGACTGGCTCTTTCTCACCTAGTCATCTCTGCCTCCAGCGACCGAAGAGTATGTCCCTCGCCCACTTAAACGTCGTCTTCGCCCTGCAGCACCCGCGCACTGACAATCTTGACTTCTCCCTCCGGCCTGTCCTCCCCATTCGTCTTCACCAACCCCATCCTCTGCACAACGCGCATCCCACTCTTCACACGCCCAAAGATCGTATGCTTCCCATCCAACCACGGCGTCGGCGCAAGCGTAATGAAGAACTGCGACCCATTCGTGTCGGGCCCGCTGTTGGCCATACTCAGCACCCCGGCGCCCGTATGCTTGAGATCCCCGCGAATCTCGTCTTCGAATTTCTCGCCGTAGATCGATGACCCGCCTCGTCCGGTGCCGGTGGGATCGCCGCCTGTTTTTGTTTTTCGGTGCGTGTCAATCGGCTGCAATGTGCGGATGTGAGAGGGCAACGGACTGACTGACTGACTGACCTTGGATCATGAAATCCGGTATGACCCGGTGGAAGACCGTATCGTTGTAGTAGTTTCTACCCGCGAGCGTCGCGAAGTTCTGGCAGGTTTTGGGCGCGTGAGTGGTGTAGAGCTCCACGACAATCTGGCCCATGGAAGTCTCGAGGGCGACATTTTGAGCCATGGTTTATAGCGGGTTGCAGATTGGATGAGGAGGGAGGGAAACTGTAGTCAAAAGTGTGAACGCAAAACCCATCAAGGTCCGTCCCCGATCGGGGTCCATCAAGGTCGCGCGGCACAAGCAGGTAAGGTGGGCGAGGTCGGTGAAACTTCGGGGGAAGTGGCATTTGGCTTATCTAAGCGCCTGTCCCGTGAGACGTTCAACTTTCTTTACTCATTACCTCGATTCCGTTGTCAATAATGGGTCTACCTGTACTGATAAACTGGATGCTAAAGCCGCATTTCGAGAACACAGCCATGCCAATCGCTCTTGCCTGGCCGCGGTCCTGTGAAATCACCCAGAGGCACGAAACCTTGGCTTTCATAGTACCTGGAAGAGCACACCGCAACGTCAGCCTTTGAGCATTGGAAACCCATCGCGATCCTTATTACTTGACCAAGTGCCGATGATTCCCAGCCCAGCAATCAACGCAAATGCGTTTCACGCCGGCAGCGAGCGTCTGCTCCCGGGCCAGAGCGATCAAAGCCGCTCCGGCGCCTTTGGCTTCGCTTCCAGCATTGCGATTGGAGATCAGATACGCCAGATAGACGAAAGGGTCGCCTGGATCCTGCTCCGGGAGGATGTCGCGCGTGTAATTGTTGGACTTGGATTCCAGTACCATGCCAGCCGCTGGAGTCCCGCTGCTGGTCTCCGCTACGAACGCTCGACACCATTCACTGCTCCAAGGTGCTTTATGCTCGCTCCTCTCGATCCAAGCGCGAGTCGTGTCCGACACTCGAGGGTTGGTTTCCCGTATCACTCCGGTGCCCCATTGATCAGAGCTGCCTACACTCGAGAGCCATGCGATTTGAGATTGCTGGAAGTCTATCAAAAGCTCGTGGTCTGAGGCGGCGATTGTCGCCGGGCGAATTGTGAATGGCGTTGACGGTGGCATTTTGATTATTGTATGATGTTGGTTCTAGTCGAAAATCATCGTCAACGGCTGCTCATGGGCTGAAGTTGAGGCTGATTGCTGCCTGGAGACTGACAGGACTTGCCTTGGCTTTGGCCGGTTTTACTCCAATTCCGAACCCCGCTATATCCACTAGCTCCGTCGAGTAGGTATTCTGGGTTGGTGGAATTCGACCCACATAAAACTGCATACGTCTTCGTCGCGCGTTGGAAAGCTGACACACGAGAGCAGGTCCGAACTGTCGGTCAGCACTTCAATGGCATGAAGGGAGTATCTTACGGACCATGTTGCTGGATAGATCGCAACTGAGAGACAAGAGCCAGTACACCAACACTGCTGGGATTGAAAGATGGAACGACACACTTCTTGAGAAAGGCCGGCTCTCTTATCAGAGTCGCCCCTATTGATGCAGAAACGTAAGACGCTTTGGGACCTCCTCAGACAGGCCACAAAGCTCTGCGTAATTGTCGATATCTTCACCACGCTGTCTCACTCGGTGTAGAAACCTGTCCAGACTGCATCCACCAGCCGGTCCGTCTGTGCAGTCCGGAATTGGCACGATGCCGTCGTTGATATTGAGCCGTACGTAGGTATCGTTCTTTGGCGGATCGCCTGGAGAATTAGGTCAGCGTGTAGTTGGTCCGTGGTTTCTCTGAGTTTTCTTACAGTAAATGTGATTCGGATAGCCATATTCCGCATTATCCCAACAGACCTGCGGTGCCGGACAGACAAAGCGTTCGAGAATGAAGCGACCGCCCATTGGCTGTGTCCATATCAGCAAGCTTGAGGCTAAGTCTACATCAAAGACACAGACATACCGTGACATCTGACATCTTCCAGGTACGATTTGGCAAGAGATGCGAAGTCGGCAGGTGAGGTTTCTGAGGAAAAACGTCCATCGCGGCGAGAAGGGCAATCATGTCGCCATCATGAACGAAGCTCAAGAAGATGGGTCCGGCTTCAGGTCCCTGGTGCAGCAAGTTCGCTGTGGCATTTAGCCAAAGCCATCCTAATGTTGGTCCATACTTGTTTCCAGGACCGGATCTGTAATAGTACATGACATCTCGAGCGTACTCGAATTGCAACTGTTCTTCTTTCGCGAAGGCATTGCACCACTCCGATGAGCCCTTGGCGAGAGTCTCAAAGGCACACATCTCTTGCATGGAATAGACTTCGGAGCTGGAGAATTCGATGCTTGGGTTCTGTGCTTGCAGACGAGAACTGATGTCCGATAGATATGTCTGGCGGAAGGCATCCCAGTGCTCAGCACCGCTTCCATGGCCTTGGCGGTCCGTTGCATAGTTCGGACATGCACGCCCTGGCGTCAGCGTGTTTACTCCTCGATCAAGTGTCTCTGGGACGATTTCCAGCGTGGCAAATTCCTCGAAGTCCAGACCGAGAAATCCTGTCGCAAACAGTCGGGCGCTCTCAATCACGCGGTCCGACTGGCTCGCCCAGAAAGTGGTCTGATTTTTGGCCAGAGCCTGTTCGAGTAATTTCATGTATCGAGTTCTGAGTCTTACGCCTGTCGCGAAGGCTTGCAGAGTCCCTGCATAGGGGCCTGTAGATGTCAACTGCTCGAATTGTTCGCTCGGATGCGGCGCAAAGAAGTCCCAGGAGTTAACGAATGATAAATCTCCCTCCAATGTGAAGTTCAGATGCTGTAAACGCTGATACAGTTCAAGCATGCCTTCATTCTGGTCTTAGCGATTCGCTTCCTGCTTCGAGGCATTGGCTGTGTTGCTCGGTCGCACTCACTTACGTATCCCGGGCTGCATGGTTGGATATCGTTCAGCGTGTCTTGACTTGATATGGATCTGATCGACGGCACAACCTATGGGCAGGTCGATGCCGGAGTCCAGCACTCCGTCCTTCTTCTGGAACCATGGAGAATAGCCTCCGCGATGGCGCAGAGAGCTCCACGTTGGCTCACTAAGTCCAGTCAGCAGCTGCAGCCCCGTCACGACGTCCAGTTGACCTGCCTGTCTGTGGATGCTGAGTAGCACAGGGCATTGAAGCCCCACCAGAGACTGTCGGAATAGTAGAGGACGGCAATGGCCGCAATCAGGATTGCTGAGAAGGCACGCCAAGGCATCATCCGGCCTGGTGGACCAATCTACAAGACCATTCTCCCCGCGTTGGAAGGGGTCTGAGTAGGATGATATTTCGCGTGTTAGTGGTTAGATGATGCGGAGATATGATCCGGAGAGATCCGCGTCCATCGCCGAGCTCGCTCAGATTCGATCCTGTGATCCCACAATTCGGGCCTCAGGCTCAGACATTGCGTCACCTCCGACAGCCTGGAGCTCTCTTGCCCCTCAATGGTTCGCCGACGACGTGTTGCCAGAGGCCCAAGAAGCGCAAATGTTTCTTCGTCCTTCTACGCGAGCTGTCAACTCCATCTCTCACCTTCGACTTCCACTTCCCGCCGCAGCGACATTCGTGACTCCAGCAGTCACATACAGCTTCCACCGATCACTCCGACCGACCGTCACCCGCGTTAGATACGCCAGCACCATGTCGACCCAATCGCATGCCTGCTGCACAGTCCCGCCTGTCGTGGCCGACGGCTACAAAGAGAAGGGCGAATGGACGACTATCCAAGGAATGAGTACGTGGAATCCAGCAAGCTGCTGTCAAAGGTGACCCAAGCAAGTATCACCGCTAACGATCCGTCCTCATTGCAGAGACGTATGCCACCGGCCCTAAGGACGCAAAGACTGCCATTCTCGTCGTCTACGACATCTTTGGTTAGTATAAAGGAACGCATTAAGATTGTCACGTTCTTCGCCATGCTGATCATCTGGCTTCGGTAGGCTTCTTCCCGCAGACACTCCAGGGAGCTGATATCCTCGCACATAGCGACAAGGAGCATCAGTACCAGGTCTTCATGCCAGGTGAGTTATAAACAGAGCTCCTAGCAACTCGGCCCTGCTAACCAAGGACTTAGACTTCTTTGACGGCAAGCCGGCAGACATCTCTTGGTACCCACCAGACACCGACGAGAAGGGAAAGAAGCTCGGCGAGTTCTTCCAGGTATGCTCGGGCAGAACACCAGGATCGTGCATAGCATTCCAACTACAACGCTGACCGGGTGAAACAGACCAAGGCGACACCACCAAAGACCCTCGAGCGCATTCCAAAGGTTCTGGACGAGATCCAGAGCCAGCGTTCTTCCATCCAGCAGTGGGGGATTGTGGGCTACTGCTGGGGCGGCAAGATCGTCAATCTTTCCTCCCAGCAGGGTACCCGTTTCAAGGCTGCGGCTTCCTGCCACCCAGCGATGGTTGACGCGAACGACGCCCCGGGCATCTCCATCCCATTCGCCATGCTTCCCAGCAAGGACGAGCCGAAGGAGGATGTTGAGAAGTGGCAGCAGGCTGTCAAGACCAAGAACATTGTCCAGTGGTGGCCAAATCAAGTTCATGGCTTCATGGCTGCTCGCGCAGACTTGAAGGACCCAGCTGTGGAGGCCGACTACAAGAAGGCTTACGAGCTGCTCTTGAACTTCTTCCACGAGAACTTGTGAGTTCGCCCTCATCTCTTTCCATCGAACCTTCTTCTCTTTCTAATAAGGTGGTCTCAGGTAAATCATACCGGTGAAGGTTTCCGGGACTGATGACTTTTGGCAGGCGCGGCGCGTCGAAGCTGTGAAACTATACCGCACGTGTGACAAGTAAGAGTTGCGAGGTAGCTCCAACCCGTCCTTGCACGGAGGGTTCCAGGTTGCGAAGAAGCCACCGTCAATTCCTGCTTGAAGCCATCCCCAACTCACAGCACTTCTTCAAGTACCGAACTTTCGCGTCTCGATCAACACGAGCTCCATCAAGCGTCGAGACAGAGCAGATGTGCCCAGACTGTTCTAGACCCCTCACATCAACCCAGCAAGATCCTCTCCCATTCTCCCGGTAAATCACACATCCAAGCCAGCCGCCCACGTAAACTTCCTCGGCAATCCCGAAGAAACCTTATTACGAGCATGTGAAAGAGAGAACCCTAGCACAGCTAGCAAAGAAGGAAAGTCCCTCCCTCCCCAAAAAGCCACACAACCTACTCACACACACACAGACACACACACACACACACGCACACACACACAACCACACACCACATGCACACACACAGACGCACAGAACAAAATCTAAATAAGCGAAACGGAAAAGAAAAGCCTGCCCTAACCGCTCCCACACCCCTACAAAACCCTGATCCCGAAGAAGCAGCAAAGGAAGAAAGAAAAGAAAAAAAAGAAAATATCAACCCGTGCGTTCCTGTCTGTCCAACCAACCAACCAACCAATCCAACCCCGTCCCCAGTTTTATCATTGGTCGGCCCCCGGGACCCGGGGGCAATGTCCAAATCCGGACCTACTTCCCCACCCACCCCACCCCCTCCACACACCACCTCTCACCTCTCATGTGCACCTTCTTTGCTCTTGCATGCATGCACATCCCCCCTCCCGTCCCGAAAACTCCGAAAACTCCGAGACAGAACTGTGGAAGATACCATCCCAACCTGCATTTCAACCGTTAGAAAACTCCAAATCAAATCAGGAGCGAAAGGAAAGGAAAAAAAGAAATCGGTGATGGAAGAATAATGAATGAGTGATGGATGAATGAATGAATGAATGAATGGGGAGGAGTGATGAGCTTGCCGCGCTTGCCCTGTCGCTTGCAGGACAGAAGACAGAAGCACAGAACACAGAAGAAGAAGAAGAAAAAAGTGTAGGGGGAAGAAGGTGCAAAAGGGTATATGATATGATATCATCTCGCATTAAGCCGTGGATTGCCGTGGATTGCCGTGTAGAAAGGGAAAGCAGTCAAAGTAGTCCCGTCGCTGCTGCTGCTGCTGCTGCTGCTGCTGAGTGTACCTTATTTATTAGTGGGAAAAAAGGTTTCAAGGTTCCAGTTTCAAAGGTATTATTACTCCGATCGGAGCGGTAGGATGGTGGAGCACAGGAGAAGGGGTAGAGTAGAGTACCGAGGTCGTCCGATGCTGCTGCTCTCTCGAACGGATTTGGGAACCGTACCTACGTACTAGGATAGGTCTCATTGGGAAAAAGAAGGATAAAAACAACGAAGCAAAAAGACTGCTGTCACAAAAGCTTTCATACCTCGTGATAAAAAAAAATGAAAAAAGCGACTGCACTAACAACAATAGATGCGGTCGACAATCCCTCTCGCCTCTCGGTCCATCCTAGAAAAGTATCATATTTCCCTCTCCCTTCTATTCCTCAAATGCGCCCATTTCCCTTGCGGTAAAAGTCAATAGCAAAGCAAATCACACCAAACCGACCGGGCATTAGTAGTAGACGAAAAAAGACATCGTCACGTAGCGTTTCGTGAAGATGAAGCCTCTCACTTCCACAAGAGCCTCTCCCCCCAGTCGTATGTACAATCGAAGATGAAAAAGTTTCAGATCCAAAGCACCCTCTATCGTAGCCGTGGAAACGAAGGGTTCGGGTATCGAGCGTCAAAATCAGAGAAAATGTTGGGTATCACACGGTTGGGAAAGCGCCTGCAGGCGACTCTTCCTCTTTGCTGTTCAACGCCGGGCGCTGTTGCGCGCCGCATAAATCGCAGCGAAAGCGACGCTCCGTCGGATCGTCATGGTGACAGATACGATGTCGCTGTAGCTGCATTTACAGACTCATCGTGAGCCACTCCCACTCCTGTGGTCCAGTAATCATGTTTGGTGGTATTCCAGGGTGCTGCGCCGGTTGTCCAGAGCCTCCGCCCGCCGGGACCATATCTGCGTGCATCCCGGGCACATTAGGTTTCATATTGGGATTCGGAGCGAGTTGGGGATGTGTGGGAGCAGGCGGTCCGCTCTTCGGACCGCTGCCGCTGCTACCACCTCGTGTACCTGCAATGTCGATGTCCATCATATCAGCGTCCCCTTGGCTGAGTGCATTGCTCGCTCGACTCGTCTTTCGTGTCCGCCTGGGAGCGACTTGGCGAGTTGGCGCGCTCGCAGGTGGTTGCGTAGTCGGCTTCGGAGGACCAGGCGCAATCGGAACGACCGTCTTCTTGGGTGCTTCAGGAGCACCAGAGCTTGTTGGTGTAGTTGCAGTAGATCCCGTCCCGGATTTGGGCGAGTCTGCATCTGCGGGCCCCGTCTTGCCAGAGGTGGGCGTACTTCCAGGTGCTTGGGCCACGGAATTCTTGCGGCTCGCTGCTTTCTTGGATCGTGAAGTACCGACCGGCACCGTATTTCCGCTCCCCCGATTCCGCTTCTTGATCACGTCCGTCTTCAAACTCAGCGGTCGAACAACGCCATGCAGTTTCAAAAACAGGCCACAAGCATTGCACAATGGGTGACCTTCAGGATTTCGTCGCCAAAGAGGAGTTGTTTGCGTAAAGCAATTCGTGCAAGTAGTTGGCACACCGCTATTCTCACCACCGGGTCGAGGGCTGCCGGGCCGAGATGGTGCTGCAGAGTTGAAGCCAGACTCTTGCGGCGAGGTGGGCGAAGATTGCGTGCGAATAGAGAACATGCCTGTAGCCATGCCCGCGGTATTCGGAGTTGACGTCGTACGGGGAATCTTTCGAGTTCTTGGATCACCGCCGCGGTTCCTGATCTCGCTCACAGAGGCAGCCGACCCATGTCCTCTGCCCAATCCGCCCTGACTCCAGTTCTGGGGGGATGGAATCATCTCCGTATGTCCGATCTGAACCCCTTTGCGCTGCGCACCGCCATATCGTTCGCTCGAAGGATTGTAATGATTCGAAAGGGTATTGTCCCACTGGTAGTTGCCTTGCATCTCGAAGGACGGATCCTCACCCGGAGAATAGCCCTGTGGCATCATGAAGCCGTTGTCTGGGAATGACATGCATTCGTCGTCCTCTTCATCTTCGTCGGCACCGAATGTGAACATGTGCGGTCTCATAGGAAGGCTCTGGGGAGCGAAGTCGTTGTTCGGCATCACATTCATCGGGTCCAAGTGACCAGGCATCTGGAATGTTGGCTGCTGGAATCCATGAGAGGGAGCACTGGAGGAGATGGCGCTGAACATGGAGTCGCTGTTCGGGTGGAAGACGAACTGCTGCTGAGATGATGAGCTCTGAGGCAGGTTAGAGGAGGGCTGGAAGCTGGGGATCGATTGGTGGGGATGCAGCTGGGAGCCGAAGAAGACCTGGTCTCCCTCGGGGATGGGTTGGGGGGTCGAGACGGTCGAGGGGTAGGCGGAACCCGGAGGCGACTGCAGGCTGGATGCGGTGTGGGGCAGCGGCATGCTACCATACATCTGGCTGAAACCGCTGTTGACCATGGGCGAGCCGACGGGCGAGAAGGTGAAGTTCTGCTGCTGGGCGCCGGCCGAGTTGATGATGGGGTCATTGTCGAGGCCGAAGGTGTCGAGATTGAAGGGCAGCTGGGGGTGTTGGGCGTGCGGCTGGGGCTGGGAGATGGGGGTGTCCAAGGAGTAGT
Organism: Lecanosticta acicola; assembly: GCA_963674455.1. Taxonomy (NCBI): domain Eukaryota; kingdom Fungi; phylum Ascomycota; class Dothideomycetes; order Mycosphaerellales; family Mycosphaerellaceae; genus Lecanosticta; species Lecanosticta acicola. Next base: position 238,878 of record CAVMBE010000016.1, on the reverse strand, counting down.
CGTGCAGAGCGGCTTCGGCTTCGGGATCTCGCATCTCCATGGCGGTGCTGGGAACGGGGGGGACTTGCGGCGATGCCTCAGCCCGTCGCTTGGGCGGCTGCGGAGAGTCAGTCAGATGAGCGATGCTGCTGTTGCTGCTGCTGCTGCTGCTGCTGCTGCAATAATGCTCGACCGGGACGGGGACGGGGACGGGGACGGTGACTTACCCGGCGCTCGTCAATGCTCGTCTTGCGCACGTGCTTCTGGACGTAGCCAAACTCCCGGTTCGTCCTGTTCTGCTCGAGCGGTGGGACCGAGGGGGCGGAGGCACGTGCCAGCGACAGCGACAGCTCCTCGCCTTGAAGTCGCTGCTGCTGCTTGATCGGGATCGCGGACGCGGACGCGGACGCGGACGCCCCGGTCGCTGTTGCCGTCGTCGTCGTCGTCGTCGTCGTCGTCGTTGCCGTCGTTGCCGTCGTCGTCGTCGTCCTACTCGCCGGTGGTTCGTTCTCGGCCACACTGGAAGGTGCGGGTGACAGGCCGGCGGGAGAGCCGATCGAGGAAGGCACGATGAACTCGTCCAGATTCATGCGCTCCTCCTGCTCCTGCTCCTGCGCCTGCGCCCGGGCAGCTTGCTCGGACGACTTGCGCAGCTGTGCAATGCCGCTGGGCGCATTCGGGCCTGCTGGGCGGGGTGCGAGCCTGGAGATCACGTTAGCATCGGTGTGGTGGTCACATACTACTACGACTCGACCCCGGGCGGGCGTGATACCGTCGTCTCTCCAGCTCCTTGCGGCGCAGATTCATCGACATCATGCGCCACGTGAGGTTCTCCAGGCGCTCGCCGTTGGGCAGTTGGCCTTTGGTCTTGTGGTACAGCTTCCATATCTGCGTGCCTAGCGGGTCCTTCTTCTGCATTTCCTCGGGCGACTCCGACTCGACGGTCGCATCGTCTTTCCACTCATGGAAGAAGGACTCGCGCAACACGCCCTTGCGCGCCTCCTTCTCCGTCGGCGACAGGTCCAGGCGGGTGGAGAGGGTGTCGAGGGTGGATTGGGAGGTGAGGGAGGCAATGGCGCTCGAGGTGCCCGAGGTGTTGTCGGAGCGGCCTTCTGGGAAGCGGACTCGTCGCGGCGAGGTGGTGGTGGAGGAATGGGAGACGTCGAGGCCATTGGCAGACACGCTCATGGAGTCGTCCGACAGCACCCCACGCTCCTGCTCCTGCTCCCGCTCATCCTCATGCTGGTCGCGCTGGTCGCGCTGGTGGCTAGCCTGCGCGGGCTGGACTTGAGACATACAGAGATAGCACGACGCACGTGCGATGCATGTGAGAGGGAGTAGGTGAGTGAACTGTCGTAGTCCCCTCGGCAGTAGTAGGCAGCAGCAGTCAAGATGTGTGGTCGGGCGGTGTAGCGAAGGGATCGGTATGGTAAGGTATGGTGAATAATAATCGAGCGCGAGCCCGTGGGCCAGTAGTAGTGGGGAGGAGGTTCAGCAATAATCGTGGGTCAGCTTTTGCTGAGAGCGAGCCAGCTCGTCGCTCCCGTCGCTCGGTCGGCTTCAGAGACGCCACTGCGGCCGGCAGTAGCAACTACTACTGTGCTAGTCGCAGACGACTAGACTACCTTACGCGAGCTGACAACGATCTCAACCTGCGCTTGCGCACTGCGATCCCTTCCACCCGGAGACGCCCGACGACCTTTATTTTCCGGTCGAGGCGTGCTGTGCTGGTGTCGGCGCGATCGGGGTGGGTATGATGATGATGATGATGATGCACTGGAATTCTGCCGCTCTGCGAAACAACGGCAGCAATAAGGTGCGGACGAGAATGTGGTATACGTGCGGTAGGTACGTTATGTGGTAGCACCGCTGCAGAGCTGCCCCTACACAGTGCTTGATGAATGAGTGCACACCACCATGTCCCATCCCACGCCGCCCAGGGCGCTCGACAAAGAGTGGGGACGGACCGAGGGCATTCATTGCGGGCACTCCACCACACACCCGACTGCATCCATGCAACGCCCCGTGCCCCGACTACCTAGAATACACCCGCCCATGTGAACGCTCGCATCTTCACTACAATCCTGTGATCCCACTTCTTCCTGTACTACGGCTACTGCGGACCACTGCCCACTCACCAATTAATCATCCACGACCGCCCTTGCTGTGCATGCCGCTTCTCTCCCAGATGGAATTCCTCTCCTTCGCATTCATCATCATCATCATCTCAAGGCCCATCGTGCTTTGCCCTCCTTCGCGCCGCGAATCCGCGATCTTCGGCCGCGCGAATAATATCCGGAATCTACAGGTATATTGCCAGGGTCCAGAGCAGATGATGCGCATCCTGCATTGACCCACATCCACCACCCGCCCGCCATGCCCTCTGCGCCATGAGGGTCTCGCGCACGAGTTTCCTGGCTGTGCCTACGGATTCTAGATGTAACGCCGGGTGGGGCGGAGAGAAGGCAAATGTTCACGATCCATTCGGTGCATTTCCTCGCATGTGCCTGACGCCTCGGTGGAAAGCGTGTGATGCAGGCCTGCACACTGGGAGAAGAGAGGTAAATCCCATGGAGAATTCCATGATCGTTGCACAAGGCAAATCTTCCAAGGACAGCCTTACCTGGCATCGGTCTGGGATCACTGAGACGCAGTGCTAGCAGCCTGATGTCGGAGCCATCATCAGCAGCGTTGCTGGATCGTTGCTTCGCGTGTCGGCCAACCCCTCTCTGCCTAAGGTAATAAAGCCGGCCGCTATGATTCTCTCCGAAACACCTGTGGATATGATGAGTATGCGCCGCGGCGGGCATCTTTGCTTTGCGGCAACTGTGAGACTTCGTATATGGAGAGCTTCCTTCCAAGGATCTAACGGCAGGCGTACCCCAACCCTTCCATGCGGCGTACGCGCGTGACCCGACAGCTAAAAGCAACGTTAGTGTGTTAGGAGTCTCAAATGTGAAATGACGAAACGGTGGGAGCTTTCGGTACGAGCTGGCCAGCAGCTGCAGTGCCATTATTATTCCAGCCCTCTGAGGATTACTCACCACAGAATTGCCGCCCCGAATCTGTATACTTTGTGGCATATGGCTCGCAAGCAACGTCCTCAACGCAGCGCCGTCTCTGTGTGCTGTGTTCATCATCAATGCTTCAGCAGAGGCATGGTCTGCTCGCTCGCGGACTTGCAGTAGCACCGTGGCGAAAGTGGTTTCGCGTCGCATCGTTGGTGCGCCTTCAGATTTCGACGGGTCCTTTAGCAACCCGGCCTCATGCCGGCCCAGCTGCTGTCCCAAGTTCCCAACACGTCGTTGCCCCCTCGCCGACTCCAGTCCCCGAGCTCTCCAACACCAGTCGCGCGGCTTCAATCTGCTGTGGGCTGCGTGCGGATACCATCCACTGGGTGAGCTCCTCTCAGCGCTCTCTCTCTCTCTCTCTCATCAGTGATGCTAGCTTTGCATCGGAGGACCCTATGGATATGCGAACGCCAGATGGCGCGGCTGTCAATCCCCTCTGGACGTTGGTGCGACCCTTCCGAGCGGGTGTGCCCAAGTTCGAGACCGCCGGTTGCTCGTGCAGTGTGGGTGCCGCCATAGCGCGAGGCGGATCCAGCGCTTGACGAGGGGTGACAGAATACTCGCAGCACACTGTCACATGCTCGCCTGCCTTTCCAGACAGCGCTGCCTGAATTCAGGGTTCGCGGTTTTGCGGAGGGACTGGAGGGTGTCGCACCTCCAGGGAGGGCGTGCACACAGGAAGGGCGTGCACAGGCAGGTAGGGCGTGTGCACAGGCAGGCAGTTGGCGGTTGGCGGCAACCCAAAGAACGCGATCTCTCCACCAGCCACACACCTCAGGCCTGATGAGAGGTGCGTGGGGTGAAGCGAGCGGGATTCGTGGCCCGCGACCTAGTCTCTCGGGTCGTCTGTACGCGTGCGGTATTGCCGCATTTGCCCACCCATCGCTTACTGTATATCCGCCGTAGCATGCCACACATTCCTCCTCGAAGTGGATGGATAGATGGATGGGTGTGCGTGCTGGTGGAGGCGCGCAGTGGCGAGGCAAACATGTGCAGTGCAGTGCAGTGCTCGTGTGCCTCGCCTAGCTCTCAACCTCAACCGCAGGACCCGGTTCCATACCTCCGTCGTCCGCGCCAGTCTGCACAGTGCACACACGGGGGGGGATCCAGTCGTTGCTTGCTTGCTTGCTTGCTTGCTTGCTTGCTTGCTTGCTTGCTTGCTTGCTTGCTGACGTGGAAGGCGGGCTATTGGTAGGAGTGCATCTGCCGAAAGGTCCAGGGTGCCAGTGCCAGTGCCCATTATCCGAGCTGAGCTGGTTGCTTCGGGTACGAAAGCCGGCACCTCAGCGTCGTTTTCCCTCCTAGGCCAGCCAGGACATTCTTCTCATTCGGCCCTTCGATCCATCCATCCATCGGAGGCATCGCATCGCATCGTACGCCAGCCAGCGTAAGGTAGTAGTTTGCCCCCCTTCTTCACTTATTCCCAGAGGCGAGGCGGATGTTGCTCCATCAGGTAATTCGGCATGTGCGAGGCGCCGGAGTTCGTTCGGCCGGCGGGCGGACAAGAGGGAGAGAGGGAGAGAGCTCAACAACAACAACAGTGTCGTTGTCGTCTGCTGTTGCTGTCGCTCTGCCCGGTCCCTTGCTCTCGGAGAGTAACATGTAGTGTTGCTGATGAGAGGATCCATCCCGTGGTGGTAACAATAATAATAATAATGATAAGGTATATAAAGAGAGGAGGGAAGGAAATGACCAGAGCAAAGCAAAGCTCCAAGGTAAGAAGCGCCCTGCACTGCACTGGGTATGATAGATACTTATGTTTGCCCTGCCTGAGAGAGCCCATCGGAATTTTTTTGTATCTATCTCATATCTCATATCTGCCCTCGATGGTGTGCAAGATAGCGGTCAGCATTTTCCCGAAGCCCTTGCTTGTTGCAGGTAGCTACCTGTGTGTCGTGTGTTCTCGTGCCTGATTTTTCTCACTCATCACACACACACCTCCCCTCCTGCCTGCCTGCCTGCCTGCCTGCCTGCCTATCACGACATCAGAGATACTGATACTGGGGAAAAAAAAGCTTATCTCTCGATAAACCCGGTCTGGTCAGGTAGCGATATCTATCTATCACCACCTCTCGTCTCCCCACAGATGCAGAGTCGAGATAGATATCTGCTCTGCTGTACTCCGCACTCCCCGGCGCGGCAACCCGCAATCCGCCCACAAGGCTCCAGTCAGCACTATCTATCATTCGACAAGTCCCTGAGCACGATCATTCGATGGTGTGTGTATGTGTATGTATCGTGAAGTAAGGCGGATGAGAACCGGTCATGACCAGAAGTTGGCTGAAAAACGCCCCATCATCGACCACCTAACCTACGCCGAGAACTGCCAGTTTTTTGAGATTTCTATCGAGCACCGTAACTCGTCTCGCTCGGGAAGTTGTCTTTTTGACGTTTAAAGTCTTAGGTAGTTTCGTTATCAAACCCGACTCTTGATGATGAGTCAGTCAGTCCGTCCTTCCCGTTCACCCCCTCCCATCTAGGAGTAGGAAGCTGTGTGCGTCTGTCTGGCTCCGAACAGCTCGTGATTTCGGATTTTGGTTCCGGGTAGCTTACGTTTCGGAGTATTTCTTTACCAAGGTTTGCAAATGTTCAGGATGTCTGCTGCTATATATTCCAAGTCTAGCCGGCAAGGACGCGGAGTGGTAGGACTGTTTTCGTACAAAGCGGGAGAGGGCCCCCCGAGCTTGCAAGGGAGGGAGAATCTGCATACGCAGGTAGGCAGGTAGTAAGGTCGAGTCCTTGCTGCCTAAGGCTGCAAATTGGGGAATTTTGAGATCGCGAGCTGTCCGTGGTCCTGCTGGTCGTCTTCTACATCTTTTCGGACCGATCTTTCCAGATACACATGCTCTGGACGGGGGGGCCCTTGTTTTGCGTCAGAGCTTTTGATGTTCCCGATGAATCTTACTCTGTATTCACTAGGACGGAGCCAAGTCCGGCCGTCGAGCGCTATGGGTGAGTCGGGTACCTATGCGCTCGGCGGAAATACGGGGCTGGTGCAGGTTACTTCGTATAAGTGGATGAAGTCATACGAAACTACCACTTCAAAGGATCCACTTTCTGTATGTGGAAGGAAGTCCTATATGTAAAGTGAGAGACAGCGTGCTAATCCTGTTTAGAAGGCCGTGGTTTTGCTTTGTCCCTAATGTATTTAGTTTCAGGGCTTTGTCTCATCAACACTCACACTACGACAGTCGGCCCTAGCGCGCCGGCGCTTATCATGCCTGTCCTATCGCCGTTGGATAATGCTGCCGTCGCGGTCTTGCAGTGCAGGAAACACGGGTATGCGAGCGGCAATGCAAGGACATCAGCAGCATACCGATATCTGTTCAGTGCAGGAGTTCCGTATCGCTGCCGCTGCTGTGATGGCTGCATCCTGGCTCCTCGATCGGGTGCCAGGAAGGAGGAGTATAGAAGTGCATACCTTGATCTCCGGGGTCTGACTACAGCGTCTTCGCACGTTGGAGGGTTATGTCGAACGCTGCTACCGCTGATTCTGGGTCATTCGACGTGCTGTTGGCCTGGCATTTGCCAAAGTCCTCGGGAGTGCATCTTTCGCTGCGCGAATACGCTATACGCTTGAAAGGCCCTGCTGGAATACTCTAGCGGTCACCGCCATGTCGCGAACTTCAGCCGTGGACACTATGGTTGCCATGACACCGAGTAGTCTCGTGATATTGCCGTTGCTATCGAAGTTGTTGTTCTGGATCAGAGGATATATATCCGTCGCTCTTCGAGATTCTCTTTTCCCAGTTGTCCCTTCCTGGACTTGGACTGCGAGCCTCGACGCCAATACAGTGATGCCAACCAATGTTGGACCACTTGGATGCCGCGCGTACAGATCAGCACCCGCTGCCGCAACGCCTCGACGGCTTGATCTCGGCCGGTATGCTGCTTGCGAACCTCTCGAAGAGTCTGAGGCCGTCAGAAGTTGATGGATCTTTTGTTGGTGTCACAGCCCAAGTGTGGTGATATGATCGCCCGGTCCGCTTTTCTGGAGAGGAAAGCGGGCGGTTCCTGTGGAGACGGCAGGTGTTGATGCCCTACCCGATTTAGACGCAGCGTTTCAAGTTCCAAACGCAGCTGCACCTGCAATTGCGCACCCAGATCTGCAGCTGCATCTGCAAACTTCCTCCGCTCTGCACAACAACACGCATCTCAGATCCACAGCTCTGCCCCAAGAACTGAGATCCACGCAGGCGAGCAACGAGCTTGATCATCCATCCACCCGCGACTTGCGACGCCGCAACCCGAATCGCAGCAATGGCGTCGCTGGGCGGCCAGAACCATGATTTCCGACTGCCCGTCCCTCCACCTCTTCTTCACACCCGCTCCAGCAACGACGTGCACGAGCAGCCCGGAACGCCCAATGGCGAAAACGATGCCTTCATCTCACCCGTCCAGACGCCGCAGGGCAGCCCAAGCAAGAACAAGATGCCACCTGGCGCGTTTGATCTCCCAAACGTCTTTTCCAATGCCATGAAGCTGCTCCCGATTCAAGGACAATCCAACCACGGCGCCTTGCAAGCCAAGCAGCAAGCCCCTGGTACGCCCAACAAGCACGACTACGATCCGTTTGGCGGTCAGGACACAAAGGCCGGGGCTCCAGGAAGCCCCACGCGCAAGAATGGCAAGGAGAACACGCCACCAACACATCGCCCACAACCACATCAGACACAGAGCTTCATCACGCAGGCTGCCGCTAGCAGACAGGAGCCGTACCGTCAGCGTGAAGATCACTCGCCGACACGTCAGAACAAGACAATATCCGGCGGGCTCACCCCCGACGAGATCGAAAAGTTGCAGCAGCCCAGCATTAAGAGACTGGCGAACGTGACCCAGCTGTACTTTCTCGATTACTACTACGACCTGCTCTCGTACGTGCACAACCGCCAGCAGCGACTTCAGGCATTCAAGACGCACAATGCGCCCCCCACACCATCCATGCCCACGGAAGAAGCCGATGAATACAACCGCCGGTGGACACAGTATCTGGGGCGAGAGCGCGCGACACTTCGGAAGCGACGCACTCGTTTGAGGCATGGCGACTTTCAGATTCTTACCCAGATTGGTCAAGGAGGCTACGGTCAAGTCTATCTCGCTTCTAAAAAGGACACACGCGAAGTCTGCGCGCTGAAGATCATGAGCAAGAAGCTCCTCTTCAAACTTGATGAAGTTCGACATGTCTTGACCGAGCGGGACATTCTGACCAACGCTAAGAGTGAATGGTTGGTACGTCTACTCTATGCCTTCCAGGACGACAAGAGCATCTATCTCGCTATGGAGTACGTGCCTGGTGGCGATTTCCGGACGCTCCTCAACAACACGGGCGTCTTACACAACAGACACGCTCGATTCTACATCTCCGAGATGTTCTTGTGCGTCGACGCGCTGCACACTCTGGGCTACATTCATCGTGATCTCAAGCCCGAAAACTTCCTCATCGATGGCACAGGGCATGTCAAGTTGACAGATTTCGGCTTGGCCGCCGGCTTCCTTGCGCCAGCCAAGATCGAAAGCATGCGCATCAAGCTGGAGGAAGTCGGAAACATTCCTTCTTCTGCGATTCCTTTTGGTCGGCCCATAGAAGAGCGGTCTCTTCAGGAGCGTCGAGAAGGCTACAGATCGCTTCGGGAGCGCGATGTCAATTACGCCAAATCGATTGTCGGCTCACCAGATTACATGGCACCGGAAGTGCTCAAGGGTGAGGAATACGATTTCACTGTCGACTACTGGTCCCTCGGTGCCATGCTCTTTGAGGCACTCGCCGGCTACCCTCCGTTCGCGGGAGCCTCTGTCGACGAGACTTGGCAGAATCTCAAGCGTTGGCAGCAAGTGCTACGGAAGCCAGAGTACGAAGACCCCAACTACTTCCTCTCGCGTCGAACTTGGGATCTCATCACCCGTCTCATCACTGTCAAGAGCAATCGACTTCGCGGCATTGAGCAGGTGAAGGCCCACGACTATTTCCGCGAGGTCGCCTGGGACCGAATTCGCCAGGAGCGTGCGCCGTTCGTGCCTGAGCTCGACTCTGAAACAGATGCTGGCTACTTTGACGATTTCGGCAGTGAGAAGGACATGGCGAAGTACAAGGAAGTGTTGGACAAGCAAGAAGCCCTCGAGCGTATGGCTGATCGTCAAGGAGAGATGGGTCGTTCGCTGTTCGTGGGCTTCACGTTCAAGTAAGTGTATACTGACTCCAAGTGAAGATGAACACACCAACTCACCATTTCTCAGGCATCGCAAACCCAACGTGGATGACAACGGTGCACCGACCAGCCCACGCAAGCCATTGACCGACATCAACGAGGACTTTGGCACCATCTTCTAACTCCATCACGGTTCACTTGACTCAGGACTTCTTTCGATTCGTACGGAGCTGTGCAGGTTGCAGCTATAGGGGCAGGCATGACGCACAAAAAGAGTTTGGCATGGGAATCAGGTGAATGGTTGAATGACTTGACTGTCGACGCTTATGAGAGCGCATAATGAGAAGGAATGCTTTATTGTGGCGCTTCATGACTTGCATGCAGAATTGGCACTAGGGAATGTATAATAGATCGAACAATGAGAGGGATAAGAAAGCCTCGTCTTCAGACTGCTACGATTATGGTGTCGATTTCTTCAGAAGCTGGATCACGGATTTCACGATCTGTCGCCTGCGCTTGAATGTGAGAGACGTGTTCGTTGCCAGCCGCGAGTAGGCAAAGGAACGGCTTCGCAGTAGATGGGATGCAATTCTATCAGCTTTCCTTGGCAAACCCCTTTTGGCTGGACAATGAGCACATCAAACTAGAAAGCGATGGAAATCACAAGACTCGCATCAGCAGCAGACAACAGCATGCATGAGATGAAAAACTGTTCTTGTCCGGCGCTTTCCACGCATACATAGCCTTCCCCCGTGCAGTAACTCACTATCACGGCTTCCTCGGCGCTGTCACATGCAACATACGCTAAAATTGGCACCTTTTCATGAGAGAGAGATATATATATCTTGTTCTTTTCTTCTCTTTGCAACTAGCAACAACCACCACGAACATATCGAGAGTCTGCTTTTGCAACACCACACACACACTCTCTCTCTCTCTCTCTCTTTCTCTTTTCTCTCTTTCAGTACGACAGAACTTCTTCTCCTTCTCATTCAATGACCTTGTCATTCGCGAGAACGTCGCCGGCTCTTCTTCTCTTGGGAAAAAAAGCGATTTGGGAGAAACAGGAATCCACGAGATCTGCTGGTGGTGGACGAGGTACGTATCTCGCATTCATTTTTCTTTTGGAAAGAAAGATGGAACACCTGGGCCTGACTGACATGGGGGCAGTCACCGTTTACTTGAAAAAATTTATACGCTCTACCTACCACTACTACGACTTCAAAATCGACCCACCTCCTACCAGACCACACCACGCCACACCGAGAGAGAGAGAGAGAGAGAGAAAAATGTGCACCTACCTACCCGCCGCGCTCTGGGGTGGCTGCGGACACATGAAACGGCCCTCTGCCGTCACCAAGGAAGCCTGCGATCGGGCCAAGGAGGGCAGCGGTTGCGATTCCTTCCCGCCGTCGGAAAGGATCACCGTCGTGGGGAGTTGTAATTTGTACGGCCCCATGTTTTTTCCCGGAGTGTGGCGGAAAGCCCTACCCTCCTCACACAAAGCGTTTGCTGACTGGCTGGCTGGCTGTAGGTGCACTCCCAAGCGCAAGGGGCGGAGAGTTCTCAGTGAGAATGGGAATTCGAGGATCAATCCGCATGAGCAGATGAATTGATGCGATGGAGATGGACGGGTGGGTGGCGTGGCGGAGGGGAGAGAGCTTTGGCCAGGACGGGAGGGAATGGAATTTACTGTAGGATATGGTTAAGAGGTAGTTCGGGTGAGATTATGGTGATGTCGAATGAAATAGTAGGCTTGATCAAAAGTGTAATATTCAGGGAGGTAGTTGCGGTCTTACCGTGGGTGTTGTCGTTTTTCCATATCGCAAGATGAAATTCCGGTTCCTTTTTCAGATATAGCCACGTGAAATGTACGCATAGCATTCTGGCCAGTGGTTCAGAGCTTGGTCGACGTGCTAGTATGTTCGATGGGTCCATTGCTCTAGATCATCAATCTGTCGTCCATTCATCGAGTCCCAGCCCCGCGTCACCTTTTTGAGTCGTCGTTGAGCCCATCATCTCCACCGTCGGCTCATAGCCGTGTCGCTGAGAGCTGCTCGTGTATTCACCCAATCCTCTGCAGCCGCCGCACCTCTCTCGCTGTCCTCGGCGAGCCACAGCGGTAAGAAGCTGCCGAAGTCCTGCATGAGCCGCTCTTCACGGTCCGCATCAATAAGAGCACCGGGCGGCACGGCTTGCGAGAGAAGCCACGCGACGGTAGAAGGCGTCAGGTACGCTTGTTCTCCATGTGAGCGTATGTCACGCATGTGGATCTTGACGTGCTGCAGAGCTTGACGGAGTTCGATGGCGAATAAGAGCCAGACGTTCTGCTGCGCCTCGAACCGGACTTGTCGTGGAGCTGGCAGGGCATTGGACTGGACTCGCAGCACACAGTCTCGGAACGAGAGGCGTTGGAGGGAGTGGAACCCCTTCAGAAGTTGCAGAAGCTCGCGGGCTTCGGCTCGTACGTAGCAAATGTTTAGTTCTCGGACGTTGTCTGCTGCTTGATGCCAGCGACTGTAGCCCGCGGAGAACAGATCAGGAGGGTAGGTCTGGGGTTTCATCTCGGCCTCGTCGCTGAGCGCGAAGGAGAGACGATGGAGGTGGAGGTTCTGTACGATCTCTCCCGTGATGCCGTCGAAGTCTTCGATGCTCTTTGCGAGGATTCTCGGCTGACGTTGATGTCTTGACATTCCGAGAGGATTCTTGACGGAGGTTGTTACCGTGGTCAGATCTTGTAGTCTGTCCCCGAGGAGCCGGAGGGCAGTGGAAAGGAGACGGTGCGCGAAACGGTCTCGTGAGGCCATCCGTACATTGTTGGTCAAAGACTTGAATACCAGCGTAGTAGTGCAGGCTGGTATGCAGAGCATGACTGGAATGTTGTCAGCTAGAATCCTAACAAGAGCTTATATCTGTGAAGCTTACCGATTGCGAGTGCGTCTATTTCCGGTGGCGACTGCTGGCCCTGTTTACTGCGTAGCACAAGCTCCTCCGCCTTTGATGAAAGGCACGAAGCCTGTCCTTCTTCTACCTGGAGCATTTTGGCTGCAAGTGCGTCTGCCCTTGTGCGCAGGCCGGCTTGGCCCACTGGTAGGCTGCCAGCGCTTCCAGATGGGTTCAACCAGTCGTGCACATTCTGGGGCACAGTAAAGGGTTGGGGATCGCCTCTCTCTGCACAGTGTTGGCATTGTTCATATTCAGTACTGTCGCGTATCTGGTCAGCCTATGCACATCTAGTCTGTTACAAACCGGGCGGCGCCCAGAGACAGAATGTAGAGAAGAAAAGGTCGAGCTCTCGCTGAGATCGGCTTACCGTATGTAGACGCATCGAATATGTCTTGCAAGCTCAGGATGTTCGGTCCGCAACGTATAGAGGCGAGGCTCAACAAGTTGCCCTCCTGCCCACCGCAGTCTCAGGACGACATCACGGAAGACCGAGGGAATTAAAGCTTCCCGGAGCTCTCTGCAAGAGAGGCTTGCATTGATGATATCCGGCTTCGTTGGGTAGAGATACTCTGAGCGGTCCCAATCCAGGTATGAGAAGACTTCGTCCAGAAGCTCTGTCGGCAGTTTCAAGATGGACATTTTTGCGTGTGCTGATGATCGTTCCTGAGGGTTGTCTGGGCAGACGCGCTGCTGGCTGAGGGTCGAGGCGAGGTTTGTGGTGGCAAGCAGAATACCGGTGTCTTCTGATACGCGTAGAGGCTTTTCTTGGTGTCTTGCAAGTCTGTCTTAGGCAGCTACCTTACCTTGTGGTGGACAAAAAGGCTGCGGCTGAGCTTGGGCCAATCACATGCGAGAAAAGGTGTACGAACGTGCCTCGTCTAAAGACTTCCCCTACCTGGACCGTCGTTGATTGCATAACATAGCGTTCGGCCTTTTGCATTTGCACATATCCGAAGTGAGCTCCGAACATGATGAGTGTCCACTTGAAAGGAAAGTCGAGAAGGCACAGGAGATGAAGTTGGAGTTGGAGTTGGATCCGAGATTACGCCGGCCGACCTCCGCGGTCCCTTAGTTCGATACGCGAAAAGATGCCAAAGCTACAAATGACATCGTTCATCATACTCCGTTCTTCGATTATTGCAAACATTCATGGTGTTGCCAGGCACATTCTCTGCCGGGACATCAGCATGTTTGCGTTGCCAGCTCCGTAAAGCTCTCGCTCCGATTCGAACGCAATCCCCTTCACGGGCCTCCGAGCAACGATGCCGAACCCTTACGACATCTCGTCACCTGGCGGAAGAAGCAGACGGTACCCTGGTGAAGACCAAGGACGGGTATCGCTGGAAGAAGACAAATGAAGCGGGATATATCATTGGAAAGCCTGGGAAGAGACAGCGGGTCGTTTCTGAAAGATTGTCAAGAGACTCCCTGAGCAGGCCTGCCAATGTCATCGTCTTGCGGGACGTGAAACAGGAGCAACAACTTCCCTCTCCTCGTCGCCGAGCGATTCAGAGCGCCTCATTGGAGGAGTTCAAGTCACAGCCGTTTAGTACGCAAGAAATTGAGAGCGCTGTCACTGGCCGTGAAATCGCGCCAACAGAAGCGGAGGTGAACACATCCATCGACGCTCTAAGACCGCAGGAGACAATCCTCGACAAGCAATCATTTGTGCGGCTGCACAGGGATCTGTTGAGCGGGTACACCTACAAGCAGCTTTGGCGCTACCTTGTCAAATCAGACTCTCGACTAGCTTTGGACCCGAATCCAAATAGACAAAGGCAACAAGAACTGGCAAACTCGCAGTGGCGACCAGGAGAGAGCCCTCTTTCGAAACGCCACGGTTTTGCTGCCAAGCCAAAAGGGAAGGAGACAAAGGTTCAGGTCGCTGATCACATTCTCCGACTAGTCTGGCATCTGACTGTCCAGTCAGAGGTACAAGAGGTGGGGGAGATTGAGGTCAAAGTTCAGCCTTGGCAGTCATCCATGCTGTTTGATCTCAATGTGGACAACAGACCATATTATGAGCATTGCATTGCATCCAAGGCCCTGACCGAGGCTTGTCAAGTCTACGACCTTCGATCAGACGGAGTCTTAAGAATCGTTGGCCGGCGGCACGATGCTGAAGAAGCTGCTCGGCAATTCAATAAAGCTTTGTTGAGTGCCACGCGGTCTGAAGCCGACCTGAAAGCATTCAGACCACTTCTAGGGAGCAGGTCAGAGCTGAAAATCGAAGAACTGGTCTCACTTGACGATTTGCGTTTCATTTCGGATCTGACAAAAAGTGTTGTCATTCTGGAAGGCGATACCATTGCAATATATGGCAACAGTGAAGTCAACAGACGCGGTGCTCGGAGGATGGCTATCGCATTGCTCGACTTGCAATCCCCAGCATCCTTCGACGGCACGTTCGCCGACGCAGAAGTTGATGCCAGGAAGAAAAGTCGAGGAACCGGCAAAGTTGTCGACTTCGTACCTGCCAGATCTTTGGTGGGCGGGTTGCACCGTCGCTATCGTGCACTTGAACTAGTTCGATTCGCTCGTCATCTTCAGAAGCAGGAAGTCGTCGATGACGATAGCCGGTCTTCAACTCCTGAACAGCTTGCGGAAGCTCTAGCGAAGCAGCTTGGGAGTGTTCCTGAGCCTCAGCATGGTCCCTTCAAGCAACACGCAAAGTCTTACTGGCGTGAGGAAGCCCGCCTTAGTGACTGGGAGACTCAGTATTGTAACATCTTGCGCGAAGTTCAAAGTAGGCCTACTGCTATCGCCAATTCAAACCCGAAGCCAAGCAGAAAGACGCGGGACTCGTCGTCTAGACAGTCGCAGCTTGCCACCATTTTGCAGCATCACAGCACGGGCATCGAAACGCTTCTCTCGTATTTTGAACCACAGGAACTCCCAAGACCGTTGAATCCGACTGCCACGAGGTCGCCACTAAACTCTACCGCCAAGGAGGGCCGCCGTACATTCGACAGGCGGATACCGTATCTCAGCATCTACTTCATTCCGTCAACAACCAAGACACAGGCACCGCAGCTACCACGAATTCAGATGAAGTTCAGATTCTCAAGTTCATTCGGCTGGCGTCGCAAAGTTCAACTGACTGGCATATCAACATCCCTTGACAAGCAGCATCTCAGCGTGCCCTTACCCGAACATGCGGTTGATATGCGATTGAATCGAGAAGTCACCATGATATCCCGTCTAGATGTCGCACAGCAAGACCAACACATCTGCCAATTCCTGGAGCGATTGGAAGAGTCGGTACAGTCTGGAGAAGGCGCTCTGGATGTTCCCTCGGAAATCAAGTTCAGTCTGCCGGGATGGCTTGTCCGTGGCAAAGGCATTGATCAGGCTCGCTCCGAAAAGGAGGTCGAAATATCGTACTCTGTAGAGAGATTTGAGCAGGTTCAAAGCGTGATCTTCAGGCCAGATTCCAATAGTCTAGGCGCCGAAATTGTGGACAAGGAACTCAAGGCTTCTCTAGGGAGCTTGCCTGATAACTTCTACTTGGATTACAAGGAAGTGGAAGGTGGTGCCATCCATGGGAGTCAGACGTCTTTGTTGCTGCGCATGCGCCAGGACGCCTTCTCGCTACCAACTCGTGAGGTGGAAGCAGGGGAAGAGGCCCAGAGCGATGTCACAAGCCTAGAGAGCATGAATACAGACACCGCTGATGTCACTCCGGGCTCTCGAACGCCGACTGAAGCGGTGTCCGAGAAGGAGGCGGGAACAGCAGCGGTTCCCGGAGCCTCTATCGAGACACCGGAGGCCACCGAAGATCAAGTCACTGCGTCACAGTCGCACACCGGAACATCTTCAGCAAGCTCATCGCCTCTGCAGCTCGCCACGGCTGCGTTGGGGATTGCGAACCTGTTGACACGTGCCAGCAATGGCTCTCTGTCGCGGTTTGCGCGTGATAGAGAAATGCCTGTACGGAAGTTCACAATTGAATAGAGAACTCTCCACTTAGCACTTAATGTAAAAAGATGTCTTTGCTCCAGTAATCGTCTCAGTTGCGGCCATCTTGGCGAGCAAATGAAGTCTGCCCGTGTGATGGTGTCGTGGTCTTACAGCAATAGATCGCTGTCGTCCCTAAACATGAGGTGGCGTACAGACCGGGGCATCTTTGTCGCAATCTCGACGCTCTCTCTGCAGCAGCACTACTACCACCCCCACGACCATATCACTATATTTTGATACGCCTAGGAGGGTAGAGATCCGGGGAGTAGTAAAATATATCGAGCTTCTCGAAAGGCACTAGGGTAGGACGATAAAGCAGCGAAAGCTAGCTACTATCGTCGAATGCTTCGAGACGAGCGAGAAGTAGGTCTCTAAGCGACGATAGTCGAAGCGTATGCCCCGTACGCTCGAGACAGAAATATATAGACCTAAACGACGCCTAAAGTAAGATAAAATAGAAGAGGCAGTCGGAATTATCGAGACGAGACGAACGGGTAGGACGGACACGACCTAGAATACGACTCTCTACGCTACGAAGTATAGATACCGGACGTATCGGAGGGGACGATACGACGTAACCTACGTAGCTATAAATGTAAGGTAGTCGCTTTATCGCTCGTACCGAAGTAGAACTAAACAATAAATACGTTCGTAGAAGGATAGCTTTTGGGGCTAGGGTTAGGGTTAGGGTTAAAACGCTCGTAGAAGGATAGCTAAGAACACGCTCGTATAAGAATAGCTTTTACGGAAGAATCCCTTAAGCTACGTCCTCACAAAGAGGATTAGTATAACGTCTTCTTTTCGGACGAATTTTACTTTAGATAAGGATAAGACGAGAATAGGTACTTTATTCTTCGAGGGATAGGGACTAGTAATAGACACGAGTATACCCGTCGACTATCGCCTAAGCCTAGAGGTCGAAAGAAAGGCCCGAATCGAGAAAGTCCGGAACGACGAAGATACGAAAGATATCTACTTCTTCGTACGTATTAGCTACGACTTTAAGAAGTTTATCAAGTACACGTCTAGAAATTCGAGCGGCACGATGTCCGCTAGGTAATATATCGACGGATTCCTTATTCCGGTCGTTTTACCGCTTCTCAAAGACAGACGGAATCTTATCCTCGAGTAGGGGGTAGAGATTGAGGACGCAGGGAGTCGGACAGTATCATACATGCGCCGGCAGCTGTCATGTTGTCTCCGTGTATCGCCTAGACTTTTGAGGTCTCGGGGCGTCGGACGGTGTAACAGCAGCCGTCGAGATGTTCTTCCGAATTGCACAGAGGCTAGCAGCGGGGTTGTGAGAAAGAGTCAAAGCACACAGCGGCAGAGACGCACTGTGGATGACAATCAGGCCTCGGGTAGATCTCTGAAAATGAGTGCTGGAAAGACAGGGAATTCAAGGGACAGTGTGGTTGGAAACGGTTGGTGACAGAGCAAACATGTCCTGCTTGTCTACAACTTTCTAGGGTACGAGGCCGTTATTTCCGTCCTGGCGAGTGGATTCTCTTTCCAGATGCTGTCGGTTTGTGTGCGTCTGTGAGTTTCTTCTTTGGTCCGTTTGGAGTTCTGGTCAGTCACGAGCAGGGTGATGTAGCATCAGGAGTCTTTGCTAATGCTCTAAGCGGTTTCGGACGCTGTTCGCGCCGGCACGTCTGTTTCTACACTCATCGCGGGTTGTCTTTGCCGATTATCTAGTAGTGCGTGTAGACATTCCTGGAGTCCTCGTGAGTGCGTAGACCGCTGTACATGGTCTGGGTCCAAGGGATGTCGAACAGACAATAGCCCCACAGCAAGGCGGTCCAAATCTATACGAGCGTGTAGCGAATGGACTCCCCTTCGCATTGGCCTTCGAATTGAATACCGTCGTCGCCTTTACTGCCGACATTTCGGTTCCTCGAAGGCACGCGGTGCCTTATTAGCTTCGTCCTCGCTAAAGAAAGGTCAGCTAGTTCACTCGATAATGTGGTTATTGTACTTCATCCCCTTCCTTGTCTTAGTCTTAGCGTGGTAAGAACGGATCGGAGAGCGCACTATCCACTATAAACAAGAATTCATCGTACTCCAGAATTGATATTAATATTGCTTCACAGACCCATCAGGTGACCGGGATAACCCACCCTCCTTGTCGAAGGCATCCTGAACCGCATTGTTCTGGCTCGTAGTACCTGTGATCTTGATTCTCATATCCAGGATCTGCAAGGGGCGGAGAAGATTCGCGCTTCTAGGAAGGTATTTCGTCGCTCATTTTGTCTTGTGATGTTGGAGATGGTCTTGAGAATGAGAAATCGTTAGTAGAAAGAAAAAGAGCAAACTCACCAGTGGGATTCATATATTGTCAATCTTCGTCAATCAAGACAAGCTTGATGTATCTTGTCGTTTCCAGCTGGCGGATTGAATAATCTCATTGAGATGAGGTAGCTATCAATTGGTGCATAGCCTATGAGATTACGAAGCCTGTCACCATCAGAAGCAGGGACCGAAGTGGCGAACTCGAGAGAGCTAGTGTGGATCATTTCTCTGCAGAATCTTCGCCGGCCAATTCAACGGCCAACGCGTCCGTTGCTGCTACAACGGTATCGGCATCCGCATGCCTTGATGCCCAGAGTCTTCTGAGCTGTGTGAAGGAAGCGGCAGTGTCGACGAGGTGAGCGTGATAGGTAGACAACTCCCAGTCCCTGGTCCAACCGAGTATCTACGACCGGAAAGGTCAGATTGCCCTCATCTTGGTTTCGCACCATGTGATGGCGTAATTGCATTTTGCGAGACCTTTGAGAGGTCTCCTTTGTCTTGTGATGGTGGCAAGTTGAATAATAAGTGGTCGGGCATCGAATTCTTACCAGGGTGGTTGCCCCGCCAAATAGATATTTTGAGGCGGGGTGATACCCAAATTTGCCATCGCGTTTCAACACGGATTGGTCGCAAGAGACATGAATCAAATGAATCAGAGTGTTGGTCATTCAAAGAATAGCATGAGAGAAAAGAGTCTGCAGTTTTTGACGACGTAGTGAAGTGGGTTGCATGTGACAGCGTCAAATCCATGCGTTGAGAAGCTGCGCCGGTCTCCCCACCTGGAATGTGAAGTGTGCTCACTGCAGCTTTTGACACAGGCCGTGACTCAGTCGGCTCTGCCCGCATGGTCCGAGCTCTCTCCAGCACAAAAACCCTTCACTCCCTTTGGAAACCGACCTTTTGATGTTCGTCCGCATACCCGTGATCAATAGCATCCGACTCTGCGAAAACACGGTGAGCACCTCCAAATCACCAACAACACTTTCAACAACACCACGATAACTGATGACAGCACCCAGATCTCTTAACACTACGTTCCACACCACTTCCAGAAATCACACTCAAATACCGACACCATGGGGTACGTCAATCAAGAGGCGGCGGCGGCAGCGCAACGCCCTCAGACAACTACACACAACGCCGGAGACTGACAGCGGACAACAGTAAGGAGAAGACTCATATCAACGTCGTCGTCATCGGCCACGTCGACTCCGGCAAGTCGACCACCACTGGACGTAAGCGCCCACCCTCCAAACGCGACCGCAAGAGTTGGACATCACTCACACGTTCACAGACTTGATCTACAAGTGCGGTGGTATCGACAAGCGTACCATTGAGAAGTTCGAGAAGGTGAGTCCACCGCCTGTCCAGTTGTCCACACCGACGCGCACGCAAATTTTCGCCGTTTATCGCCTGAGTGCGCTGGAGGGGCAAAATTTGGTGGGCTGCGGCTGGTGGGGGAGCGAGAACCTTGCCACTTTGCCGCTTTCGGCCTCAGGCACCCACACCATCCGACCTCACCCACCACCCCCAACACCCCTTCATCGACGCATTGGGCCTCCACGACAACACCCCTCCTTCATCTTCCCCTTCACTTCGTTGTCACATGCAAGCACTCTTGGAACACACCGCTGACAACGCTATCTCCCACAGGAAGCCGCCGAACTCGGCAAGGGTTCCTTCAAGTACGCATGGGTCCTCGACAAGCTCAAGGCCGAGCGTGAGCGTGGTATCACTATCGACATCGCTCTGTGGAAGTTTGAAACGCCTCGATATTACGTAACTGTACGGGGACTCTTCGCTGCCGCCGTCGCTGTCGCAACATCCGCTAACCCGTGAAAGGTCATCGACGCTCCTGGTCACCGTGATTTCATCAAGAACATGATCACTGGTACCTCCCAGGCTGACTGCGCCATTCTCATCATTGCGGCCGGTACTGGTGAGTTCGAGGCTGGTATCTCCAAGGATGGCCAGACCCGTGAGCACGCTCTGCTCGCCTACACCCTCGGTGTCAAGCAGCTCATCGTCGCCATCAACAAGATGGACACCACCAAGTGGTCTGAGGACCGTTACAACGAGATCATCAAGGAGACCTCCAACTTCATCAAGAAGGTCGGCTACAACCCAAAGACCGTCCCCTTCGTCCCCATCTCTGGCTTCAACGGCGACAACATGATCGACGCCTCCACCAACTGCCCTTGGTACAAGGGCTGGGAGAAGGAGACCAAGACCAAGTCTACTGGCAAGACCCTCCTCGAGGCCATTGACGCCATCGACCCACCTCAGCGTCCCACCGACAAGCCTCTCCGTCTCCCACTCCAGGATGTCTACAAGATCGGCGGTATTGGCACGGTCCCAGTCGGTCGTGTCGAGACCGGTGTCATCAAGGCCGGTATGGTCGTCACCTTCGCCCCGGCCAACGTCACCACCGAAGTCAAGTCCGTCGAGATGCACCACGAGCAGCTCACCGAGGGTCTTCCCGGTGACAACGTCGGCTTCAACGTCAAGAACGTCTCCGTCAAGGAGATCCGTCGCGGCAACGTCGCCGGTGACTCCAAGAACGACCCGCCAAAGGGCTGCGACTCCTTCAACGCCCAGGTCATCGTCCTCAACCACCCAGGTCAGGTCGGAGCTGGATACGCCCCAGTCCTGGACTGCCACACTGCCCACATTGCCTGCAAGTTCTCCGAGCTCCTCGAGAAGATCGACCGTCGCTCCGGCAAGTCCATTGAGCAGTCTCCCAAGTTCATCAAGTCCGGTGACGCCGCCATTGTCAAGATGGTTCCATCCAAGCCAATGTGTGTCGAGGCCTTCACCGACTACCCTCCTCTCGGTCGTTTCGCCGTCCGTGACATGCGTCAGACGGTAGCTGTTGGCGGAAGTGGCCCCCAGAAAAAAAAAATCTTGAACCATGCTAACAAATTTTACAGGTCATCAAGGCCGTCGCCAAGTCCGACAAGGCGGGTGGCAAGGTCACCAAGGCCGCCCAGAAGGCCACCAAGAAATAGATGGGTGCATGACTTCGATGCTTTTGGTTCCCTTTCACCAAAAGCGGGTGTTTGTTGGGACCGGGTATTGTTTGAGCCTTCTCTTCTTCTTTTCGGGAGGATAGCGGGCTTTTCTTCCCTACCCTGCTTCATCAGAACCGGTCACACCATGTTCTAATTCGACACACCATCAGCTGCACTGTCTTGGGTCGGTCGGACAGTGTTCTGCTACTACTGCTAGCAGATCGGCCAAAGCATTTCCTTTGTAGTAACGGCATGAAATCACGAAAGCGAAACGACGATGGCTTGTGTTTGCGATGGATGGCAAAAGTCTAGAGCAGACTTGGCTTGCCTGTAGCTTAGATTTCGACTCCTACATGAATGAGAAGAGCGATTAGGAGCACCAATGTCTTGAACAGTCCCATTTTGCTGTGTGCTTCCCGCAGTGCTGACCTCCCAATGCAGTCGCCTCCCGGGCCGAGCCTCTCTTTTCACTTCAGCTGGTGTAGACTGACTGCATGTGAATGCAATACGGTGTCTTTCTCAGCGGAATGTTATTGTTTTTTCCCGAGAATCCTAGCCAAGACCAAGGCAACGGCGAGTCGGAAGGCGCAACATCGGCGGTAGCAGCCGTCGAGATACCTTTCCGACGTGCGAAGATGCTGGTTATGTTGCTTCTGGGCTCAATGTACCAGCAATCACCATGAAAACATGACCAAACAACCTCATCCCGACCCAGACAGCATCGCAGACTGCGTGCTGGAGACCTTCGATGCCCTGCCACAGAAATACAAACCTCGCCTGCTGGCGGATGGGAGGCGCGAATGGGTTCCTTTGGCAGGCATTGTCTTGAGCAGAGGTAAACAACCAAGCAAGGCCCTGTCAAAAGCGCTTTTCACTCGAATGCTGACCTGTTGAGTTGATGACAGGGAAGACCGCGATTCCTTGACCTGCGCAGCCCTCGCGACTGGAATGAAATGCCTGCCCAGGGAAAAGGTGGAAGCTGGAGAGATACAGGGTAACGTGCTGCATGATTGGCATGCGGAAGTGTTGGCTATTAGGGGGTTTAATAGGTGGATTTTGGATGAGTGTGAGGAGTTGGTTCGGAGGGAAGAGAAGGAGGAGGGAACTTGGGTGAGATGGAGGGATGAGAGGAGGATGCAAATGCTGGAGGAGGGAGATCGTGTCGAGGGTAAGGAGGTACGTTTCACTCGACTTGATATGCGTTGAAGAGCGTACGAGGACTCTTCACACGCTGACTTGGAGAGCAGGAGACGTTCGAACCGCCCTTCGAACTCCAACCCAACATCTCCATCCACATGTATTGCTCCCAAGCACCCTGCGGCGACGCCAGCATGGAACTCACAATGGCTGAGCAAGAAGACGCGACGCCCTGGACAACACCACCACCCTCAGCCATTTCTTCATCTCCATCAGAGCCCTCAGAAGAGATCACAATGCTAGGCCGCGGCCACTTCGACCAGCTCGGCATCGTTCGCAGGAAACCTTCACGCCCCGACGCCCCAATCACGCTAAGCAAAAGCTGCTCCGACAAACTAGCCCTGAAACAGATCACAGGCCTCCTCAACAGCATGACGACCCTCCTCGTCCACCCAGACCGAACCTACCTTTCGACTCTAGTCTTACCAGAATCCCAACACGTCCCTTCAGCCGTGGAGAGAGCTTTCGGACCCACAGGGAGAATGGCACCGCTTACTTCCAAAACCTGGCGCAAGACTGGGTATGGTTTCAAGCCGTTTGAAGTCCTAACGACGAAGAGAGAGTTCGATTTCTCGAAACGCACAGGGGCGGTTCCGAGTAATCTGTCCGCGCTGTACACTCCTCATCGGAGTGAAATGCTGACCAAGGGTGTGCTGCAGGGGCGGAAACAGCTCGATGCGAAGGGTGCGAGTTCTGTTAGTCGGAGATTACTCTGGAAGAAGGTTTTGGCAATAGCGGTGCTGGGTGGTATACCGGCGCTAGAACGGGTGTTGAGGAAGGAGACGTATGAGCAAGTGAAGCAGAGTAGGCAGTTGGAGGGGAGGGAGGAAGCTAAGAGGACGGCTAGGGAGATCAGCTTGCGAGGGTGGAGGAGAAATGATGGGGATGAGAGATGGGGATTGGATTAGAGATGAAGCGGTTGAGTCCACTGCTTTCGCGGTCCAGCTATATATAATCATATCATAGCTCAGAAAGGCATTCAGTACTGCGGGCTCTGGCGCTTGGTGTCTCAGAACCCTCTGGATACATGTTTCTCCCCGCCGTTCATAGCATATCTCCATTCTGTTGCAGCAAGGCTACGACAACGTCCATGCCTCTCCCTAGGACCTATAGCCTGGACTCTGTTGTAGTCTCGCCGGAGCGAGGTCTAGTCCAGAAGGCGGTGTGTCGGATAGCTTGCACGCGCGTGTCTTGATCGCCTGCTCATGCGTGTCTTGATCGCCTGCTCGTGCGTGTCGTATGGGCTATCCTGCCTCGAAGGAAGCTATCCGCGGCTGCTCGTTGACCACACCGCCCATGTGAAAAGTCCTTTTCACCAAGGATACTTTCCAATGTAACCTCTCACAAAGGCTTGCTTCCTTCACTGAAAAACCCCTTCTCACTCGACCTCCTAGCCTCCCTTCCCAGCCCGCTCCCTCTCCTTCGCCTCCTTCTTCGCCTTCCTCTTCTCCGCCAACTGCCGATGAACCTTCATCTCCATCTCATGCTCCTCCCGCATCCTCTTCAATTCCTTTTCAATCCGCTCATTGCTCTCAATCGCCCTCTGTCGCTCCCGCATCCTCTGCTTCAACTCGCCAATACTCTGTGCAATCTCGTCCTGCTGCGCCGCGCGGAGGGTTTGCGCATCGTTCGTGTTCGCGGCATTGCGCTGCAGGAAATCTTCCGCGAATGTGTCCATTTCCGGATCGAGACCGGGTCCGCCGTGTAGGTAGCCTCCTAGATTTCGCACGCTTTAGTACCCACAGCTTCCATCCCACCGCTTTTAATAGGGTTTCTAACTCACCAGGATGCGTGACCCTCACCCCCCTCACCGGACTCCGGAAAACCCTCCGTCCATCTTCCAGCGGTAACGGCAATTCCTCCTCTCGAACCTCAGGTAGACTCTGCCATGAAATCGCGTCTGCTTTCACGCTGATGCCTTCCACGGGGATCTCACTGCTGTCTTCCGGGATGATTCGAATGCCGCTGTCTTGGCTTTCGGAGGGCGGGTTGTTGACTATTGCCATGATCGCGTCTTCGAATGCGGTGCTGTATTTGAGGTCGTGGGGAACGTAGGCTGCGTAGGCGTTCTTGGGAGGTTCTTCCTGTGGAGGGGTCGGTGCGCCTCCTGTTTGCGGCGCGCTGTTTGGGTTGGTCATTGTGACTGTGAGGTGGTCTCTGAATGTGAGAGGAAAGGGAAAATGTTGGTTTGCGAGATATCGAGAGCTCGAAGTTCGAGTTCGAACTGTCGATCAGTTCGCGGGGCTAGAAGAACACATGGCTTGTGCGCGAAGAGCCTCCGGCCCTCGGGGTATGTGCTGATTCACTTGAAGAAGCTCTTGACGTATTCGCTAATATGTACAAGGGACCAGATAAACTACGCCTTCGCTACCTGGTACTATACGACGATGCCCACCAGAATCCTTCTCCGTCTAGTACTTTCGCGCAAATGGTGGGACGGCCTTGCATTCGTTCTCATCCAATGTGTTCATCACAACCTCTCTGTAGCCGAGTTCAACCTTCTCGTGTGGCTTCTTCTGCCATGTAAGAGTGTGCTTCATCCAGTTCTCGTCGTCACGGTCTGGGAAATCTTCGCGAGCGTGTGCTCCACGAGACTCCTTACGGTTCGCAGCGGCCTCGGCGGTCTGGACAGCGCAAGTCAGCAGATTTCGGAGCTCCAGTGTCTCAACGAGATCGCTGTTCCAAATCATGCTGCGGTCCTTGGTGCCGACTTGGTTGAATTTCTTGTCGACCTCATTGATTCTAGAAGAAGCGTTAGTCGGGCGGATACCAGAATCAGTAGTGTGAGATCTCTTGCTTACCTTCTTACACCCTCGTCAAGGGATTCTTGAGTTCTAAACACAGACACATCAGACTGCATAACCTTCTGCATCTCGGCACGGATGTCAGATGTGCTCATAGGTCCATCAGCAGTACGCATCTGGTCAACAATGGAGATTCCGTCGGCACCAGCATCGGCAGAAATCTCTGTATGAGGCTTGTTGGGCGAGAAGTTGTCCCGGATTGTGTGGCTGACAGCACGACCGAAGACAACCAAATCCAGGAGCGAGTTGGCACCGAGACGGTTTGCACCGTGAACAGAGACACAAGCAGCCTCACCACAGGCGAACAGACCAGGCACAACTTGATCCTTGCCGTTCTCATCGACTGTGAGCACCTCTCCCGTGTACTTAGTGGGGATACCACCCATGTTGTAGTGGACAGTAGGCAAGACAGGAATGGGCTGCTTGGTAACGTCAACACCGGCGAAGATGGATGCAGTCTCACTGATACCCGGCAGACGCTCGTGCAGGATCTCTGGTGGCAAGTGGGAAAGTTGGAGGTAAATGTGGTCCTTGTCTGGACCAACACCACGACCCTCACGGATTTCCAGTGTCATACTTCGGCTGACGACATCACGAGAGGCCAGATCCTTGGCAGTAGGCGCGTATCTCTCCATGAATCGCTCACCCTCGCTGTTGAGGAGGTAGCCACCCTCACCACGAGAGCCCTCAGTGATCAAGCAGCCAGCACCGTAGATACCAGTTGGGTGGAATTGAACAAATTCCAGGTCCTGATTGGGCAGACCGGCACGGGCGACCATAGCCATACCATCACCAGTGCAAGTGTGGGCAGACGTGCAGGAGAAGTAAGCACGACCGTAACCACCAGTGGCCAGGACGGTGTTGTGGGCGCGGAAACGGTGCAGGGTACCATCCTCCTGGTTGTAAGCGATCACACCCTTACACTCGCCATCCTCCATGATCAAGTCAATGGCGAAGAACTCGATGAAGTAGTTGGTGTTGTGTCGGAGCGACTGACCGTACAGAGTGTGCAGAAGTGCGTGTCCAGTTCTGTCTGCAGCAGCACAGCATCTGTACGCCTGTCCACCCTTTCCGAACTCTCTCGACTGGCCGCCGAAGGCTCGCTGATAGATCTTGCCATCGTCTGTTCGCGAGAATGGACAGCCGTAGTTCTCAAGCTCGTACACAGACGCGGGTGCCTCTCTTGTCATGTAATGGATCGCATCTTGGTCGCCCAGCCAGTCTGAGCCCTTGACGGTGTCGTACATATGCCATCTCCAGTCATCGGTGTGCATGTTTCCCAACGCCGCATTGATACCACCCTGAGCGGCGACAGTGTGTGATCTTGTGGGGAACAGCTTCGATATACATGCTGTGTTGAAACCGGCCTCTGCCAGACCAAACGCGGCTCGCAAGCCAGATCCTCCAGCACCGACGACGAGGGCATCGTACTCGTGGTCGATGACAGGGTACTTGTGTCCGATCGCTCCAGAAGCCTCCTTCGCTCGCAGGGGCTGGCTGCCGGTGATGATCTTGTTGGCGCGCGCGGTGCAGGAGAAGTTGCGAGCAGCTGCTCGATGGGAGAGGTTGCGGCCAGCGAACTGCCTCAGGCTGGAGGAGAACATGGTGAACGCCTTGATGGACTCCGATCCAGTGCAATTGGCGTATGTGTTTGTGTTTGGGTGAGAATTGGGCTCCCGTCGAAGGCGTGTCGGAGTCGTAAAAGTCAAGATGGAGGTCTATTACACGTTGTCGATCCGCCGAGGGCCACTGCCGGGCATTCAGCGAGGCGGTCGATCAGCCAATCAGCGGCGGGGTGAGGTAAGTCTTCCGATACCGGCTTGCCGAGGTCTCTCCCGCTGTTTCCTGTTTCCAACTCTGCCATCCAATACATGTGAAAGCCGCCACATTCCCGGCGCTCGATGAATTTTTCCATGAATATCTCCATGAATATCTCCATGGAAATCTCCATGGAAATCCAATGCTATCGGGACCTGACGAACACTGCAAGAGGAAAATAGTGCACCTTCATATGGTCTACCGCTAAGCTTCCTCACATCAACAGCCCATGCAGGTGGCCTTTTGGACATTGACTTAGGAGCGAACACCACTGAGACTAGGTCATACGGGGCGCCTTGGTCGCTGACTATGCCGCCATCAATGTTATGTCCATCCTGCATACCATCAAATAAGATGTCTCCACGACCAAAAACTCCTCCAGGGTAAACGAATAGCCAGATGGTGTACTTGTCTCGATTACTACCTTACTAGCCCGGTCAGACGGCTACAGGAGGTATTACAACGATCCATCTGAAGTAGAGGCCCAAAGCGATGGCACTTCCCCTTCCGGCTACCACCTCTTTGCGCAACTGCATGCGGCTAACCACTGCAGGTCCGACCTTGAGAGAGGCAGTGTTGATCAAAACAACCAGAGGTCGGCTTGAGAGCACTAGCAGGTGGTGGCCAGACTGGAGCATTGGAAGCAACCTACAGCCCACAACCTAAGGTAGACTTCCTGTGATCTACGCTAGATGATCAAGACCGTCGACCGACCAACGCACAGCGCATCTCTTTCGCCCTGCAAACAAACACAAACGACAGGCGCCCCATGTACTTGATGAGCTGGTTCCTCGCGGCAGCTGCGCTTCTCAGTAGCCTCGTGGCCGCACAGACTCAACAGTGCAGACCAACGTGCTTGGTAAACAGCTCATTATCGCGCGAAATGTTGTGAAGCGCAACTCTAACAGGCTTCTCAGACACTCTGCACCGTCAACGCCACCAACCCATGCAGCGCCGTCTCCCTGCCAGCTCTCATCAGCTGCCTTGACGCTGAATGCGCCACGAACTCGAACTCGACCCTTGAGGAATGCTCAGCTACGCATGATAATTCAGGTAAGTTGGGCAAAATCAGAGGGGGGGGGCGGGAGCCCATTTACACACCGAATGACTGTCCTCTAGCTGCTCTCCACTACGTCCAGGCTCTGTGCGGCAAATCTACCAGCCCATCATCATCATCGAATGCAAGCTCGTCTTACAGCACCGAGCCTAGCAGCACCGGAAGCTCGATGACGGGTAGCATTGGTCTCACAGGCACCGCCTCAGCAGGTGTCAATAACCGAACAGGCGCGTACGGCTCATCCAACACCACAATCTCACCTTGCGTCGGCATCGCTAGTCCGAGCAATGATGCCAGCATCGCTGCACTTCTGGCCATGATAGCTGCTATGGCGCTTCTTTGAAATTAGAATGTTGGATAGCCTGTGATATTGAAAGGATGGACGGTGTCTGGGATACGATCTCCTGCGGGCGGGAGTAGAGCGTTCGTTTGGAATAGGGAAAAGTGCAGGGTTGGAGAAGACTGTAGGACTATGGTCATTATCGATAATGTATTCCATGCATCTCGAAAATCGATTGCGGCGAACTTCGGTGCCTAGCGTTCGTTCTGTTCTCGAGCATCCCAGCTGAAGCCGGGCTGCCGGCCAACCATAGCATGACGAGGGTAGTTGTCGTCGATTGCGCCTTGCCACGTGATCAGATAGTCTGTCCTCAATCCTTCTGACTCTGCTCTTTCGACTCCCTACGGTACACGGCATGTTTGTCCCAATTTGGGTGCCCCAAGGCCATGCAAAGAGATTGCTTCCGGCTTTCGTCATTCCATGGCCACAGAAGACCCGCGCAGATGGAAAGGAGCCCGTCACTTTCTCCATAACTCTTCTGGTGATCACATCGCCACTTAGCGCGACTGTCACCACCGAGGACATGTCTCGTTTCGGAAACGTCGAATGGTTGATCATGGCATGCAGCGTCATTGGTATCGAGATCAAGACGTAGGCACCGAACTTCCACTCAATGGCGTTTAGCAGTGCTGGGATGTCGTACTCAGCGCTTGGGATCGTAATTCACGATCCGTTGACCCATGCCGCGACGGTGAGAAAATCGCCTGAAAAGTGGCAGTCCGAGATGTACAGAAGGATCTGTTAATGTGTATGTAGGTTGTCTGCGTTGTACTTGTCGTTGTTGCTCTGCGTTTCGTTGATCTTGGCGGATGCCTTCCAATCTGCATGTGGAAAGCGGACACTGTTGGAAAGCAACTACGGACTCATACTTCTGTTCAGTGGAAAGGGCTTGCGACATTAGCCGCAAGCACCTGAACTTGCCGAATCCTGTGGCCCAAGGTCTCCAGCTATCTCGACTTGATGTAGCTCAGCAGAGCCAATGCCGAGCGAGATGTCAAAACAACTTTTCACCGTTGGGACAGGGAATCAGGCGTCCAAAGACTCGTATCCTGTCTCGGAGAACGTTTCTTTACACTCGCTGCTATGTTACGGTCTTCCCCGAGCAAGAAATATAAACCTTGGTCTTATCTCCGCTTGATCAAGGACGACAAAGCTAATGCCGAGAGTTTTTCAGACCTGAAAACGTCCTCATTCGTCGAGATAAAGGATAATGGACATCTCCTGATTCCAGCGGATGTGGCCAAAGTCTGCGTCCGTTGCCGTCGAATATGGCAAGAGTCTGTACGTACGAGTCCAAGGGACGCACGGCATCTCCAATGTGTCGGTCATGTTGAAGCCACTGGCCGGCCTCCAAAGCCCTTCTTTCGCTCCATTCTGTTCGAGATACTCGAACGAGAGACTCGCTGAGCTTCTGTCTTTCTATATGGCTTCATGCCGATCGCGTCTGCTCAGCTTTATCAGGCACTCAGAAGCGACCATTTTGGATGATCAGTATTGTGGCCCGACCGATTCGCAGCCATGGGTCGTATACTATACAATTTGATACGTACCGACGCACCTCCTGTAAATGCTGGCGACATTCGTCACACACTGAGCGCCTTGCCCGCTGACATGAGTCGCATCCCAATTGCTACCAAAAGAACCATGCTACGAGGAAGCATAACGCAATGAAAGACCCCAGAATGATCCCGTCTCTCCTCTTCTTACTCCCTATCCTCTGCATCAGCCCGTTAATCCCAGGAATTTGCGCCGCGGCACCTGTTATCCTCCTCTGTATGCTCGTCAAGCTTTCCCGTTGCAGGCCAAAGCTCTCATTCACGGCGTATGCTTGACTCAAGACAGAGTCCGTCATGTTGTGGCTGTTGTCTAGCCTCCTCCTCTCATTTAGCATGTACTCCGCTTCCGCAGCTTCGGGGTTTTGCGCAGACCGGTACGCATCGATATCGCTCCGTACATTGGAGAGAAGATTGGCTCGTTCTCTGTTGTGTGCGACTTGGGATTTCAGTCGCGAGTATTCGGTTCGATGTTGCGTTAGTATTTCTCGATGTCGCGCGAGATTCGTCGATTTCAGGGCGGAAGGTACAGGTTCGGAGTCGAGGACGCGAGCAAGCTGGGAGAGCAGAGCTGATCGCTAGGCGTTAGTGTTAGTCGCAACACCTCTGTTTCCCAGCAGTGCAGTAGACATACCTTTTCTAATATTTCGTTTAGTTGGTCTTCTGTCCGCTTCTCGTCACCGCTTGGTGTCTTCTCCAAGTCCGTTTTCGACGCGAACTGAGCGTAAGTGTGGAATAAAGATTCGGTCTAGAGCATGCCCCCGTAAGTATATATGTTTGGCCAAAGAAGGTTCCCGTTGTACTAACTTGCGTCTCTTGCGCTCTGGCTTGTTGTCGCAGCTGTGCCCATCCTGTCGCATTCGCTGCCATGATGGGCTATAGGCTTTCAAAGAGTATCGAGAATCGCCTAGGTCTGCACGGCCACTGTTGAGAGATATATCTAGAGGTGAAGATGGTCACATGGTCGGGAAACAGGTGAGGTCCAGCCAGCAAGCTTCTGCCTAAGGCGTCTAGACGTCGGAATTTCCTGCCTTTGTTCCCCGGCGCCAGCCCAGATTTGGCTGCGCACGGACTGCCAAGACTAACTCACCAACAACTTCTCAATTTTGAGATCTCGCTGAGGTCAAGGCGACCCTGTGACGACTACATCGGCAAATACTAACCAACAGCCCGCAAAAATGGTATGAATGCACTCGGATAAGTAGAAGGATGTAGATGCAATTACTGACGTGCGCGCGATAGTCGTCCGGCAAGATCAAGGCCGCTCAGCTCTGGGGCAAGAACAAGGAGGATTTGAAGAAGCAGCTCGATGAGCTCAAGGCCGAGTTGGTGCAGTTGAGGACACAGAAGATTGCTGGTGGTGCCCAGTCAAAGCTCAACAAGATGTACGTCCCTTCCTCGAACCGATCCCTCGAGACCGATTATTCGCGAAAATCCGACACCGATACGCTACACATTGGAATATGGCAGTATGAGAGACTGACACAGGCTGCAGCCACGACGTCCGCAAGTCGATCGCCCGCGTCCTCACCATCATCAACGCAAACCAGCGCGCCCAACTGCGTCTTTTCTACAAGACCAAGAAGTACCTGCCACTCGACCTCCGCTCGAAGCAGACTCGCGCTATTCGCCGCCGATTATCGCCAGAGGAGGCCAAGCTCGTCACAGAGAAGCAAAAGAAGAAGCAGAGGCATTTCCCACAGAGAACCTTCGCTGTCAAGGTATGAGACATTCCATACGCAAATGCAATGAGCGGGCCAGGTAGCGCGGAAGACTGACATGCTGGACAGGCTGCGTAAATCACGACATCATTGACTGCTGGTTTCTTTACGGTGCATGCTGGAGCGCTTGATTCTTCCACGATGGCGAAACGGACGGATGGGAAAGGTGGCTTGCTATTAGAAAGACTA
The DNA here is from genome assembly GCA_963674455.1 of Lecanosticta acicola. Classification (NCBI taxonomy): domain Eukaryota; kingdom Fungi; phylum Ascomycota; class Dothideomycetes; order Mycosphaerellales; family Mycosphaerellaceae; genus Lecanosticta; species Lecanosticta acicola. The sequence continues at coordinate 206,794 of CAVMBE010000016.1, read as the reverse complement.
GGCAGCTAGGGGTCAGAAGAGAAGACCCGAGATCCACCCAATTCGCATATGCGCATGATTCCAAAAACCTCTTCTCATCGCTTACACTCCGGCGTCGACTGGTTGTATCATGATTCTATGAGTCGGGACAATCACCGATGCAACAAGGAACGGAAACGCAATCAGGATCAGGTATGCGCCGCATTTTTGGACCTCCACGCTGACCTAAAGTTCTCTCCCTTCTTGTCAGTATTCTCGACCTTGTTTCTGCTTTCGCTGTCGGGCGGCGGCAACAGCGGCTGGCCGTTCGGGTGCCCCGTGGATCTCTGCCTCGTTCGACAGCGGCATCACTGTGAGACCTGCCATTTTTTAGCAGACGCCACAACGCTGTGACGCGACACTCGATCCCGTCAAGAAAGAATGCTTCGTTAACTCGGAGTTCTCAGTGCCTTGTACCAAGATAGGGCACTGCGCCCATTCTGTTTTCCCGCAGTGGCGGATGCCTACACCTCGTTTCACATCCCGACCCTTCCGTAAGATGTTGAAAGCACACAGTATTCAAGGTAGAGACATGTCGCCACCGCCGCCGCCGTCAAACAGCACAAAAGCTTGGTGTAATTGACAGTGCGGTCGGAAGTTTACAGTGCCGCTTTCCCAGAGCATTGAAATTTCAACATCTGACCTGGACGAAGCTTTCGTTCACGGAAAACGTTGCCGGGCGTCTAGCTATTCAGTGGAGCACTGAAGACTCCCGTATGTCGTCGCACGACAATATGTGAATTATTATGTCGGCCTTTTAAGGCGCGTCTCTAAACAAGCGGCCGTCCGCGGCCGAGGAGCAGCATCCCGGCGGGATAATCAAACTGTGAATTCTCTCTTAAGCTTGAGCTTCCAATGGAACATGATTTGACAATGTGGGGCAGCCCATACACTCTCAATTGCTCCCGAGCGGTCTGAGAAGAAGTCCAGTGGGTGTCGGCAAGCAGAGACCGGATGCCTCGGGAGAGATGGTCGCGTGCGTTGGTGCAGATTGCTCGCGGTGCCCGGGTTGGTGAAGCGTGTGGGGAACATGAAGCCACAAAGCCAAGGCGCCATGCGGCTGTCATGTGCCTGCAGCCAGAGACGCTCGAGCTTCCACCTACTCTGTGTACTTGTACACCGCCATCGCAAGTGTGCAAGTGTTGTCATACCCGAACACGCTATTCTTCACGAGACATACTGCTCGTAGCGATTCATCAACAATCCAAATACTGATACCCTGTCTCGCGCCCGGAACAAGGTTGTCCAAGCTCACTCTGGTTCGCAGCCGCCAACAACCCCTGCACCGGCCTCGATTCAGACTCCCGTGCTGCCGGGACACTCGAAGCATCCAGACACGGACGTGTCTGTCATCCTCGTCGTCCTCCCTATATGACTGCCCGCTGTCATAGCCGATCACTACTGCCTTTCGCCATCAATACCTGGCCAACGGACGTTCTTTCGACGGCGATCCTGCGACGGTCACTACGACTTCACGTGCACTTCTTCCAGTCTTTAACACCATCCTCCCTTCTCTGGTTACGATACGATGCCCTCAGGCAGACAGTACCGGGCCATTGGTCTGGTCGCTTTGCTCACCATTCTGGTCCTGTACTACGTTTCCAATGGAGAGCGACTCACACACAACTCCGAGTTCTATCAGAAGACACTGGCAGCGCTGGAGAACAAGAAAGATGCTGAGGTAAGACAACACCTCATTGAAGAGGAGAAGCAACGACTGGAGAGAGTGGAGAGGTTACAAAAGGAGCACGACGCCGCCATGGCGACTGTCACATCAGCATTAGCCAGCATACCAACCAAATCCGCTGCTGTAGGGCCTGCGCCAGAAAACCAGAAACCAATGGTTGACGAATCTCACGAAGCGGAGAGTAAGACGGAGAAGACCACGGGCGGTCGTAAGAAGATGAAGGACGGAAAGAAGATTGTGGATGAGAAACCTGCGTCCGACAGTGACGACGGAGTAGCGAAAGTTGGTAATGTCGGCGCAAAGAGCTCTGCAGCAGCGAAGGGACAAAAGCAAGATCCTGGAACGGAAGAGGCTCACAAGGTAGAATTGGAGTTGAACGGCATTCTCAAGAAGGGGCCCATCATCATCTTCTCAAAGAGCTACTGCCCATTCAGCAAGAAAGCGAAGGTGAGCATCCCGTATTTGGTTCTGTGAAGTGGTCAAGAAGCTAACCTCTTCCTGCAGCACATTCTCCTTGACATGTACAACATCACACCTGCTCCCTATGTCGTCGAGCTGGATCATCACGAACTTGGCTCAGGGATTCAAGAAGCTCTTCAGAAATCCACCGGCCGTAGGACTGTGCCGAACGTACTGATCAATGGCAAGTCTATCGGAGGCGGTGACGATATCACTGCGCTGCACCAAAGCGGCAAGATCGTCGACACGATCAAGTCGATGGGTGGCAAGAGAATCGTCAGTATCTCTTCTAAGCCAGAAGAGAAGGCCGAGGTCAAGTTCAAGTCTTAGCAAGAGATGGTTTGCAAGTATGCGCGTCTTCTGGAAGAAAGGGAGCGCGAACTGCGCAATTTGATGACACTGGAGAAGGCGACAAGTCGCGTCATTGAGGGGCTGTTAAAAGACCTTCAAGGATGGATCAGAGCTTGCCATCAACCTTTGTGGAAGCAATTCCTGATCGTGTGGGTTCAACAGAGCACGGCTGTGCTCAATCTACTTGCTCATCAGTATTTCGGCTGGATCCAACCGCCTGGTCGCTTTCGGCGAGAGGAATGGACTCGGTGGTTGGGATGGAGTAATGTGCGATGATACCCAGGATAATGTCTTGCAAGGTTGTTTCGGCTCCTTAGCGAGCAAGGATGGTCAATCGTTCGATAGATGTTGTACTAGTAGAGCAGTACAGGGCGAGGACATATGACTAAATCCCTTGAAAGAAAAACCCCCATGGAAAGCAATACCTCCCTCACTTCCGAATAGCATGACGAACAAGCACTCCAGGAGCGCTAGAGATGCGTGCATTCCTTTCAAACGATACCAGGTGGAATTTCGAAAGTGCACACATGAGCTCAGAACTTCATTTCACTGAGGCTATCTGCCATGATAAGCTGTCTTGCTCTAAGACAGCAGATTCCCGCATCTGCCCGTGCCCATCGTCTTGCGCCAGCCAAATGTGTTGAGGAAGAAAACATGCCGCGTTTGCCCAGGTACCGCTTACTCGCCGACAATGTTGGTGCGCTCGCTGACGTACAGACCGTCCAAGAACTTCCGAATATCCTTGTTTCGCACTCTGCAAATCTGCTGGATGTCTGCGGCTGACTGGGAGACGGCTTCGAGGGAGTTGCCGGTGAGCTGGAGCTCGTCCTTGACGTTCTTCGAGGCCTCGACATCGACGCCCGGTTGCATGGTGACCTTGCGGACAATCTTCTCGCCCAGGAAGTTTCTACCCAAAGCATCAGCAATCCGTACTCTAATCCTCTGACTCTGTTCTCATTCAGGTCCTACGCACCTGATCTCAACCTCCCATAGACCGGTCTCGTTGTTCTTGTCGAGGTTGACGTTGATGGGGAAATGGGCGTAGACGTATCGCATCTTGTACTTGTAGCCCTTGGTAACACCGATGATCAGGTTGTTGATGAGGGTGCGGACGGTTCGGAGGGTAGCGACGTTCTTGCGCGAGCCGTGATGCAGCTCAATGTTGATGACATCCTTCTTGGGGTGCGAGAAGGCAACTGCAAGATGGCCCAGGTCCTTAGTGAGCTTGCCGCGCGGGCCCTCGACGGTGACCTGACGAGTCTTGATGTGGACCTTGACTGTAGCAATTGCGTTGTTAGTATGTGTGTTCTTGCGACTCCGAAAGTCTCCCTCCATCTCTTCTCAATATCACAGTCGCATTGCGCTCCGTAGCACGCTGGCAAGCCTTCGATTTCGGGAGAATTGGACCGTACGTACCGCCCTCTGGGATGTCGAGCGACTCCTGGGAATAGATGTACCGCATTTTGGGCGTTTGTTTGGCGGTCGGGTGCGGTGTGTCGTCGTCGTCGGCGAGAGCTCGTTCCAAGATTCTCTGTCGAGAGGTCAATTTCCATGCCAAGGACAGTGGGCGGAAGTGCGGGTACGCTAAAGCGGCCGATCCCGTCGAAGACGCGCTAACAGCGAGCTTCCGACGCCGATCGCTCGCTCAATTGCTGGGAAGTTGAACAATAATACCGTTCACTCGTCTGTTCACTCTCCTTTACGTTCAATCATGGCGCCAGCAACGCGTAGCCGACAAGCCCCTGGCGTTAAAAAGGCTCCTCCTGCGCGTAAATCACGCGCGACCCGCTCAAGCAAAAACACTTCCGAGGACTGGACAATGCAAGATAACCAAGACATCGAACAACCACAAGAGATGGACGAGAACGATCGGCACGTGGGACACGACTATAATGGCAGTCTAGCTATCGCGAGCGGCGAGCCCGCGGAGCTTGGTTTTGAAGAGGATGAGCCGATGGGCACAATGCAACAAATGCGCGAGATGGCCGAGCGAGTGGGCAAAGAGGCAGAGACATTTGCGCAGAACCTCGACAAATTGTTGGGCGAGCTGGCCACGCGCAACAAGTACGAAGCTGTGTTGGATGCCGTCAAGGCTTTCAAGGAAACCGCCCAACGTGCCGCTTTGACGCTGGAGAAAAAACACGAACGCGAGCGAGCGCAGCAGTTGCGCAAGGAGTGGAGTGAGCAGGCCGACATCCCTTCTCAGTCCTTGCGATTGAATACCTCAACCCAGAATCAGACTGATCGCTCTATCTCGGACGCCACTTCGGTACAAATACAGAAGCTCCGCCAGTGGCAGCAAGAAGCCGATCTGTGGGAGCTTCTTCGTATGGTACTTGAGCTCCATCACAATCCCGACCAGCAAGCACAACAGCAGCAGAAAGAGCAGACGCTACACCGCCTTGGCCAGGTTCACCGATACACAAGCGAAGAAGACCTTTGGACGCGCTTTCTGATCGAAGATGATGTCGCTCAAGAGCGTGCTATGATCAAGAAGTGGCTTGAAGAGACAGCAGACCACCAGGAGAGCGACATTCCAAACATCATGGAGGAGCTGGAGGCAAAAGCTGGAAGGGGCAAAGGTCTCTGGTCCGACGGATGGTTGCACACGCGAGAGAAGATCAAAGGAGAGAAGAGGCTGCGCTCTTGGCCGAGCACTCCTGGCGCTCCTCTACCGCACATCAAGCGATCAGACAACAACGAAATGCTCGTCACATCCCTAGACCCCGACGCAACTTCGCGACGAGGACGAACGTTGGAGAAGCCAGACGCATACTTCGAACGCGCGATGTGGATTGCTTGCTGGGAGATGTTGCGACGCGGCAAGTCATGGGAAGAAGTGAGCCAGTGGTGCAGACGTCACCATGAAAGTTGGCGTGCGATTTCCATGGGCAAAGCTACTAATCCAGAGGCCGTGCGATCAAAGGCAGCCTGGCGCAATGTCTGCTATCTTGCTTCACAAGCTGGTGCCTCCAGCGAATATGAAGCGGCCGTGTACGGGCTTCTGGGCGGAAGTGTCAACGCTGTACAGAAAGTTTGTCGCACCGTCGACGACACTCTCTACGCCTACTACAGCGCCGCATTGATTCAGCAATTCGACCTATACCTTGCGTCCCATTACCCTGATCGGGCGCTGCAAAATCGCCGTGGGCGCGGAGAAGATGCGTTCAGGAATCCAACACAGCAAATCGTAGATCTTGTCTTGAGACTTCGAAAGCAGCCTACCACGCGTAATGAGGCTATCTTGCCGATGAAGATCATTCAGAGCTACATGCTTGCGAATGACTTGGGAAGTATGGTGCACACCCTCGGCTACGCAATCGCGTACATAGATAGAGAAAACCGAATCGCGAATAAGGGAGAGAACGAGGAAAAGGATGAGGAGGTGATTATTCCCCTGGACCCGTTCTGGCCAGGGGAAGGCAATCAACCAGAAGGTGAAATTGCTATGGACCATCAAGCTCTTCGCATTGCGGCACTCATCTCTATCCTTCTGCGATGCCTCTCCGATGAGATTATACAAGGTCCTGCCTTGGACGCCGAAGAGAATGTCATCATGGCATATATCCAGAGCTTGCGGTCCGCAGGGAAGTACGATCTTATTCCAATGTACGCTTCCCGACTCAGCGTTGGAAGATATGTCGTCTGTTTGAGTCGAATCCTTGAGGACATCGATGAACCAAGCGACCAGCAGACGGTTCTCAAGCTACTAACGGGCTACGGAATGGACAACATCATGATTCTCAACGAATCGTTGTTTTGGCTTCTCTCGAAGTACATCGCTCCTTCGCTCAGAGAGAGAAACACGTTCAAGTTCCTCGAGAAGACAGACGATACGAGACTGTATCCGGGCCAACGCATTATTGCTGGAGCGCTGCCCAAATACCCAATTGTAGGAGACAGCAGCATTGTGAACGCCTTGCAATGGTACAACATGGTCGAGGGACAGTGGAACGATACATTCGAGGCCTTAGCCACCGCCCTTCGGAAGTGTCTGGGTAAGTCGCGCTCTTGTGATTCGAGTGGTCCTTTGCTAACGAGTTTCAGCGGGCGGTCGTATTTTCTGTGCTATGCGCATCGTCAGCGAATACCCCTTCGAGAATCTGTCGCTTCGTAAATCACACCACGTCCTCGGCAAGTCAGTCAACATGATGGAGTACGATGGCCCGCCACCAGCCAACGAACGAAAGAAATGGGAAACGCTGAGACGGTACTGCCGGTCGTACTACGAGCTGGAGCAAATCGTCAACGCCATCAAGGCATTGTGCGACTGGCGCGAGTTGGAAGCTGACTACACAAGTGGCAAACACTTGAGGATGTCCGCACCGCCAGAGGAACTCAAGAAAGCCAAAAAGCTCGTGGACTACACAATGGCTCAAGTTCTGGAGGGAAACATCCTCCAGCAACCCATAACGACCGACGAGGCGGCAGACTTCGCATACATTCGGGTCGCCTACATTCCTGAACTCATCATTGCTTACAACTCCGTCCTACATACCGCGGGCTCGCTCATCTCACGCGACAACCTCATCGAGTCTATGGATCTTTCGGTTACCGTCGCCAAGGAGGATAACACGCTTGCTGAGTGCATTACCAAAGCAGGCAGGATGCGCGAGCTGCTGAAGTCCTTCGCGCAGACGAGTAAGCTCATGCTCGTCTTGAAGGCGGCCAAAGGTTGGAAGCCGAAGAAGGACAGGGAGGGCAAGGACCTGGGTATCTGGGAGATCGGACCGCATGGCACTGGAAATGTGGAAGGCCTGGATGAGGAAGTCTCGCTCTAGTGGAGTCGAGGCCGAAATGCCTGGACTGTCCGTTGCCACGACAGTCCTTCAGATGTGGTGTTGTGTGAGTGATCAGTCAGCGGATGGTAGCGGTAGCATTAGCGTACTAGCGTTGGTGAGCCTAAGAAAAGCCTCGGCATCCTGGAATTGGATTTCCGAGAATAATGCGATGCGCTGGACCTGCCACTTTCACTGGGAATCGTAGCAACAACGTCTCACACCGTTTCCGTTGGTGATGACTGTACACATTAACCATGTGACGTGCGGTGTAGATGCACTTGTCTTTTGCGCGTGATATTGGCCGGGAATAGCCGCAGAATGTGGAGCACGCGGACACCGCTTGAAATCTCCGAAGCATGTGAATGCGGCGGGCACATGGCGTCTTCTACCAGACAACGTCGCCTCCTGATCTCATCTTTCCGCTCGACTCTATCACGAAATTCATCGATAATTACGCACTTTCAGATTGCACGCACCACTACAGCACCCATTTGACGACGTGCTGAGCAAGCGCGATCGTTGCGCACCATGCGGCGGGCGCAAACATGCCGGAATGGATGAGGCTTCTATTTACGCTCACATTTGCTATAGCGGAGATCATACATGCTTGGGCACAGGTAACAAGGTCTCCATATGCTTGAGATACACGGCGACTGACTGTTGGAAGCGAATATACAACTTTTGCACGACCAAGTCACCAGAGGACCGTTTGACAGACAAGCTGCTTAAAGCATCAAGCTATAGAGAGTGGTGGCAGGCAGCAGTAGCATTGGACAATCTTCCATCTCGATACAACTGGCGTATCAACCCAATCGATAATCTCTACGACTACAGACATCTGGATGAACGCCGCAGAGAACTCAGAGCGCTCCGCCGTAACGACAAGGCCATCGAAGTGGCGAATTACCTCCGCCATGGCCTCTTACGGAATCTCTTCAATATCACGAAATTTCCCTTGTACAGCAAGTCCTACACCAGCACGAAAGAGAGTGTTGAAGGTTATGTCGAGGAGAGTCTGGAAGCCATCAGGTACATTGTAGAATCACAGGACGTAGCTGACGGGAATGGCATGGATCGCAATATGAAGATTCAAGTCTTGAGCGATTCTCGGACGACTTTTGGAACTACCGCTCTCTTGCTGCAGGGCGGATCGCTGTTTGGACTGTGCCATTTGGGCGTTGTCAAGGCTCTGCTGGAGCATGACCTTCTCCCCAAGGTGATAGTGGGCACCGCTACTGGCGCTCTCATGGCAGCTCTTGTCGGCATACATCCCCAGCACGAGCTGCAGAAGTTCCTTTCTGGAGAATACGTGGATCTAAGTGCTTTTGCAGATTCTTCTCGCAAGGCACGGGAGAAGACAGATGAGCATATTGAATTGCTAGAGGACCCTCCACCAAAGACGAAATTCCATAACTGGTACAATACGCTGGAGCGACGAATGCTGAGGCTGTTCGAGAAGGGCTTCATACTCGATCCCGAAGTCCTCGCGGAGTGCGTGAAGGCCAACGTGGGCGATCTTACGTTTGAGGAGGCACACGCGCGAACGGATCGAGTGCTGAACATCATCATCTCCTCGCCAAGCGAAGACGTTCCAAACCTCATGAACTACCTCACTGCGCCGAACGTGCTCATCAGATCGGCTGCGTTGGCTTCACACATAACGAACATGGCAAGGCATCGAGGGTCACCGATCCAGCTCCTGTACAAAGACGTCAACGGGATCATTAGAACACTCGAGTCGGATCCACAACGCACCAAAATCCGCAGACCGCCTTCGGCAATGGATCGCAAGACCCCTGTGACGAGATTGAAACAGCTCTTCAATGTCGACCATTTCATCATCTCGCAAGCAAGACCATACGTGGCTCCCTTTGTTAAACCGTCACTACCATACGTCCGGAAGCCCAAGACCAGGTTCCAAAAGATGACCGGTCCCTTGGCCGTCATTCCCATGATGTTCACCGAATCCGTCAAACACGGCCTCTTGATTGCCGACATCCTCGGATGGCTTCCTGATGGTATCCGCCGTGTATTGAGTGACGAGACGGTAGCAGGAGACTCCCTCACGCTGGTACCAGAGATCAGCCTTGCGGATTGGCGACGACTCTTGAAGAATCCAACCGAAGAAGAAGTCGCTTTCTGGATGATGCGCGGGCAAAGGTCCGTCTGGCCGGCTCTGTGTGCATTGAAGACGCGCTGTTTGCTCGAATTTGCACTGGATCAGGCATGTGACGCTCTCAAGTATCCGAACCAGAAGAAATACCCGCCACTGTTGATGGGGCGATTGCATGCTTCGTTGACGCCGCCTGCGAATGCGGACACACCGCTTTTGATGTTGAATTCGGGCTCGCTCGCGGACGATGCTTCGGATGATGCGTATTTGGTTGAGGGGCCTGAACGAAGGCGAAGAAAGGTGCCGAGACTTTCTGATGCTGCTGAGACGTTGTCGACTGCCTTCCGACCGACCACCAGTGGAGGCCGTGTAGAGAATTAGGAGATTCCTTCATCTTTGCGAAATCCTGGACGACGATGGAGAGGAGGCCTGTCAGTGACCTTCACAGCGTAGTCTGAGAAGAACATCAGATAGACGTGGTTCGCGATCAATGGCTTGCAAGCGTTGTTTGTCGGCGATGCACGATTTGCTAGAATATGATGAGAGCTGCAGACGACAGGTATCAAAAGCGATGGCGATTCGGATAAGGTAGCAGCAGATTAAGATGCTGTAGCGCGTTTCAGATGACGGTGCAACGGCAGAAACACGAGATGGGAGTCACATGATGATGCCTTGTATTCCTTGTTTCTGGTGGCCGGCAGTTTGGATCCCGCATTGTCCTTAATCAATTGCACACGACATGGCGGCGATGGCTTCGGTAGCGGGCCAGGCGCATGTACCGGGATCATGGACGTATCGTCTCCGCCACGAGAAGTACTGCGCTGTACGGTACTTGTAGAGCTGGCTTTTCGTTGACTTCATGACTTCCTTTTTCCTCGCACGTGTCGCGTGTAACCTACCAAACACTAATCTCCACCAGCTTAAACCAGCCCTCCAGGTACCCCGAACGGAAATAGTCGTGCTGGTATGGCGATATGAGTGACGCAGAGAAGATTCCCGCTGGACGCCGCAGTAGCCCTTCCCTCCGCCGTAAGCGTGGATCCGAGGATATGTCTGCAGCAGGCGGAGGACTTCGAGTCGTAAACATCTCCGAAGAAGCAGAAGAAGAAGAAAGATCCGAACCCTTACTAGATCCCGACGAAGGCCTGATGGATGATTCGGGAACCACCTCACCCGCCGAGGCGCTGCGTTATAGTTCTCCCGTACAACCACAGATGGCCCAGCAGCCTTCTTCCGCTTCTTCGCCGCCGAGTCTATTCGACTTACAAGAAGAAGAAATCACCGCTACCGAGCCGACGACAATGCGAGGAGAAGAAGAAGACCAAGAAGAACAAGAACAAGACCTTTACGACTTAAAACCGCCACCCATGCCTCCTTCGAATGGACAGAATAGTAATCTGGAAACTCTCTCCAAAGCCCTCTTCTCACAGGAGCATCTCGACCTCTTACTCCGGGATCCGAAACTCTCCCTGAAATTCCACCGCTTCCTCGATCAATATCGCCCACAACACCAGCAACTTCTACGACAGTATACCGATATCCGCAAAGCCGTTGCGGCGGTGAACTTTGCCAATGCCGTCGTTGCCGGGTCAATACGGCAACCCGCAGCGGCGGCTACACTGGACGCCGCATTCGAGACGAAAACCAGAGAGATCCTCGATGGGCTGTTGGGAGATGCCCTGCCGGCGTATCTGACACATTGTCTGGTCTTGCTGGTGACGGATACGCTGGTCAAGGAGATCACCGGGACCAGTTCGCCCATCATGCATGCTTTGGTGCCGAGTCTGGCGGAGGTATATTGCATTTCGGATCCGCATCGAGAAGGTATGGAATATCCGGTCATTTCTTGCGTTGGCGACAGTCATATCCATGAGAACTAGAGCTGAAATGCTGCTATGCGACCTGCTGCTGGCACGATTTCACGCTGTAATGCTCTCGGATGTGAAATGGACATTTCCCAATGCGAAAAGTCCAGAATGCTATCATCATCATACGTGGTTCTGCAAACGAGCTAACCTCCACGGCTTTCACTAGATAACCCCATCGTCTACGCCTCGGAGGAATTCTACGCCACAACACAATACAGCCAAGAACAAGTCATCGGACGAAACTGTCGCTTCCTCCAAGGCCCCCAAACCTCCCCCGAAGCCATCCGGAGACTCATCGCCGCGCAGAAAAAGGGCGAGGAAATCTGCGAGCTCGTCTTGAATTACAAGCGCAACGGGACCCCCTTTTACAACCTACTGCTCATCACGCCGCTGAAGGATCACCGGAATGCCGTGAGATACTTCCTCGGGGCGCAGATCGACGTCTCCTCGCTGATCCGGGACGGGAACGGACTGGAATCCTTCGCGCGGCTGTTGCATGGGAAGAACGAAGAACGGGAGGAAAGAGGCTCTGTTTCGGGAGATGATATGAGAGGTGCTGCTTCGTGGAGGGAACTGACGCTCTGGCTCTCCGAGGAGGAAAGGGAGTCCGTACGGAATCGAGAATCGACGACGACGACGACGGCTCCAGCGACGAGTTTCGTCTCACAGAAAGGGCCTGCTTCGGTGCGGTCAGCAGCAGCAGGTGGCGGTGGACGTCCGACGCCGGATCGTTCGAGGAATAGCAGAGTCGTCCTGGGGATGGACGAAACACCAGCGCAAGGACCACCACCGCTCTGGCCAAAGGCGAATCTGGGATCTTCGGGACGCTTGCCAGGGGTGTATCAGAACGTAAGTCGCGGAGCTCTCCTATTTCGTTGGCACATGCACAGCATTTGGAAGAAAAATCGTCCTTTTGAACTTACAATCCAGCCGATTCATCACTGCCATCTGAACTCCCCTTTACCCCTTCATTCGCGACGATCCTCAAAGGAAAAACCACCCCCCTTTCTCCCTCCCTTCCTCCTCCAAACCCTCCAACCAAAAAACCAAAAGCCTCCATCAAATCACATCACTTCCCATCACAACCAACTAACCGCACCCCCCCCTTCTACGAAAAAAACAGTACCTCCTCGTGCGCCCCGCCCCCAGCCTGCGAATAACCTTCACCTCCCCAACCCTCCGCATCCCCGGCCTACTACAGACGAAACTCCTCGACCGCATCGCGGGCCCCCCGCGCATCAAACAGAACCTCGAAGAAGCCCTCTCCAGAGGCACGACGGGCGTGACGGCCAAGATTGCCTGGCTCACACGCACAGCAACAATAGAGGGCGCGGGTGGGGAATCGAAGAGTCGCTTCCTGCACTGCACGCCGCTGTTTGATGCGAATCAGGCCGTTGGGGTTTGGATGGTGGTTGTTGTCGAGCCGGAGCAGATTACGGGGGCGCTAAATGGGAATGGTGGTGGTGGGAATGGTGGACAACAGTCTAGAGGTCCTTCGAGAGGAGGAGGGGGAGGAATAGGAGTGGTGGATGCCATGACTTCGAAGCGCCTGTATGCCGAATACCTGCGAGAAGGGCAAGCGGCAGACGCCAGGCCCCGGACGCAAGAGACGACCTCCTCGGTGGCCAGGGAAGCCGTAGAGCAATTTCGGGATTTTTGAGTGGGAGATGTGCAAGCAAAGAGAGAAAAGTTCTTGGGGGAAAAGAAACGAGACGCGAAGACCAAGGGTGATGAAAAAGTAATCCTTCCTTCTTTCCATGGCAAATGCCCCCCTATCTATATAGACTTCTTTCTCTCTCCACAAAATCTTCTCTCGGCGAATTGCATCTCTACGGCGTGGGCAAAAAACGATAATACGTAATAATGTACATGGACCAAAGAAGAAGAAAAAAGTTTCACGGCTTATATACGTTTCGTCCCCACCAACCCGAGGATCGAAATAGAAAGAGATTTTGTGCCAAACACACACAGATGAGACAGACTTGTGTCGCGCGAAGGTGGGTATATATGATGTTCACTTTGCACAAGCCTCTTCTCCTTTCCTTCTCGTCAGATTGCCATTCCTCGCCGCCAATAGAAATGGTAAGAAACTTGAATCGGAAAGGTCCCCCCGCTCCGGTTCAGTCGTGCGCTCAAAGCGCTCAGTTAGGATGGAGATTGTTTTTACACGACAGTGGGACGACAATGTGAATGGTGGTCGTCTTAGTGGCCCGCAAGCCCGTCCAATGCCTGCTTCGCCTCTTCCAGTCTTCGTCTTAGCATCCGGCTTTCATACTGCGTGTCGTCCTCCTCCTGTAGCTGATGCACGACCTTCCGCAAGCTTTCCACAACACTAAACAGAATGGCCTTGTTTCTCAGCCCGAGTGACTTGCCCTCCGGGTCCAGAAGAGCATCGACAGCCAGCGTCGCGGGATCGCGGCGCGTCACTCCGGGCGGCGACATGGGCGGTGTATTGACACCTACAATGCTGCCCAGGGGCCGCGCCCTGGTAGGCTTCGGCGTCATCGATCCATGAGGCTGTGCCGGCCGTCCTAGGTCGCCATCGTTGCTGCTGATGCCAACTCCCGAGTCAGCACGATCCGAGCTGCTGCCTCTGCGGATGTTGCGTTTCGCGGCCGTTCGAGGTCGCGAGCTCAGTCGCGAGCCAGCCCTAGATGCAGGTCGTGACCAAGTCTGCCCGCCAGGGTGTGCTTGCGGTATATCTTCTGGAAAAGGAACCACCATTCCGCGCTCGCGACCGCCAAGCCTGCGGTTTGGTTCTTCAATTGGCGTCATGGGCGAGTGTACCTCGTCGGCAGTGGCGTAGGTATTCAGGGTGCTGATACTCTCGTCTGAGAGATTCCTACGATGCATACTGCGCTCGATCTCCCGCAGTCTCTCGGGCGTCTCCGGGGTGGGCGGAGGATACAGGCCGGAGCTCGGGTTGAAGACCTCGTCATCTTCATCGCTCCCAGCTGCTGGGAGTCTTGCCGTTGCCGCAGATAATGTCGATGTCTCGCTGACATCAGAGCCTCCCCTACTATGGCCATAGGTACCCAAAGCGCTGTGCAGGAAGAAGTGCTCGTAGTCGAACGCGTCCTCTCGGTCTTCGTGTGCGATCACGGCGTTCTGTTCGTTTTGAGCATCTTCGTACACGCTGACCTCGTCCTCAGAAGGCGCGTAATCTTGCTCTGAGCGTGTTTCCACATCCGAAGAGATAGGAGAGCTGCCGTATTGGTTACTCGTCAGCCCTGGAAAACGCACGCCCAGACCATCGTTCTCGTCCTCTGTAGGCTCGTCATCAGGCGAATGATCACTCAGCGCGCTGCTGATCTTGCTGTCCTGGCTGTGCATGTGCTGATGATACGAGGATTGATCCTTGGCCGATCCTACTATCGCTGTCCCACTAGGCGTCCGTCCGTGTGCTGTCGTCGTCGGTGGAGAAGGTTGAGGAGTGACATTTCTACGGGGTCGAACCTGATATTTGCTGTCGGCAGTTCTGGGTGCCCTGATCTCGACAACGCGAGCTTGTTGGATACCGAATTGTGGTCCAGCAGTAGCTTTTGCGGCAGAGCCTTTTCGACTGCCCGGCAGAGGAGGCGTGTCATCTTGCCAGACATCGTCGGACACCCGCGCAGAGACCGGGCTGGCGCCATTGGAAGCGTAGCCGATGCCACAGTTGGTGTCGAGTACTGGACTTGCATAACCCGACGAGGCAGTGTAGAAGAAGTCCGGCGCAGCGGCAAGCGCATTGTTAAACGGCGAAGGGTTGCGCAAGTTCGAGTGGCTTTGCCTCCTCAGACTGTCTTCTCGCGCGCGCTCCTTGAGCGTCGAGATCTTTCCTTTGAGATTGCTCAGCTGCTCGCGGAGATCTGATGTCCTCGAAGACGGCCTGTAGATGCCAAGGCCATTGTTTGCAGCCTCACGACTCGCACGATTGGACCTTCTCCCCTCCTCATCCTCCGGCAAGGGATCCAGATGATTCGAATCCGGAGACGCTCTGGCATGCAAGGGGCGCTCGCGGCCAAGACCATATCCCACGCCGCTGCTCGCGCCGAGAGAATCGAAACTTCGACTCCCCCGAAGTGCACCATACGTCGGAACAATGGCGTGGCCTCTTCCTCCTCCCGTACGGACGCTTCGCGGCATGACAAAATGACGGTCCAAGGCGGTGGAGGGTCTCGCTGGAAGCTCGATCTCACTAAAACCGCGCGAGTGACCAGCCTGGTAGTCGTGACGCATGGTTGGTGAACTGGACTGAGTATGGAGCATCTTGGACTGGCTCGGATGGTCGGAGTGGTAGCCATTGGGCGCGTACCGCAGACCGTACGCTGGCGAGAAGTTGGTGGCCGAGCCCAGGGAGGTCGCGCGCTTCAGGTTGGCTGCGGTGAGTGGAGCGACCAAGTCGCGAGCACCTCGCAGATTGCCCTCCATCACCATCAGCCTCTTCTTCGCGTTTGCCAGGATTTGCTCGGCCCGTTTGCTGAGGACAGCCGAGTTGTACTCCTCTTGCTGTAGCCTCAGTCGCTCCGCGTCCATGTCTGCTTCGACAACACCATTGCTCTCGCCCCGCGCCAGCACCGGACTGCCCCCATTGTCGGATAATGCCTCATCGTCGCTGGCCCCATCCGGCTTCTCGTAGCGCGCAAGGAATGCCGTCATTCCCGAGATATCGCTCGAGGAGCTCTCACCACTGTTTCTACGCCCGTCGGGGTCTGAAGGTTGCAAGGACTTTGGCTCGGGATCATGCTGTTCGGGAGCGAGGTTCCCCACATCCTGGAGTTCCTGCAACACGGGCGAGGAAGGGACCGGGTCGTTGCTCCTGTTCGAGTCGCGCGAAGGGGTGCTGCGGGAGAAGGGGTTGGAATGGTTGTGGCCGTGGCCGCTGCTGGCGGTCCGACTCCTCAGCAGCATCATCTTCTTGGACATGAGGCCCAGCTTCTCCTTCTTGCCCATGGTGGCAGCTGCCGCCGCGGAGGACGACGCGGTGGGATGCTCGGCGCCGTCGTCGCGCAGGTAGGTGGGACTTGGCGGGCGGCGGCGAGTGAAGGCCGGGGGCGAGGAGAGGGCGGGCAGGTGGGTGTCGGGGAGGATACAGTCGGGATTGGTGAGGGTGGGCGATGAAGGCAGGTCTGGCAGGTCGGGCAGACGAGGCAGCGGCTTGTCCTGGTGGTCATGGTGCCAGGCTCCCGCCGTGTGCAGAGGGTGCAGCGCGGGCATTGAAAATATATGCCCGCATGCAGCGGCACTGCCCAGCACTACTCGCACTGTGATTCCGTTCAGCGATTGCGCTCCAAATAATGCCCGTTATGCATGCCGTATGCAGGAGAAAGTGAAGTGACGGAGCGCGGCGGAGGCTCCAGACTCTCTCAGATCTGACGACGGACGCTCAGCTCAGCTCAGCAGCAGCAGCAGCAGCAGCAGCAGCAGCAGCAGCAGCAGCAGCAGCAGCAGCACCGCCGCAGCACAGGACAGTAAAGCACAGCACCGCAGCAGATTACCTCCGCGCTGTGCTCCGCGCTGTGGGAGGGTTTGGGTGGGTGCAGTGCATTGGCAGCATTCGGGATTAAGTTGGGTGCAGTCGTGTATTCGATCCCAGTCTCTGCTCCCCCGTCTGGTTGCGATTGTCGCCGCTAGCAGGGTTCCCTTCCCGCCTTGACGGCTCGTGCCCAATTTGCAGCCCAGATTCTTGCCTCGTGCCTCGTCGCCGGTCGTTGAGATGGATGTTGAGATGATGGAGTACTAAGTGTCGGTATGTTGTGGAGTGGATGGTGAATTGGATGCACATGTGCGTGCAGGACGGAGTGTTTCACCTGCCACCAGCGCCGTACCACCGAGGGGCACCTTTCCAACGGGGGCCCACAGTCGATTATTACTACATGTATCGGCCACACGGAACGGGAACGTCATCGGACGCCCAGACGCAGGAACATGGCCACAAAATTTCCCGCGCCTCGCCTGACGATATCACAATAATATTAATATAATACGAGCTGTACCGGGCCTTTCCCAAACCGTGTCGAGCAACTCTGCCCGACACGTGATAAGAGAGCACGCACAGTGGAAAGTTGTAGCCTCTTCATCTCCGAAACTCTGCTATCAACCGATACACTCAATCTTCGGCCTGCGAGCGTGTACCTGGACGTACAAGGTAGATCCGTCATCCTTAAGCCCACCCTCGTCCAGGCATTCCCCTAGATCGGCTAACTTTCTCAAAAGTCCTTTTCCCGTCGGGTAAAACGGCCCTTCAACTTCTCTCGACTTCCTATCTAGCTTCTCTCCTGAAAAAGTATTCGGCTTGTGAAAGCGCGGGGTGGAAGAGTCCTCGGGACAGTATTTACATGTACCTTACTCGTGGCGGACCCCTATCTGACCGACGTAGGCGGAAGCAGCCGACGGCTCAACGTAGATCCTCCTTACCTTAACTGTCTGAAAGCCTTGGCATCTCTACCAATCCACCGCATTATCTAACAGACTATCACTTCCTTAACGTGACTTCGTATACCTCTGTGCATATACCTACTAGGCTACCAGATCCTTTACCAAGTCGCTAATCTCTAACAATAGTCGCGAGGTAAATGTCTACGTAGGTTTACGCAGCACGCGGATCTACAGCTCTTGAAACACCACCTGCACTAACCTCACCTCTATGGCCCACGCCTCTTTGGAGCGAGCGGTAGAGAAGCAGGGTCGTCAACAAGACGCCTAGACGCGGTTGTTCACGTTGAGCCGGCTCCTGCCGCATACGGCGGTTATTAGGAAACTGCTATACGAGTAGCTCTCGCTTTTGCTCTTGCTTCTAGGTAATAACTCTCTTTGATTTCGCTTTCTCGGCAGGTATCTACATCTGTCCCATTGGATGATGGAATGGTGATCGTTATCCACTGTTGTTCTCTTCGTCAGGTCGCTTTGCAGAAGCGATGCAGATCATGCCACAACAAAAACACTGTTTTGACCTTGGTCCTGTCTCAAGCCGCCAGAAAGAGATCCATCTTTGACATCCCCCTCACACCGACACCGCCAGAAAATGCAAGGCGAGCGAGAAAGTCTCTCATGAACAAGGGTCATCTCAAAGTATGCGAGCGAGCCTCCGAAGGCTCATAAACAATGCAGGAACAATCAAAAAACAATAACCAAAACTATGCATACCGCACACTGCTCCCTCCCACGGGATACGCAGGAGGAGGGACAGCAGGCGTCGCCCACGCATCTTGCCCGCCGCCGCCGCCACCGCCATGACCCGCCCATCCTTGACTGGGATGTTGCGCGTAAAAGTTGCCTTGTTGCTGTTGCATCAACGGCTGGCCTTGCGGATTTCCATTCCATCCTTGCCAGCCACCAGGCGGCGGCATCGGCGGCGATGGCACGCGTTTGGCACCGCGACGACCACGTCCGCAGTTGCGGAAGAGCCAGCTGAGGAGGGAGAATAAGAGGAGCCCTCCAATAGCGGAACAGATGCCGATGACGATGGCCTTGTGGTCGTCGATCCAGGATTTGATCTGGCCGCCGGCGGTGGAGCCTTTGCATTGTCCCTGTATGACATGTCAGTGCCGTGCTTCATCCAAGAACACGCAAGATAGAAGTACTTACGTTTAGGCAGCGACCTCCTCCACCACAAACGGTTCCATCCAAGAAATTCTGCTGCAATCCATAGCAGACTCCAGTACCGAACTCCGGGCTGGCGCAGCTGATAGCGCATCCAGAGCTGTCGCAAGCATACGTGTCGTTGCCCTGCGTGTAAGATCCCATGACGGACTTGCACTGCTGGTCTCGACTCGTGCACTGTCCGGAAGCACACTGCAACCCATTACCGCAGCTCTCCCCGTTCGGCTTCGTTTGATCCTGAGGACACATAGCTGTCGTGCCGGAGCAGGTCTCTTCCGGATCGCACTGCCCTGTGCTGGCACGACAGACGGTGCCATTCGAGGCGAACTGACAGCCATGGCAGCAGTCCTCATTCGCGTCGTCGCAGACAGCCCCTTGGGTGAACTTGCAAGTTTTCGGGTCGCAGCAGGTCTGATTGCCGCATCCTTGCTCTCCACCGCAGTCGCACTCCTCACCAGGCTCGACAATGCCGTTACCGCACTGCTGACCACTGATGGTAGTGACTTGACGATTGTCCGTCAAGCACCGGCTGTTGACAGAGTTGCGCTCTAGAGCACTGCAAATGTTGCCCACGGAGCATGGACTGAATTGTTTCACGCCCTGTGAGGTCGACGGGTTCATGATGTACTGGCCATCAGCGTTGCAAGCGCTCGAACTGAGCGGACAGCATTGCTGCGCGGCAACAGTCTGCGAATCTGCGCAGGTCTGAGAATCGCAATCATGAACGGCGCCGTAGGTGTGTCCGGTCTCATGCGCAATGATCTGCCATTCGTTGGCACCCGCAGTTCTCATGATGACATTCGCGCCTGCGACTGTCTCAGAGCCACTGCCAGTGGATGCACCGTTTCCGGTGACACTTTGGTTGGTGGTGATGGCGTTCTGTACACATGCTTGCCCAAGCCAAGCCAATCCCACGGCGGACCCGGTGTTGCAAGTACTCAAGAGGGTCCAGTGGCTGTTGTTGTCTTGTTGGTTGCCGCGCCACGCTGAAAAGAGATTGAGTCTAGCCTGAATATCGACGGAAGGTGAGCAAGCCTGATTCCATTCCGTAGCAGTAGCAGGTGTTCCAGGGCAACTGGCGTCCATGACGGTGAGGTTCTGCAGACCAAGCGAGATGTTGAAGGTGTTCTCCCAAATCGCCGAGGCGGTATTGAATTGGTTGATGATGTTTTCTCTCGCCGCCTGGCTGGAGTTGAACTCCGACATGTAATTGCAATCCGCCGCAGCACCGACCAAGGCGACCTTTCGAGCAGTCGGGCATCCTTTCGACTGTCCGATGCTAGCGACCAGGTTTCCACCAGCACTGTTGCCCCCGGTAGTCGAATCGATTTGCCGCCTGAAGACGTTGGAGAAATCCATGAAGCCATAAGACCTCTCGTCGCGCTTGGTCATCGCCATGTAGACCGGGTGGTCATGCCGGGTATTGAACATCAGCTGGTCCGACAAGCAAGACCCAATACCTCGATCCATATCCCGTCGCAATTCGTGGTGATCCAAGTCATCCGGCATGATATCCGAATCCCGCCAGAGGACCATATACTCTTCGCCATCCTCCACCTCCGGATCCAACGCATGTTTCGTCCGTCTGTAGTTGGTCGTAGTCTGGATATG
Organism: Lecanosticta acicola; assembly: GCA_963674455.1. Classification (NCBI taxonomy): domain Eukaryota; kingdom Fungi; phylum Ascomycota; class Dothideomycetes; order Mycosphaerellales; family Mycosphaerellaceae; genus Lecanosticta; species Lecanosticta acicola. The sequence continues at coordinate 186,322 of CAVMBE010000016.1, read as the reverse complement.
GTGGTGATCATGATTCACCGAAAACGCGCCCTCGAAGACAGGATCCTTGCCATCCCGAGCCACGAATACTCTCGCCCAACCCACCCGTTGCCATTTTGACGGCCCAATGCTAGGCCTCTGCACCCACGCCGTTCCCTTGTACACCTTATGCCCCAACCGATCTACTCCTTCCCTTCTGTCCAGACTCCCGTCGGATTTCAGATACGTGACCGTCGTGTCCTCGCCCAGAATGTCGTGATTCGGTTCCAGCCGTAATTTCACCCAGACATCGTTCCGGAGGATAAAACTGAGGTCGAAATGGGATAGCGCTGTCAGACGGTGGTTATGGGTGTGAATCGTCGCATTTTGGACATCGGAGAGTGCGGAGAGCGGGTTGCGCGTCGTGGAGCTGGCTTGCGCAATCGGGGCGAGGACACAAGCGGCTAGGGAGAGGAGGGTGAAGGGGAGGCGCATGGCCGCGTGTGCGGGAGGGAGAGGTAGGTGTTGTGTAGACGTGGACTATCGCAGGGCTCCACCTCCACCATGAGCCGGCTGGAAGCGGTCGTTTGGGCCAGGGCTGACGATCTCTAATTCGGAAGAGGCCAACGAAGGAGATTGTGAAGGTTCAGGCCTAGTTTTGAGGATGACGTTGAGGTGGAAAGCGAACGTACCGAGGGTGTAAGAGAGAGGAGAGGGAGTGGTGCGCGGAATCACGAGTCGTTCATCTCTCAATACGAGAAGCGGTGCAGTGGTGGTAGGCGCAGCGAAGGCCCGTGCAGGACGTTGGCTCGGAGAGTCGGATGGCGGGAAAGTCAGACTCCAACCACACTCCAACCACCCACACCAATACAACAACTTCACTCACTTCTCATCAATATTTAGTGCTATCTTCTCATCAATCGATTGATCACGGCGGAGGAGGCGACTGTCGCACTCTCGCCGCACTCTCGTCAACGCTCCCATCACCCATGCCAAATCCGTACGCCGGCCTCTTCCGTCTGCCTCTGCGATCACCATACTGCTCGTCGAATTTCCTGATCGCCGTCAAAGAACTCATATCCTCACTGATGGACGCGCTGATCTCCTTGATCGCCTTTTCAAAATGCCGAGAGGACAGCGTTCGCTTTTCAGGTAGCTTGAAGTCAGGACTGTCCTGCTTCGAGTTGACGAGCTCATTCTCCTCTCGCACGCATGCGAGCGCCGCTGCGACACAGAGATTCTTCAAATCAGACCCACTGTACAGCGGTGTCTGTTCCGCCAAGTCGGGAAGCGAGACCGTCTCGTCCAGCGCTTCGTCCTTGAGGTGGATTTTCAGAATGGACTCCCGATCCTTGGCGACGGGCAAATCGACCAGCAGTCGGCGGGGCAGTCTTCGGAGAACCGCGTCGTCGATGTCGAAAGGCCGATTGCTCGCCACCATGATGAAGACGTTGTGGTTGGCGTCCATCCCATCCCATTCCCTCAAAAATTGGTTGATGATTTCTCGATGAGTATTCCGATTGCCGGCACTGCTCCGGCTGCCAAAGATGGCGTCGCCTTCATCGATGAACACGATGCATGGGGACAGCTTCTTCGCCAGGCTAAACACGGCTCTGACCATCTTCTCGCCTTCCCCAACATACTTCTCGTAGATTTGCGCGCCACTGATCTCGAGCACCGTAGCCCGAGATTCCTTCGCCACTGCCTTGGCCAGCAATGTTTTGCCGGTACCGGGCGGTCCGTATAACATCAAGCCGGGCAGCCGATCGGCAGCGAGGACGCCATACTTGAACGCATCAGGCCTTAGCAGGGAGAGAGATGTTAGCGTTTTGAGTGCATCCAGCGTTTCCGTGGGTGCGTGGACCTCGTTAAATCCGATCTTGATGTTCTGAGCATCGACGACACCTGGAAGTAGTCTCGATTCGTGAGTGTTGCAGCTCTTCTTCAGCTTATCAATCTTCGCCTGTGCCTTGGCAGGCCCCAACGTGTCGGCACTGAGACCTTCCTTCGTCTCTGGGTCGACATGTGTCGCTGACGTGGATGCGTGAGATTTCATACTCATCCAATCTCGCTCTTTTTGGTCAGACATCGTTGTGACATACGCTGCGAGCGCCAGATGGCCTGCATTGACGACATCGGACTCCATGTATGTCCGCGAAAGCCCTATGGCGGTAAGAACAAGCCTTTGAACCAGGTCAAAGGAAAGCACTTTCTGGCCCAGAAGGTTGTGGTTGACCAATTTGAGTTGGCGTTGAGCCCCGTCACTGAACAAATCAACGGCGTCTTCTGGTCGCATCTGCCGTAACATGGACTGCACATGTCGCAGATTGATCTCGAGAATCCTTCTGTATGACGTTTCTGGACATCCTTTCAACTCCAGCGCATCGCCGACAAGCCCGTATTGGAAGAGCTCTTCTTTTGATACATCAAACCATGGCTGCACCTGGATCTTTCGAAAGCCGTCTTCGTCGATTGTTGAGTCAAAGGGTATGAAGGGCCCGGCTCCGGCGTCTCGCGCCGTCGTTCCAACGATGACGACCTTCGTTCCAGCTACGCGACTCTGTTGCACGACGGAAACTAGATTGCGAAGCACCATCTCGCCTGTCTTGGAATTGCAAAAATCCTTCAAGTCGCGGACGTGAACAATGGTCCTGCCAGACGAGCCAGTTTGGGAGATGTCATTATCGTGAGGGGTCAACTCGAGCGAGAGCCCGTTATCGTTCTCGCGACGAGATTGATCGGTTAGATAGGAATTCAAAATGTTTGTAACGTGAGAGCGCCACTGATATGGGTCTTGGATCAGTTCTCTGTGAGGCGCCCGGGGCGCTTTCTCTCCAGACGCTAAGCTACCCTGCGGCCTGCGATCGTCTGAATCCAGAGAAATCCGGTGTCCAAAGTTTCCAACACCGTGAGTCGACGTCGACACGCGCTTAATCCTGGGCGCATCGAGAAGGCTCTGCAAAAGCGCTTGTAGACGTACTTCCAACCATTCGATGGCATCCTGCCTTTTCTCATGGCGAAAGCCGGTGCTTTGGGAGCCGGGCGCCATTCTGCTAGACACTGTCATCTCTATTGGAAGAGTTGCAACACCGTCCTTGCCCAGTGCTTTACTCAATTGGTGACGTCGACTGTAGAGTGCTTTCCTAAGACTGTCGAGTAGACTTCCTGGTCGAGGATTATGGTCAGTTCCAGTGCGAGGGTCTTCTTCATCCTCCCCCTCGTCTTCGTCCATCTCGTCCTCATCCTCTTCTTCTACAACGCGACCAGGCTTCCTTGGATCGAAGGCGTACCCATCGAATACCTCATAGGCTAGATTGGAAAAGGGCTCAGTAAAATCTGAGCCGCTTCCCTTGTACCCAGCAGCAAGCTCGGAAACGTCGTTGGCATCAATTCGAACAATGTCCGCCTGCGTTATATCCGCCAGATCCTCAACGAGATCATCCATTTTATCATGCGCGTGGGAGTCTGGGCACACTAGCGACACATCAAGTCTGCTTGTGGCTACCGAATGAGGCCCCCCACTCAGTGCGGCCATATCAAAAGCTGCGCGAACACTTGTCTCAGCTTCTAACATTGCCCACCGAAGCAAATCATAAGGCTCCTCATCTGTAACAATGTTTCTGGGTGCCTCTTTCGGTGACTCCGCTTTGGCGTCTGATAGATCAGGTTTCGATGGCGATGCCGTCCTCTGTGGTCCTTCGAACTTATTGTCAAAAAAGCTCCGCTCCAGCGGCTTTTTCTCAGAGACATCCGTCTGTTCGGACTTGGCCTTCTTCTTTGAATGGGAAGCTTCTGATTCTTCTGACGCAGTGTAATAAGGCAGTGTGAAGAGGATGTGGCCAGTTTCCTTATCTATGCAGCGCAGATTCTTGGTATGTCTCGCCCTGCCGTTGGGGGTATTAGTTTTGACTGACTGTGTCTGCAGCTTCACGTTGTGATCTAAAAACCATTGAGGAATGGGCGGCGGTTTCTCGATGCTCATCCTCTTAATTCGTCTGTCCCTGTGCGACCTGGTCTGCGGCCACAATCGGTTGTCTGTGTGCTTCGTCTCTGCCCCCTCGCTCTGCCCCTCGTGTTCTGATGTTTTTGGCTCATTCTCAGCAGCGCCATTCTCCTTGTGCTCTTCTTTCGACGAGTCTGGGGAGTTTGTGGGATCAGAAGGGCCTCCGGTCCCACGGTTATCGACTTGTTGTGATATTGAGCTAGTGAAGCTTCGCGAATGCTGTGCCGGGCAATGTCGAGGACGCGAGGGCTGTCGAACTCGGCTCTGGCTGGCCAAGCGAGCGCTTTGGCGCGCGAAGGAGCGCATCCGAATGTCGAGGGAGGAAAGCGCCGGTGCAAATGCTCGAGACGGGCAATATGTGGCAATATGTGGCGTATGTGTTTTATCGATGTTGAAGATGTTCGGCAGAAAGTTGAGATGAGCTCAAGCGGGATGCGTGGCTTGTGAAAGGCTTCTAGATTGGGACTAGCTTCATCGCTGCTTACTCTACCAACTTTCGAGGGATCCTTCCGTTCAACAGGCTCAGCATCACTTTGTTCCCAGACGAGACAACCTAAGACAAGACTTTGACGAATTGAAGGAAGACTCTATCGTAGCTCGCTTTCTGAACGTCAACCAGCAACAATGTGCCACGGCATCACTTCCCGGGAGCACAGCTGCATTCTTGCTCTTCCAGGTGAATTGAGAACCCACATATTCAGTTTCCTACAGGAAGACATCCGATGCAGAAAGCCGGTCGTCATCCTGGATACAGTATGTATCAGCTCGCCTGATTCTAGCATCATCGCCGACACCGCGGTCCTCCTTGTCTGTAGACTATTCTATGTGGAATGTCTCCCTTTACTGTACGATTCTACGACCGTGGAAATGACAGTCCGCAGCGAAAGCGATTGGAAGTCATTACCTAGTCTTGGATCCATACCAGACTGCAGTCTCCTCCAGAACATTCGTCACCTGGAGCTCGAAATTTCTTTCAACGGCCACGACGACGCTGCAATGTCTTGCGTTGGGAATCGTCTTCAGCAACTCGCAGAAGCCCTCAACAGCACGGCCAAATTGAAGACATTGAAACTTGCGTTTTTCCACCAAGATCAGCACCGGTTCTACCGTGGACAAGAGACACCCTGCGATTCACTGCTCACGCAAGCCGCTTTCATCCAGACGGAAAAGCTCTCATGGATCAGCCGTAACATGGCCTCGAGGGAGGCAATGAGTCCCGCTAAATGGCAAGCTCTGCGGACCAAAGTACACAATTTGTACCCCTCGGATGAAGAGCAATTCCAGGAGATCAGCATGGGTTATTGGAATCCTATCTTCCAGTCCCTATCAAATTAGCAGTCCGAAGAAACCAACCGATCATCTCCGCTTTCTGCATGACATAGCATCGCGTTAGGGAGGAATTACACTGGATGCGACTGTGGCGAGAGAGAGCGGAAGATCGCGTCATGCCCCAAACAGAAAGAAGTAATCAGAGCGATGGAAGGCTCACGGGCGGCTTGGAGTTGAGAGAAGAACCGGCAATAGCATCTTGACACCCAATCACGCCCGACCCAACCAATCGATACCTCATATCTAATCTACAACTTGCTAACGTCAACAGCGTACACTCCTCCCCGAAAATGGGGAAGGGTCTGCCGCGGTCCTTCGCTGGTAGTAACAAACAACTTTCGACCTCTGCCAAACGCAGCACTGGTGCACCCCTTGAGCACAACACTAGCCACCCCTCCAGCAACACCCTGGAACTGTCTGCCTCCACGCGACACATGAACCTTCACAAGCGTGTTCGAAGCAGTCGCTCCACGCATTCCTCTACTCATCCAACGCAATATCATCCCCATTAGCAACCGCCGAGAATTCTGACTCGTTCGCTATAATCTCACCAGACCCAGATCTGCGATCCCGTTCGAGGGCGAAGTCGGAATCCCAAGCGAAAAGTGGTGGTTGGAAAGTACTAGTGAAGTTGAGGTATCCCTTGCGGTAGCGAATTTCATTCACGTCTATCGAGGGGACACGAGAAGCGTTGGGGCGTAGAGCACGTGGTAAACTGTCTGGATATTGACGCTGTAGATTTTCTGACACACACACACATCCTGAAAAGCCTTAGGCTTAAAATGGGTTGGAAACGCAGAAGCCATCCCCGACGCAAGCTTCACGTCAAGGCTATGCAAGCCCTCTTTACGCTTCCTATCGTCGATCTCTATGCCAGGTCAGTATATAAAGTCAGCTAGATGCAGCTTGCCGCAGCCTCTTGATACCTCTCATCTCGGACGGCAAATGAAAGAGGTGGTAACAGCAAAATCTCGAATTAAGCGCTACCAGATCCTCTTAGCAGCCATACTATACCTCTCCACCCCATCAAGCTTCATCTCGCCCTTTTCAGCCTTTTCTCTAGCCCGCCGTTCCTTCTTCTCCAGTTCCCGCAACGCATCCGGGTCATCCTCATAAATCCAGCGTCTCTTGTCCTCGCCGACCTCTGTCGTGCCCCATCCGCCGACTCGCTTGCCGTGGGTATCCACACTCTGCTGTTCGCGGTCTTTCATGCCTTTGTAACGATTTCTAGCGTACGAGAGCAATGCCATGCCAAGGAGGAGTTTGCAGGCCAGAAGGACAAGGTAGATGGCCAGGAAGACGATGATCATGGTCGCGAAAGCGATGAAGTCGTCGATGCTCCACCAGAAAGCCGAGCCAGTATGCGAGCCTGCACCGAACGATGAGCGGCCGAGAGCTCTACGGAAGACCTGGTCGATGTGCTGGAGTGCGGCTGTTGTAGCTGGTGAAGATGAGGATGTCTCGGAGTCTAACGAGATGGATGTCGCTGCTGAGGGGATTGGCAGAGGCATGTGCGTCGCCAAGAACATGTGGTATGTCTGCATGCAAGCTCTAATGAAGAGGCAGCTTAGCGGGATGACAGGCAGACCAAGGCGTTTCGTCAGGTTCTGGTCTGCAAAAGCGTGAGAGTAGTAGTCCTTTGCCAGCACATCCAAGAAGCGACCATAGATGTTGGGCTTGACGTTATTGAACTTGGTGATGTACGCGTGCTTGCACCAGTCGACCAAGGCCTCACTCCCCAGCACAATCAGGAATGGTCCAAGCACTTCGCCCGTCCACTTGGGGAATAATGTGAAGGCTTTCGGTATGACAAACCCTGAAATGAGTGGCACACTTGTGCCATTCGTGATAGAGGTATCCTTCAGGTTACCACCTCCAAAAGCGCTGCTGAGACTGATGCTGAGGCCGCCGACTTCGACAATGTTGCGCAATGCAATGATCGACAGCATCAGCCAAAGTTGAAAACGCTCCACGACATCGGCACAGGTAAGCTGGAAAAGATTTTCTTTCTCGAACTTCTTGAAGACTGTTCCTTTAATCTCCACAAACTGGTTGCTCATGAGAAGCGTCAGGAGTGCGTTTGAGTATGAGTTGACCGCGACGTTCAGAGTGACCACCTGATAGAAGAGAGCCGTTGCATGGACGACATTGTACACCAAAGCCAGCGCGAACATCCAGAGTGGCCGCAAGACTTTGCTGCGTCCATCTGTATCTCTCTCAAGTATCTCTTTGGAGAAGAGGCACTCGAGTACATCCTGACCAAGTGCAGAGAATAGTCTGTCAAACACCTCCAGTACGTTGTAGATGACGTAGAGCTTGATGGCAGCTTGGCCGCGAATGGAGTGGTACATCCTACTGGCATCAAACCACATGAGCATTGTGCAGCTCAAGATGATGAGGAGTCCTTGCAAGAGATCGGCTTTGTGATTTGGTAGAAGAGCAGAGGGCGTTGACCGCGTTCGACGATGCCGAAACGCCGAAGAGCGCTTTCGTGGCTTTTTGATGGGCGATGGTAATACAACATGTCCGCTGAACCGCGCGCCGGAAGATACTGCGGCTTCAGAGGAAGTTCGCGCGGAGTGCTCACTTTCCGACACTGATGTACGGCGACTGCTAGGCACCAAAGGAGTCGGCATGTTTGCTTCAAAACGTGGTGCCGGCGTTGAAGCTTCCCGCTGTCGCTGCCAGACACGCCGGAGGCCACTGTAGACGAAGCTTCCGAGGTCAAGCGCTTCCTGTGCGGCATTCCTGCCAATCCACTGGAGCAGAACTGCCACTGCTTTGAAGAAACGTAGCGGTAGAATCGTAAATGTGTATAACCATGCGTCCAGACACGCTATTGCGCCGAAAAGCAGAATCTGTTCGAGCTGACCGGGAAGCCGCATGAAGTTCAAAAGTCTTTCGAACTTGACCCTGGAAGACTCGTAGGGGAACTCGCTCGACGCTGACCGGTGGATGTAGAGTGGTGATGGTCTATCGGAGGAAAGCTCCAAATGAAGGTATGTGGGCAGCGATAGAGGTGGAATAGGGAGAATCGATGGCATAGGGGAGGCATCTCTGCCCGGCATGGGGGATGCTTTCACTGCAGTCCCACTCGGCCTTCTTGCGTTGGCTTCTTCAGTTTTCAACGGAGGCAGCTGTGGTTTGTCCTTCGAAGACCTGGAAGATGAGCTCTTTCGCTGCGTTACAGATGTAGAGAAGGAGCGCGTAGAAGAAGGACGCGGAGCGCCAGCTGGTGTCGCTGCCACGCTCGAAAGGCCATTCAATGGAGACACAGGCGATGGCTCGGCGTGAATTGCCAGCCCCAAGCCACGTGATTCTGGAGCAGCATCGTGCCACTCCTCATTACCATCTTCTTCGTCGAGAGCAGAGAGCGTTTCATCCAGTTGCCTGAGCGGAAGTGAGTCGCGTGAGGTGGTCAAATCTTGAATCTGTTGTGGCGATAGCTTCAGTAGCTTATTGTCGCTGCTGCGGCGTCGCTCATGTTGCTCAGGCTCGCCACTCTGGTGGAAAGCTGGTGTGTTGCCGTTCTTGGCACTCAGCGATATATCGGGATAGGTTGGTGCGTCTCCATTTCCATGCTCGCTGATGGGCGATAGAGTAGGTGGCAGAAGCTGTCCATTGCCGGTAGCGGGTGTATCCAGACTGCCCTTATCGGCCTGCTCCTGCGAGTCGTTCATCACGCATGGCGACGGGATGGAACATGGTATTGTCGAAGTGGAAGCGGAGTTGAATGGTGTAGTCAAGTGTCAAAAGCGTCAAAGCAAAGCAAAGCAATTCGAGATGTGAGGGAGCACGTGCCGCGTACCTGACGCTCGGCTCAATCTTCCGGCTCGGACCCCCATTATGCCCCTGGCAGCCATCTGGGGATGCCCTGCTTTTGAGACGACATCATCTTGCAAGTTCTATGTCCGACTTGAACCACGACATTCTTTACACGGATTTCCTTGAAGAGGTGATTGAAGAGAAGATGAGGGCAAGATAGGAAGCTTCAGATGGAAAGAGACGGCAAAAGGTCGTGAGGGAGGAATTCGATCATGGACAAGAAGCCAGGCGCAACGAGGACGTCAACGTCCGCGACGTCGAGAGCTGCGAAAGATGGCAAGGACGACGCGAAGAAGCCGACAACAGCCTCATCCCGACTCGGCTCGTCGAGCACGTCCTCCAGACCGAATGCGACCGCCTCACGGACCGCCAACACTTCAACCAGCAGCACACCCGCTACTGGAGCTAAGGCCTCTCCTCGGGCATCTCTAAGTTCGTCGACTGCCTCAAGCGCACGGAGGGCAGCAGGCGAAACAGCCTCTGCTTCTACCAGGAGCTCGGCTGCTTCAGCGGAGAACAGGAGACTCTCGCGCGCGACAACTCCAACTGCTGCATCCGCAGCGCGCTCATCTCCATCTACCTCCTCAACCACTGCAAATCGTCCCTCTAGTAACACGACGCGATCTACGCCTTCTAACACTACCCCGAAGCCTCGGCTGTCTACCCCATCGTCGACGACGCCAAAGCCCACCACTGCCAACGCGTCAAAGGTAGCTTCTCCGCGTAGTGCAACGACCACTGGTTCAAGTCGTCCAATGTCAAGAGACACCATCCCTGAAGAGACGAATAGTACCGACGTTGCGTCTTACCTTATCTCTGCCCTCGATGTCTCCGCAGGCGACCTGGCCGGCGCACTGGATTTGGAGCCAGCGGCCGAGCTCATCCCATTCAGACCTTTCACTTCCCCCTCCAGAAATCCCCGCAAAATCGAGATCCGATCAATGGCAGTTTCTGATGGCGAATTGGAGAGACGAAAGCAAGCTGTTATGCGTCCCTCCCGCGCACAATCGTTGCAGATTGGCAGGATTGAAGGCTATGGGGGTAAGGTTCTGGAATTAGAAAAGGCTCTGAGAGACTCCAAGGAGCGTTCTATGCAGAAAGAGTATGTTTTGCGACAGGAGGTACGATACAAGGAGCAAGATCTTGAACGTGTTCTCAGAGAGATGGAGCAGTTGAAGACGTCTTCTGCGGCGGATAATGGGGCAAAGGCACAGCAACAAGCTGAGATGGATCGTATCCTTAGGGAGAATGAGGAGCTGAAGAGCATTGCAAATGCAAACACGGATTCGAACACTGAGCGACAGGCCGAATTGAAGCGACTTCATAAGGAGAATGAAGAGCTCAAGCAGTCTGTGGCGGCGGACGAGGGACGCCGCGGAGATCTGCAGTCAGAGCTTGAGCGGGCTCTGAAGGAGAACGAAGAGCTTAGAAAGGCCGCCGCAGTAGAACAAGAGACAAATGACTCTCGACAGACCGAGCTTGAACGCGCGCTCAAAGAGATCGAAGAGCTGAAGAAAGTTGCAACAAGCGGCGATGAAGCGAAGGCCAGCCAGCAGCTCAGATCTGAGCGCGCACTACAAGAGCATGAGCAGCTAAAGAAGGCTGCGGCAGTGGAAACCGAATCAACCGCACAGCAAAAGGCTGAGATCGAGCGTCTCCTGAACGAGAATGAAGAGCTCAGGCGCAGCGCTACCGCAGACAGCGAATCTACGGGTCAAAAAGCAGCCGATCTTGAGAATGCTCGCAAAGAGATAGAGGAGCTGAAGAAGGCCAATGCTGAAGCTGATGGGGCTAGAGAGCGACTTGAAGCTGAGGTTGCAAATCACAATGCTGAGAAAGAACAAGCACAGGAAGGTCACAAACGTGCACAAAAAGACCTAGAGACGACTCGTGCTGAGATCGAATTGCTGAAGGGCGCAGCCAATGAGTACGACGAGTCCAGATCGCAGAAGGAGGCCGAAGTCGAGCGGATCACAAAGGAGATTGAGGAGTTGAAGAAGCGTGTTGAAGATGCAGACGAGGCGAATAGAAGGCTGGAAGCAGACATTGAGACGTATGCGTCCGATAAAGAGCAGAATGTACGAGAGCAAAGCCGTGCCCAGCAAGACCTGGAAAGGGCTTTGCAAGAGATCGAAGAGCTGAAGAGCTCCAGAGTCGCGGATGTGAAGTCCAGCACAGAATTGCAAGCCGAGCTTGCGCACTCTCAGCAGGCTGCCGATGAGGCCAAGAAGAGTCTTCAGGATGAGCTCCGCAGTGCTCAGAAAGAGATTGAAGAGCTCAAGGCGTCGGCGGCTTCAGCTGTGGAGTCCAAGACCGAAGTGCAAGCAAGGGCAGATAGGGCTGAGCAGGAGCTATCCGAATCCCAACAAGAACTGGGGCGGCTCAGAACGGCTGAAGCTACCGCTGCTCAGTTACACTCAGCCCTGCAGGGCGAATTGCAAAGTCACAAGCAGGCTACAGAGGCCGCCGGACAAGAGCTGAAAGAACTGAAAGCATTCGGATCAGCCTCCTCTGAAAATGCCGCCCGCCTGCAAGAAGAAGTCAATCGGCTCCAAAAGTCAGAGGCTCGTGCCATTGAATCAAATTCACAGTTGGAAAGCGAACTGGCGACCCTCAAATCGGCGACGGAATCATCACGAAAGGATTTAGAGGAGCTTAAGGCCGTGAAGTCGGTGTCTGACGCGTCCGTCGGTCATTTACAGAATGAAACCAAGCAGCTCAAAGCAAAAGCCCTTGAGGCGGACAAATTAAAAGACGCCTTGCAGTCAAAGGTCGAAACGCACAGCAAGGAGGCTGCCGAACTTAACCAGAAGCTTCAGCAACTGCAAAACGAACTACGGGAGGCCAAGTCCGCAACTGCTGCGGCAGAGGCATCTCACAAGGCGCTTGAAGAGCAGATGGTATCGCAGCGGCAAGAGACTGGAGATCAAAGCCAGGAGCTTGAAGACTTGAGACAAGAAGCACAACAAGCAAAGGCCTCAGCGGCAGCAGCAGAGGCGAGTGAGAAAATGCTGCAGGATCAGCTCAATGATACTCGGTCAGAGCTCGAGCAGTCGAAGCAGGCGATAGCAACAGCCACCCAAAGTATGCAACAGCTGCGAGGAGAAATTGATCTACTAAAGAAAGAAGCAGAGACCGCTGTAACAAATGCTGGGGATGCGAGGCGCGAACTCGAGCAAGCAGAAACTCGCGCGAACGAAGCAGAGACTTCCAATCAGCGACTGCAAGAGCAGCTATTGGAGACTGAACAGGCGCTCGAGGAATATAAATCCTCGGCTGCAACAGAAGAGAGCAAGGCTGAGAGACTCAAGGCTGAAGTAGAAGCCGCCCATGCCATGGCAGAAGAAACGAACAAGCAGTTGCAGGGGAAATTGTCGGAAGCGCAACGTGCCTTAGAGGAAGCAAATGCAACTGCCTCGTCGGCTGCGCTCTCAACCCAGAGCGAACATGAATCCCTCAGAGCTGAACTTGAAGCCGTCAAATCAAAGATAAAAGAGGCTGAAACAGCTCGTCAAGATGCTGACTCTAACGTTGCCGTAGCGGAGGAAGAGAACGAGAGATTGCAACAGCAGCTATCTGAGATTCAACAGTTCTTGGAAGAGACTAGAAGTACAGCGGCTGCTGCCGAGGGATCGAGCAAGGCGTTGCAGGATGAGATTGAATCTTACCGACAAGCAAAGAACAGTCTCAACAAAGTCATTGAAGAACTGCAAGACGAAGTGACGGAGGCCAAGGCATCTGCAGAGGCTGTAGAAGCCTCTCGTAAGATCCTTCAAGAAGAACTTGACCGTTCGCAGCAGGCTCTTGAGGAGCTTAGGGCCTCTGCCGCCACCGGCCAAGAATCGAGCAAGTTGCTTGAACAGCTCACTCAGTCTCAACGTGAGCTTGAGGAATTACAACACACTACTCAAGCGGCCGACGGCATCACGAAAGCGCTGCAGGATGAGATTGAGTCGCGGAGGCAGAAAGCAGACAACCTCACGAACACGAATGAAATCCTGCAAAGGGAGCTAGCCGACCTTCAACAAGTGTTGCAAAACGAGCGAGACGAGAAGAACGCACGCATCGCCGGTCTAACGGATTCGCTATTCAAAGCGCAGGCAGAATACAGCGCATCTGGTCAAGCTGCCGGAGAGTCAGCACTCGCGCTGCAGAGTAAGCTCAATCAACATAAGCACGAGAACGACGGCCTTACAAAGACTTTGGAAGCATTGCAGAATGAGTTCGCCAAAGTCCGAGCTGAGCTAGAAGGCATTCAGGGCTCACGAGAAAATTTCGAGAGGACAGCTAGAGAGAAAGATAGCCGCATTGAAGAGTTGGCATCCTTTGTCGCTGCGGCTCACGCGGGTAAAGGCGCGGCGGAAGACGAGCTCAACAAGCTGCGCATCGAGGCGGGAGGTCTTCGTATTGCACTGAACACTTTTGAGGCAGGTGCAGCAATGAAAGACCGGCGGATTGAGGAGCTTGAAGGGGCCGTGAACACCGCTCGTGGCGAGAACACGATCGTAAACAAGTCCCTATTGGAGATTCAGGGCGAGCTGAACCAGCTCAGCAACAGTCTCTCATCGTCGGTGCAAGACCACCACGGCAAAGACCGGCGAATCCAAGACCTCATTGCAGAGGTGGCGGTCTCGCGTAATAACAGCCAGCAAAGTTGGCGTGGCGATGACCAGCGTGTTGAAGAGCTGGAAGCCGAGCTGGCGCATGTGAGAGCTGAGAAGGAAATGGCAGAAGGATCTCTTTCGAGAGCTCGGGGGGAGCTAATGCGTCTACACGGTACTGCCGACACCTTCCAGATCCAGCAGCAATTCGAGGAGCCTCCGAGTGGCTTGGATCATGTCCTCATCAACCGTGTTGAAACATCACTGGCTTATACAGACGCCGACCAAGACGAAGACCAAGACGACGATGCATACAGTGGGGCTTCTTACGCCCGATCGGATGACGAGATGACTGATCCCTTCAGCTATCGCCCACGACAGCCTCCTCGACAGCGGTATATGCCCAATGGAAACGATCACTCGCTCGAAGAGGGAGAGGACGAAGAAGGCGGCCGGATGACTTTGGAAGGGACATTGGAAAGCCTCCGGCTGCAAACTGAGCAGTTGCTTGAGATTAACAATGATTTTGCGGAGGAGCAGAGACGTTGGACGAGTAGACTCCTGAGTCGACGCGCCGCAAGTGCTGCTTTGTAGAACGAAGGCAGGGAAACGTATGGCTCCGGGGACGAGTGGGCGTGTAAATTGATGTGAATATGGGCCACGAAGAACACACGTTTGGGCAAATTCGGTATTCGCTACAGGACGCGATTGCAATGATACCCCATGGATAAGGTTGGATATTATTGAAGATAAAGTAATTACTTCTAGTGCTTCACATCGTCTGCGTCGGTCCTCGTACTCTCATTGTTCTTCGAGATTAAGAAGCCTTTGATCCTGCTATGTCTTTGTAGGTCAGCGGTGGTGCATCCCCAGTGGAATCGGTAACCTCAGCGGTACCATGACCATCCGCAGTTCCAGTAGTGGCAGACCCAGGCACTTTGAAACCTGCATGCCCTCCAGCACGCGGAATGCCCTTCTTCTTCTTCATCCGTCTCTCCTTCCAAGACCCCTTCGACCTATCAGGAACCATCGCGAATAGATACCTTTTGATGACTTTTCAGGCGCATTGTTCAGGAGTCAAGTGTTGCTGCTGCTGCTCACGCGAGTCGGATTTCTTGGTATGTTATGTCTCGATTGCGTACTGCAACGCCACTGGCTTGATTACTTGCGACTCAATAACGCCCTTTGGAAAAGCCTCCATGAGACCTTGCTTCACAAGAAGCTTCGAGACGTCCATATCCTTGTGATCCACTTCTGGCCGAGGACTGATCATCCCGGCAGTTTCTAGCAGAACTTTCGACCCCGAAGAATAATCCATGGCATTAGCTTCGAAGCAGCTCTTGAGTTTGGTGGGAGATCTGGCCGCTGCTCTTGCTCCTTTTTCTGAGAGAAACACGAGATACAGGCTCATTATTGGGTAGTCGCGTCGGTTTCAAAAATAGCTTTTCTCGTACGCGAAGAAGACATCGAGGTCAGTTCGTGTGTGACGGAGGAATTGAACCATGCCAACTGCTGTGTTGGTTTCCTCCATCGCCATTGCGACACTATTTGGAGCCAATGCAGGCCTTTGCGGTCGACCACTCCGAAAGGTGAGTGCACCAGCAGCGCTTTGGTCTAATCACGACGGGGCAGCAATTCCTTGCTTTACCAGCTCAGGGCTCTCGCGGCCACATAGAAGGCTTGGCCTGCCGCGTATTACATATAGAGCGACAATTATATCCTTCCCTTTGTTGTGTTGCTCTAATTGGGCTGCGGTGAGCAGAGCTATGACCTGTACGCCAGGTCCGAGGTGCGGGTTGTGTGGAATGCAATTGAGCATGTCTGCCACAGCTGCGGCAGCAATTCTTTGCACAATATCTTCGTTAGGGGTCCCATACCAGAAGTAAGTCTTCCACGAGATCGACCTCATTTATCCGCAGAGGAGCACGATCTTCAACAAAGACCCCGCGCTTAAACTCAGCCGTGTTTGCCATGGCCACTTCTTGAGATGCCCGTAAAACACTGCGGCTGTCTTCTATGTATACTTTCGGTGGCGCCACGCTGCCTTGCCCACACAGTGCTGATAAGGCAAAGCATGAGACAGCTAACACGCGTCGACGTCCCTTTCACATGTGCCAAAGTCAGGTCGGCGTTGTTGTAGAAGCTTGGCGATTATGGCATGCGATAGCATGCGATCGCTTCAAATGACAGCTGGTCCCGCTATCTCCGTCCAAAGTTCCAATCGTCGAATTCCTCTTCGCTGTCCTCATCATCGCTGTCTTCTGCCGGATCGCCGTTTACTCCGGTAGCATTTCCAGCAGGGGGGCCGGCTTCGCTATTCCCATTTACACCCTCGCCATCGGGATTCCTTAAAGCTTCTCGCTTTTCCCTCAACTTTTTGACCCTCTCCTCCAATCCTTCCATCTCCTCGAATTCGTCCTCAAGGAGACGCGCTGCATCTTCCCGTTCTCCCTCAATCTCTGCATCCCTCTTTCCCCGTTGCGCACTGCGTTCTTCTCTTGCGTGAGCGGCTACTTCTTCCGCTGTCATTGGCGCGGCTGATATGGTAACCCCATTCTGACCAGCTCGATCCGCGGCCAGGCTGGCTTCCATTTCCTGTAGCTCGCGCTCAAATGCTTCTTGTTCGGCAGGATCCACTAACTCCTCCGCTTGACCATCTTTTTCTGAAGGCGTTTTGGCAACTGGAGCTTCGGGATCGGCGGACGCAGTTACATCTACCTGCTCAGCATCCGTGCTATCATCTTCTTCGGCACCTGGCGCGAAGGAGACGGAGGGCTTTGATTTCTTCCTGTCCTCGGGTGACGGGCTGTCTATGATCGAAGCCTTTCGTTTTTTGCTGACTCCATTCTCGCGCCGGGTCGCTGCTGCCTCTTGTACTCTTGTCTGTCGAAGGATATGCTGTGTAGAATGAAGATGGCCTTGCCAGGCGGCGTCCTTGACGGGTGTCTCGCATAGATTGCACAGGAGCTTTCCATCGGATGTGTAAGAAGCGTGGGGATGGTTGATCTTTCTCGCCTCACGCTGGGCGCGTAGCATCGAGCGTACATCGGTCATTTTTCCTGTGTCTGGCTCGAGGAAGAAGTTGGTAGTTCGCTGCGAAGCCAGGAAGTTGCTTGATACCACGATCTTTGGCCGCTTTGTCGTCGTGCCATCACTTTCGCCGTGAAGTCTCGAGACCCTGAGTTCTAGCCGGCTCCGAGGATTAGCGTGGAATCTGCGGGCGGCCACTGCTGCGGTCTTGGGCGGAGACTTCCATTCGGCACAAGCTCTCACTCACACCTTCACCAAAACACCACCCACCAAATACCAGCGCCACCATCGCGCACACTTCTACAGCAGCAAAGTCATCGACGATACGCGCATTGCAGTCGCGCAATCTCAGCGACCATCGCTCGGTCCTTCTCTACGGTAAGAGACAAACGGGGTCGCGTGACCGGCGCGGCGGAGGTCTGGAGGAGACAGAGCAGGGTAGAGCAGCAGCGGGCGGCGATCGTCTAACCAAGGCACACACGTTATCGCGTCGTTGATCGCAAGGACTGCGCATCTTGCGACTTCGCAACGCTTCGGCGACGCGCACGCTGACTGTGGGAGAACTGTCTGCTACTTCTTCTACGAAGGCATAGTGCGGAGGAAGCAGTGGGAAACGTCCGGTGTTGTCTAGATATTTGTGACGTGTGAGAGCGTGTGAAGTCGTCATTCTGTCTACTTGTCCTCTACACTCTACGATCCATTCCCTACTGAGTGCACGTCGAGAGCACTATGGCTGGTAAGCAGATCCACCCATCACATGCAGACGGCGTTGCGCTGGTTTTACCAGACCGCGTCGTCTCATGCTGAAACAAAACCAAGAGAAACCACATACTGACAGCGACACAGATGAACCGCGGCGCTCCGGTCGAGCGACCAAGGGACAGCATAAGAATGCATCCTCTTCCCCAGCGCCCAACCCTAAACCCACCAAAGCAGCTGTGAAGAGCAAGCCTGCTGCTGAAAAGCCCAAGGCGAAGTCCAAGTCGAAATCGAAAGAGCCTGAACCACAAAGCGATGAGGATGAGGACGGCGACATCCGCTGTATCTGCGGCGATACTGATCCCGAAGACAAGCGCACCTTCATTGGGTGCGACGCGTGCACGGTTTGGCAGCACAGCGTGTGTATGGGCGTGCCTGAGAACGATGCCGATGTCCCGGATCACTACTTCTGCGAGGAGTGCAGACCTGAGGAACATGCAGAAACCGTTCAAGCCTTGGAGAATGGCGAAAAGATCTGGGAGACGCGAAATAGGATATACCAGAACGAGAAGAAGATGAGCAAAAACCGGAAGAGCAAGAGCAGAGGCGACAATGGGAAGCCAGGCTGGCTCAAGAAGGACAACTTCGTCAAGCCTGCCGAGCCTGAAGCAGAAGCAACCGAAGATCCTGCCCCAGCAAAGGAACAGACTCCACCAGCGACCAATGGCGAAAAGGAGACGGCAGGCAACAAGCGAAAACGAGAGGACACTAAGGAGGAAGAGGAGCAGCCGGCCGCTGCAGAAGAGAAGCCAGCGCGATCTGGTAGGCAGGACAAGAAGAGGAAATCTGCTGCTGCTTCCGAGAGCAAAGCCGCCGCTTTGCAGGACACAGATACAGCGCTGGTGAAGATTGAGAACTTACCTAAAGACCGTCAAAGCGTCGCGCAAGCGCTGAATAAGATCATCACAGCAGATCTCAAGCAGCGTGTCAGCTCCGGCGTGCAGTTTCCTTCCAGAGGCACTCCAGAGCAGTTCGGAGAGCATCACGCGGCAAGGATCGAGTACGCAATGCACATGAACCATACATCGGGCTCGCCGGCCTACAAGCAGCAGTTTATGGCCTTGAACGCGAACCTGAAGAAGAACAAAATACTCATTGAGCGGTTGATGGACGGCTCGCTGACGGCAGACGAGCTCTCAATCATGCCCAGCAGTGACATGGCGAGCGAGGAGCAGCAGCGCGAACGAGCTGCTATGAAGGAAGCTCTTGACCGCCAGGCCATCGCGGTACAGGAGGAGGGACCAAAGTACAAGCAAGATCACAAGGGCTTCCATCTGATAGAGGATGGTGCGCACACTGACGGAGCTGCGGAGGCCCAACCGGCTGCGGCGAGAAGTAGTGTTTCACGGGCTCAGGCTGGCTCCCCTGCCAATCAAGCGCCACTCATCATCGACACCAGCAAGCAAACAGACGCGGCACAGGACCGTCGTCCCTCAAGTCAACAATTTGACATGAACAACATCTGGGCGAAGACGGCACAATCACCGACTAATACTGCCGGACCACGCCCGGCCGCACCTCCTGTCCGTCGTCCAAGCTCTGCTCAGACTGCCCATAATAATGGAGCTAAGGACGATCCTGACATTGATCGGATGCTTGAAGACGACGATGGCTCCTACTCGCCTACGGCTGGCATAGGCACGGATGCTGTGGTCTGGCGTGGAAAGCTGATCCAAGGGCAACGCGAAGAAGAATCACCCACCGTGAACGCTCGCTTTGTCGCTGGCCGTGACTTAGCATCTACTGTATCGTGGCAAGATCTCCTTCCAAGTAAGCTCTCAATCGATGGGCGACTCGCAGTTGCCAAGGCCGAGGAGTACCTGTGTGGACTGAGATGGAGCCACACCAGCGACGTGGCAGTCCTCGCACTCACACCGTACGACAATGCGGAGGCTTTCAACAGTCTGTTCGATTATTTCAAGAGTCGCGAGAGGTACGCGGTCGTGGAGAAGGACAAGCCCTCAATGGTCAAGGACCTCTACATCATTCCGCTCGACAACGAAACAAAGTTTCCTGAGCATGTCGAAATGCTGGAGCATTGCACAATCAAGAAGCCGATCGAAGACAGGATGCTGCTGGCTACTATGGTGGTCGCGCGTGCACCAAACTCGCCTCCTCAGGATGGCACGCCTTCGCAGCAGCCACCGGCGAATGGCCACCTTCCACCGCACGTTAGGAACAGCATCGGTGGTCCTGCTGGCTCGCCGCTCAACACACAGAATGCAACTTTCCCACTGCCTCAGGCCGGTGCGTATACCTATTCCCTTACACTGCTGGACTACATATGCTGACTTTCTATAGGCTACGGTGCACCGCCTTCACAAGGCAGCATCCCGCCAAACCCCTACAGCCCCCAACTACCACAGCAACAAGTAGTCTACCCTATTCCTGGATTGACTCAACCTCAGGGACTTCAACCGCACCCGAACCCGGAAGTTACTCAGATCCTTGGTAACCTGCAATATACTCCGTCGGCGCAGAGGATCCTTAATGAGGCGCAGACTGTTACAACGGAGCAGCTGAATAACCTCAAACTGATCTTGGAGGAGGACATTGTCGCTAGGACCGATTTCAACCATCTGACGAACAAGCTCTTCGCACAGCGATCATCGTAGGACGATACGCGGGCTGAGGTTTAGTACGGCCTTACAAAGGCTTTGCACTGTGAATAGTCGTGAGACGGAGGAAGAAGGAATGATTTGGGCGGACAGAGCGTCTGATCTGCTTTTGGGAGGATTCAATTCCTCTTATGGGATTTTCGTGGTACCTCAAGCTTGTTATTGGGCTAACGATACCCCTGGGAGGATGTCTACTTGTCGTCATCGAGCAATGGCGCTTGCTCCTACCTGTTACACTACTGAAGCAATGGAATGTTCTCGCGTTGCTTGAGAAGTGGTGATCCCGTTGGAGCGTGGTCTCAAACTTACGACGTGTGTGGCCCGATGTGGTGTCGCCGCTTCCCACATCATGGGACGAGTGCCTTCTTCTATTGGCTCTTTCCGCTATGTGCGAGGCAAATATGACCCGGAAGATTGCTTGTCCATTCAGCTCCTTTCCTTCACAACTGTGACTCGATACATGTACTACTATCCAGTTTACAGACCTTTCCAACAGCGCGAGCTGACGACCATCTGGCCCCTACCAACGTCTTTGATCCCTCTGTACGCACCGCTTCCTTTCACCGACCTACAAACCACATCAGTGTGAGCGGCTTCTCTCGTACGAAACTCATTTGTGACCGTGATCAGAATTGCATGCCTGACTGTGGAGATGAACTGTTCGAAGAGAGTACTGGCGCGGATGCGAAATTGGGATGGAAACAGTGAGCCACCCAGAGGGAAGTGTGCGAGTATGGGTATAGGAAGAGTGCCAGTTCCGGACGCCGGGAGCCTGTATGCGCAAATGCGAAAAATCTGATTGCATTACCGAGTCTTCCAAGACTGTGAAAGTATTGTCCGTGCTGAAGTGGGATGTTTTTGGCCCCCACTTTGACGAGCCGGCCAATCCCTGACTCCCACAAACAGTCATTGAGAGCTCCATCCAATTTTTAAACTGCTCGAAATTCATACCTTGTCTCGTCCAAACAACTAGCACAAGATGGCAGAACAGGCACAAAAGGCCGCAGATGCGGTCAAGGACGCCGTCAACACTGTCACCGACAAGGTCTCCGAAATGACCACCTCGGACGCTACCAGCCAGCCCAACCTGCTTAAGGATGAGGTTACCGGCGAGATGGTCTCCAAGACGGAGCTCAAGAGGCGCCAGAAGCAGCGTGAGAAGGAAGCGAAGAAGGCTGAGGCTGCCTCAACCAGGCAGGCGCCTCCGCCTCCAAAGCGCAAGGCCAATGCCGCCGACGACGAATCTCAGCTCAATGCAAACGTGAGTGCGAGTGTCACCCTCTGGATTGGACATGATACTGACATTGTATGTAGCAATACTTTGAGATCCGGTCGCGTGCCGTCAAGCGTATGAAGGAGACGAATTCGCCGAATCCCTATCCCCACAAGTTCCATGTCACCTACGATCTGAGGAATTTCGAGCAGGAGTTTGGCCACCTCAAGAAGGGAGAGACGATCAAGGAGAAAGAGATCAGTGTCGGCTGCCGTATCTACAACATCAGAACTTCTGGAGAGAACCTGCGTTTCTACGAAGTCCAGCATGATGGCGCCCAGGTTCAGATTATGGCTCAGAACTTTGAGAATACCAGCAGCATTCCGTTCAACGAGCAGCACGATCACTTGAGACGTGGAGACATTATTGGAGTCAAAGGCTTTCCAGGACGAACAAATCCAAAGCGCGAAGACAACCCTGGTGAGCTGTCGATCTTTGCTCAGGAAGTTACGTTGCTCGCGCCTTGCCTTCACCAGATTCCCTCTGAACACTTTGGCTTCAAGGATCAAGAGGAGCGGTACCGAAACCGTCACTTGGACATGATCATCAACAAGAGCACGATCAATACTCTCAAGGCTCGCTCCGCTATCACGAGGTACATTCGACGCTACTTTGACGACAATGGCTTTGAGGAGGTTGAGACGCCTATTCTGCTCAAGTCCGCTGGCGGTGCAACTGCCAAGCCATTCTACACCCATCACAACGACCTCAACATGACACTTGCACTCCGCATTGCCACGGAGCTCCCTCTGAAGCAACTGGTCGTCGGTGGCATGCCCAAGGTGTACGAGCTAGGCCGACAATTCCGCAACGAAGGCATCGATCTTACGCATAACCCTGAATTCACCACATGCGAATACTACGAGGCATATGCTGATGTCAACGACGTCATGAACCGCACTGAAGAACTCGTTGAAGGCATCGTCAAGTACGTGACAGGAGGCCTACAGACAACCTTTAAGACCGTGACCGGCGAGGTCTACAACGTCAACTGGGCCAAGCCATGGAAGAGGATCGAGATGATTCCGGCGCTCGAGGAAGCATGTGGGGAGAAGTTTCCTGCGCGCGACCAGCTTCATACGGACGAGACCAACGAATTCTTGAAGCGAATGCTCAAGAAGGTTGGCGTTGAGTGTGCCCCACCACTCACCAACGCACGCATAATCGATAAGCTCACTGGCGAGTTCATTGAGGAGAAGTGCATCAACCCTACCTTCATCACCGGCCACCCGCAGATGATGAGCCCGCTCGCCAAGTACCACCGCTCCGAGCCTGGTCTCTGCGAGCGCTTCGAAGCTTTCGTCTGCAAGAAGGAGATCGTCAACGCATACACTGAGCTGAACGATCCCTTCGACCAGCGCCTTCGATTCGAGGAGCAGGCGAGACAGAAGGCTCAGGGAGACGACGAAGCCCAGCCGTTGGATGAGCCGTTCCTCAAGGCCATCGAGCACGGTCTACCACCGACTGGAGGCTGGGGAATGGGAATCGACCGCATGTGCATGTTCTTGACGGATCACTACAGCATCAAGGAGGTTCTACCCTTCCCGTTCATGAAGGATGATGGTAATGTTGCCAAGAAGGCGGCAGAGGTCGCCGAGGTGACGCCACAGCCTGTAGAGGGTATCCCTCACAAATAAAGGCATTGAAGTAGCTGCCGGATGAGATCTACTGAAGGATGTCAAGGTGTACGACGCTCCAGGATGCAAGATGAGCATGGCCAGCGCATGATGTGGGCGTGAGTGAATGAGAGAGGCGAAAGATATGCAATACTGCACTAGCATTCGTAGCACAGGATGAAGTGACCTCCGAGGAGGTTGTGACTTTCAACTCTCCCATCCATGTCTCTATCCTCTAATTACAGCCACCATTCGATCGAATATTCAATACGCTCGCATGCCCTCGCAATGTGTCCAAACAAATCATGATGCTCCTCATCGTTCTCGCATCAAGAGAGGACTGGGGGAGGCAAGAGATGTGGCGGCGCACAGCCACAGCCACAGCCACAGGTCTGGAATGACGAAAGTTTGGTACTAGTAAGGCGGCTCACATCTCCCAGCAGCAACTGGCCATGTCTTTACCGCTTCTTTCAAACAGGCCCACGGCCGCCCTGGTGGCAGTGGAGCCCATCCAGCCATATAAGTTGGCCTTCGCACGTTTCCCTTCGCTCGAAATCATTTCCATTCATTCCGTGAAGAAGTACGGCAAGTGACGGCGCTTCAACTTTCCCAATATCGTTGCCGCCCAATTGCCAGGCTGCGCTGGACGAATCGCAGGTGAAAGCACGTTTGCCCTCCAGGTGACACCATACGATTTGCTCGATTGCCCCGAGACTCCCGGCGATACCTGTTGGCGACGACCACGCCCTTCTCTGGGCGTGCGTGAGGCGATCGCGGGCACAGGCACGACCATCCTTCGCTTCTGCAACACTGCATTGCTGCTCGGGACCTGTTCCTACTCGTCCCAGCGGCCCCCTTTCGAACTGCGGACAAGCGAATAAGGGACACCTTCCTTGATCTGAGACAAGAGTCTATTCCTGTCTCTGTAGACAAAGGACGTCCACCGACTTGTCCATTGATCACCCCACCCACCGCTGCATGGTTTGCTGTATGTACTATCACGAAAACGATTAAACGCCACTAGACACATTCACGAACGCGACCGTCTACGAAACACTTGCTGGACCAGTCGCATATCTTACTGTTGGGATTCAGAAGGCAGAGAAGAGCTCGCAAGCGGAGTGTACAGCCATGATCAACCAGACGATCACGATCGTCAACAAGTCGGGGAAGATCGTGAGCACCTCGAAACACCTCGTCAACGTCTTCAACGAGGCTAAGAGCGCTTACAATGAGCGGAAGGCGGAGCTTAAGGCTCAGAGGAAGAACGAGGCGGAGGCCAGGGAGGGCGAGCGTAAAGCACGGAAACTGATGGAGCGGTTAGCTGTCGATGACGACGAGCTGGAGAGGAGATCACAAGCTTCGCGACGAAGCTCAAGAAGAGGAAGTGAAGACGGGCGTTCGATGGTACGAAGAAAGCCGGTGCCATCGCAGGCTAAACGTTCTCGTCCGCCTATGAAGCGTGGGTTGTCAGATACATTCTACGCGGATGATGCTCTACCGAGACGCGCATCCCATGCACCGAGACCATCACCGCTGCGATACGGCTCTTTCGCGTCACAAGCCGACGATCCGCGCGTCGGAGAGCTGACCAGACGCAACACCGACGGCATGATGAAGCCCAAACGCAGATCCAGCGCCGATAGCATCGACATGGATCTCGCCTACGGTGAGCTCCCTCCTGCAGGGCCGGAGTCCAAACACGAAGACGAGGTCGAACTCCGTGACAAGATGAACTACCTTCAACTCCTGCTTGACGAAGGGAACTGCGTCCAACACTCCGTCACAGCCATGATCGACAATCTGCAGAAGAATCCCGATGCACTTGCTGCTGTTGCCCTCACACTGGCCGAGGTTTCCAACATCGCTGCGAAGATGGCTCCTGGTGCCCTTGCGGCGATGAAGACTTCTTTCCCGGCTATCGTGGCGTTGTTGGCTAGTCCACAATTCATGATTGCTGCCGGAGTGGGCGTTGGCGTCACCATCATTGCTCTGGGAGGCTACAAGATCATCAAGAAGATCCAAGCCCGCAACGAAAGCCGCGAAGGACTGATCGAGCAAGGCGTCGGACCTGCAGAAATCGAACAGGAACGTGCGGACAGTCCGCTTGACGAGGACAACACGCTCCGCGAAATCTCGAAAATTGAACAATGGCGGCGTGGTATTGCGGATGAGCAGGCTAACAGCATGGGCACGAGCATCGATGGAGAGTTCATCACACCGGTTGCTACGCGGGCTCTCATCGAGGACGGCAGGCTCACGGAAGCCGACCTCAAACCTCTGGATACGGCAACGGTCAAGAGCTCGAGGTCGCATCGGAAGAGTAGGAGTAAGAGTACGAAGGCGAAGAGTGAAGTGAGCAGTAGCAGCAGCAGGGTCAAGAATGGGAAGAGCAAAAAGGCGCCCTCTGTCTTGAGGAGTCTGTTCAAGGGGAGGAGCGCCAGTAAGAAGGAGAGGGAGCTGGAATTCGCTTGACGAAGATGGAATTCGCTTGACGAAGATGGGAGGGGGATTTGATATGATGTTTATCCTGTATTGCCTATCTTAGCGTTCGAGCGATCTATCTGCGGTCTTGACATCCTGTACACGATTTTTTCACAGATCCACCTTTGGGACCGTCAATCCCTCCTCTCCCTCTCCTTCCGGGACTCTTCTCAACGTCAGCTGAAACGCCGGTAGTTCCACAACGCCCTTTTCATGCCAGAACACCACCTTGGTCACCGGCTGTCCCGCATACCGCAGCACATCGACATCCGTCACGCAATGCTCATCCCACACCCCGGCCTCCGCATCCTCCGTCCTCTCGTTCACGGCCGTGACGCGCCAGATCTCGCCCTGCTGGTTTTCCTCGTCTTCGAAGAGCAGTGTCGGGATGAGTTGCGCGTGCCACGGAGTGCCCGCCGCGGCGCCCAGTTCGCCGCCTAGGGCTTGCAGGACGTCGGTGGAATTCGAGATGAAGTGGGAGAGGTGGAGGCCCTTGGCGGGGGAGGTTTTTAGGGAGAGGGAGGAGTTTAGCGAAGGGGAAACGGGACGATAGTGGCCGGTGTAAGTCTTATCGATGGAATTCCAGATGACCTGCTCCGCCGCGGGGACGAGGAGTTCGGCGAGCAGGGATTGGATTCTCGGGACGAGGGGGGCGTCGCCTCCGACCAAAATCGTGAAACCGAGGGCGTATTCGTCGAGGAGGCTGATGAGGGAGTAGTAGCCCGGGAGGCCGCCGGATTTCGTGGCGAACGTGACGGGGCGGCGGGTGGACGGGCGGAGCAGCGTGTCTGTGCGGAAGATCTCAAAGGGGAGGCCGTAGGCGTTGTGGATTCCGGTTCCGTAGCTCTGCGGTAGGAGGAAGTTGACGCCCGTGGCGAGGGCGTTGTAGTGGGTGAGGATGTAGCGCAGGAAGGCGGACATGTCGGTGCTCGAGGAGTAGATTCCGCCTGTCGGGGCTTGGATGCCCTCGTCGACGTCCCAGTAGTTGCCTCCCTCGCTGTAGAGGCCTTCTGGGGGCACGAGGGGGAGGACGGCGTGGGTGTCGGAGGGAGGGGTTGTGAGGGTGGAGGAGGTCATGTTGAGGGGTTG
Organism: Lecanosticta acicola; assembly: GCA_963674455.1. Lineage (NCBI taxonomy): Eukaryota > Fungi > Ascomycota > Dothideomycetes > Mycosphaerellales > Mycosphaerellaceae > Lecanosticta > Lecanosticta acicola. The sequence continues at coordinate 159,737 of CAVMBE010000016.1, read as the reverse complement.
GAAGATGGCGTGGGTGATGTAGTCCTCGTAGGGCATCCCGGTGACGTTTTCGAGGACGAGGCCGAGGAGTTCGAAGTTGACGTTGCTGTAGGTGGATTTCTGGTTGGGCGCGAAGAGCGGGGAGAAGTTCTTGAGGGTGGAGAGGAGATCGCTGGCATTGCAGGGTTTGTACTTGTTGTATTCGTCACAGGCAGGGAGATTATTTTCTTGGGAAACTGGTGGCAGACCGAGAGTCGTTGGGTCTGCGACGAGGTTGAGGATGTCGCCCTGGGCGAATTCTCGCGGTATGCCCGAGAGTTGGCTCGCCAGGGCTCGGAGGGTGATGTCCTTCCAGGGGAGTTCGTAGTCGGGAGAGTTCAAGGCGGAGATGTACTGGGATACTGGAGCTTCGAGGCTCAGATTGCCGGCCTTTTGCTGGTGCAGGATCGCGAGGACGGTGAAGACCTTTGTGATACTGGCAATGCGGTACTGACTGGATGCATCGACATGTCGGGTGCCCGGGCGGGTCTCGTTCTGGTTGCGAGCCGTATGCCAGCTTCCCCACAGCGTCTCGGTGCTCGATGTCACCTCGACGGAGTAGGATGTGTTGTCGTATTTGCTTTCACTGACGATTTCTTGGATTCTCTCTTGGATGATATCGAAGGTCGGTCTCAGCTTGGCGGCTAAGTTGCTGGTCCATGATGGCACGGGGAATGCGGGACTGGGCTCGTAGCATTTGCCCAACACTGAGACTGCACAAGTCGCGAGACACGATATGATTGATTTCCGCATTTTTCATTAAGAATGTTTAATGTTTGATGTTTTGTTTCTGCTGACGATTCACTGCATGTTCGACCCCCCCCCCCCACCCCTCTCCGATTGCTAAGGTAATGGTGGGGTTCAAATAAGGTAGCCGCTCTTCCCAACCACCTGAATTCTATTACATTACATGTATCTTACGCCATTCCATACACCATTCCAACCTATCCGACGAAGCCAAATCAACACTATATCCTCCCGACGGCAGCATTACTATTTGTGGCCTGAGGCACCAGACTGCCAAGTCTTGGCGCGGTTCCATACCTTAACCTCACCTCCTCAACCAAACTCTTGTTTGTTCATTTTCTGCCTCGGTCCCTTACTTTTCGTCTCAAATCCTATGGAGCGTGATTTTCGTCGGTCGATGCTGCAATGTACAAGGCTGGTGGCGCTGACACGGACACGGCGTTCCTCGAGCTAGCCAGCTCTCTCCACTGATCGATCCGCCGCCTATCAGAACCTTCTGCAACGAGGCTCACGCTCTCCCAGATCTCGACTGATGCTGCGTCCCAGTCTTGGAAGGCGGCTTCATCTGCTAAGAGCTTCTCCGGGACGCTGTCTCCGGCCCCTACTTGGAAGTCGGGTATACCGGCTAGCCACTTGCGCAGTCGCGGCTTGTCGACGGACTTATCCATCATCTCCTGCTCCAAGCTCACTCGGTAGCCGTCGTTGACATCGTCTTTGAATCCAGACTCCAAGTCAGAGCCGGGAACAGCGATGTCTGCGGCAAGCACCGCCTGCTTGGCTCGCATGAGGTCTTCCTCGGCCAATGCAACAGCACGCGTGAGTCGTTGTGTCACTTGCAAGTGCCGCAAGTCCAGCGCCAGAGCCGATTCAAAATCCTCTCCGCATTCTTCGGCTCGATCGTTTTCCTCGCGCTCTTCCTCGAAGACATCATGCCGCATGTCGAATTCCACTTCTGCGAGACGAGCATACGTCTTCATGGTTGCGTATGTCCGGAGTAGTTCCTCCTCCGTGGGATCGTTGCGCACACTCTCGAGATCGTTGTCCTGCGAAGACTCTTCCTCTTCCCGTTCTGGCTTTGGCTCCGGCCCAGCGTCTGGACCAGGCTGAAACTCTGGGTCATTAGCTGGAGCCGGCTCGTCTGCAAGTTCTGGAATGGCGAGTACCGTCGCAGCCGAATCGAGAAACTCCTGCAAATCGAACTCCACGGTAGGGTCGACTTCATCGACCTGTGCAAGCGCACCACCATGCTCGAAAGCTTCTTCAAGAGCTGCGGAGATTTTGGCCTTGATTCCCTGCTCACGCTCCTTAGAGCGCATCAGCTTTCGTTCTTGCTTGTATTTGTGCACTTCAAGCCCTCGAGCAAACGTGCTTACAGACTCCAAGTGCTGCCGAGCCGTGGGAAGCTGTTGCTGGGCGTTTTCGGAAGAATTGGCCTCCAATGCCTCAAGTCTCTGCTCTGATTTGAGCTTGCTCTCGGCGGTTCTTTCAATGGTTTCGTCCAAGGCTTTGATATTGACCTCCAACTGCCGATTTTGGTCTTGAGCCTTGCGTCTCAGGACAAAGCCATTTTGGAGCGCTTCAACGAGGTCTTCTTCCAGCAACAACCCTTCCGAGGAGCTTTTGACATTTCTACTTCGAAAAAGACGCTTGAAAATCTTCCGGACTCGCGTTTGCAATGTACTTCCTGTCGCTGTGTGGGTGTCGCCGTCATCCGGCCGGTCGCTCTGAGTGAGACCAGGATCAACCTGATCTCCAGGAGTGTTCTTGTTATGTCGCTTTCGAGCCGAATGCATGACTGCGATGACGGCAGACTTGCTGAACATGTTCGGTTTAGCTGACGTGCAACCTGTACGTGGATATGGCAGGTCTTACCGGGGACTGGTTGTATTTGCCAAACTGAAGTGTGCTGACTTTGCTTTAGGTCTGTACAGGTGAGTGATCTAAGCAATGGAGGTTGATCCAGTGCATTTATGTCAGATAAGAGTGCATTTGTGTTGGCTTGCCAGTCACCGTTCATGCACTACAACACATTCGACAATGCTTTGTTCCTTCCTGGCATTGAAGCCTCTTTGTGGGATCAATCGCTGTCGTGAAGGGCCAAACAGTGAGTAGCGACACCTCACTCGCCCAGTGAATGACTATGCGTTGTTGAGTGACATCTCTAACAACACGTTCGGACGATCTGCAATATATGGGCCCTCCATGGCTCAACAGTTCCTGAAGCACCGCAAGGAGCATCAACACCCAAACGGCAACGCTCAAAATATCGTCGATCGATCCGAACTTGGCCACAATCCGCCTGATAGCAGACAAAGCTTGGTCTGGAAAGTCTAGAGAGCGAGAAGATAATGGGTTGGTCCAAGAAAACAGGGGGGCGTGTCGGCCAGAAGCTGTCTGCCATGCCAAAACGTAGTGCCGCCTCCAAGCCACAGTTAGAGGAGCTTCAGACATTGCACAATAAGTCTGTGGAAGATGAGAAGGAAGATGAGAGTATCGAGGAGGTTGAGGCGGAGCGAGAGGCCAAGCAAGTTGGGATAAAAGACCAAAAGAAGGAGGGTCTCGAGGCTGTCCAGGCACCGGTTGTGCAGCCGCGTAAAGATTCGGGCCTCGCTGACGAGCATGTCGAGACATCATCCAACACAATCGACGATGGATTCTCTCTCGTAGAGAATAAGAAGCCGAAACAGAATCGGAAGCAGGGCTGGCTCCTCGAGATCATGCGCGAGCCCGAGCCTCGTAGTGACCCGAGGGCCACGTCCACATGGGGCAAAGTGACGCGTGTAGCTACTACCGCCATCACCCAGAGACTGCGGGTGCACTTCGCCGCAAAGACCGAGTCTGCATCCAGGATCCCTCAATGCATCTACGTGCGTGAGCTCCAACGCGGCATCCCTCTATATCATTACGTCGTCAGTGAGTACGATGGGCCCCGTCCGCCCCCTGCACAAGTATTCCAAGGTCAGGGCGGACGCTGGTATCTGGAAAAGCCTCGAATCACCGCTCTGCTGAACATCTACGCCTTCCACGCCGACGAGGCGTATTTCTACACCTTCAACGGCGTGGGCCTCAACCATCAGCCTGCAGACATCCAGCAGGAGCACGTCGGCATTCGGCCGCTCGGGGTGGCGCCTTCAGAGTGGAAGAAGAACTTCAGACAGAACGACCACAAGCCCCTTGTGGTCAAGTCTATGCGGGAAGCCTCGTTCCACATCAACCCCATCTCCACGTGTCACTTCACCGGAACGCACCCATTCAAGTTCGACCGACGTGCCCGGATCCTGGGGGAGCTGGAGACGTCGTCCATGAATGAGCTCGATGCGCTCCGTCGGAACTCTCGACATCGATAGGCTCCGCTAGCCCGCGAAGGCCACGCTGTGATTGGGGTTTTATTCGATGGATGAGATGGTATGTGTTCGACCTCGAATTTTTGGGTCTAGGGAGGATTCGTTTGGGATGCGGATTTGGAGTTATGGCTGCGCGATTGCTGGCTGAGAGGCTATCTCTGTGAGTTCATATTGCATTTGGTTTGGATGAGTGGATTTGCATGGATAATACCTTGGAGATTGGTTCGCGAAGGCTGTTTAGGACATGAACAGATTGCATAAATGCTTCTGAGGTACTTGAAACTAGAATGTCGTATGCTCTTACTACACAAAACTGACACGACATCACGTGAGGATCTCATTAAGCTTTGGGCTCTGATCCGACCTCACTTTGAGGGTTTCATGTTCTCTTGCTCATCTTATCACACTCGAACTTGGGTCAAAATGCGCAAGGACATCTCATTTTTCGATTTTCTTTCGAGACATTGACTACTTGTTCGTCTGCTTGCTGCCCTATTTCAAAGAACACATTCCACAGCTCCCGATTATTCCTTCCAAACCTCACACCTTACGATCCGACTCCTGAATAGCGGCGGACAGGTCTCTACCCTAAGAGGTCGAGAGCGATACTTCTCTCCTTAGCTACTCTTGAGATGCAACTATACTCCTCAATCTGGACAAACCTGATGATGAGCGTACAACATCCCTCCACTTGTCGATTCTTCTCCTAGCCGGACCCTGCGCGAGCATGGAGGCACTCTCCCACATTTCCACCTCTCTTGGCCTCCAGTCGCGCGGATGGAAGGAGATATTCGCCGCCCGGAATTCGAGCTCTGTTGACGCAAGGTCATAGGGATGCTCGCGGGGCCGATGGTCCACGGAAGCATTAGTATCAACCCGCCAGCGATATACACGAGCCTTGTCGACTGTCTCGCTGATTTCCCGTTCTTCGCTTTCTCTATACCCATCATCGATGTCGCTGACGAATCCAGACTCGATTTCGGAACCTGGGGGTTGGATACCCGCATCTATCGCGGCTTGCTTGGCGTCTTGATATTGTGCTTCTGCATCGATGAGCGCCCGAGTGAGCCTCTGCGTCTCGGTGACTTGGAAGAGTTCAAATTCTGGAAGACTCTGGACTGGGTCACCGAATTCGGCTTTTCGCTTTCGCTCTTCTTGCAGGCGTGCGAACGTCTCGTGTCGATGGTCCAGGTCGTACTCGGCTTGTTCAACGCATCTCGCGAGCCCGTTAATAAGATGGAACAGTTCTTTAACTTTCTTGTCTTCGGATTGATGGAGTTGTTCTGTTGGGCCGATATCCTCAAATTGCTGAGCTTCCCCTTCCGGTCCATGGAGAGCATGCGGAGTTGCAGGCGCAAGCTTGGAATTCGATGGATCGGATTGTCGTGCTGCTTCATTCGGGTCCTCTACAAGAAGCTCTTCGAGCAGATGGAAGAAGAGGAACTGTTTGCGTCGCAGGTCTTCATACTGAGCATGCATCTTTGTTCGAGACGCGTCTCGACGATCCAGGACAGCCTGCCGTTCGCGATGCAGCTTTTGCATCTCTTCGCGCATCAAGTCGATTGCTTCTCCGCCAAACTTCTCTTCCTGGGACTCCTGCTGGGTCTTAGCTTCAGCCTCTGCAATCTGCCACGCGACTTCCGCTATCTGTAGCTCGAGCTGATCGTATCCTGCCTTCCAGCCCTCTAATTCTTCGTTGAAATCTTCCTCGACACTTGTCATCTTCCTGTGCTCCAGCACCGCGGTCCTCATCTCGGCAAGAAACTCGGCATTGGGCACTATAGCCATGTATTCCCTCGAGTCACTTTGAAGACGAATTATCTTGGATGGCTCCGCTGCATAGGAGCCTTCATTCCTAGCGGACAACGGGGGATCTGTCGGCTCGATCGCACTACCTTTCCGAGTATGATCGCCATCCCTACGTCGGTCCTCGCAAAACCGCGCTCGTAGCTTCAGACATTTGCGCAGGCCCTTTTTCGCGAGTCGAAGTGCGCCTTTCATGGTCGTGGATCTCTCGCTCCGGAGTCTTCTATCGATCGTGATAGTTTTGGTAGGCGTGAGGTGTGTTGTCGAGGTAGCGAGGCTTGCAGTATGTTTGGCATTTGCTAACTACTGCAAAGTATAGAATGTATAGAAAATATTGCGGTGATTTGCTGTGTGTTGTTAGAGTCTCTTTGTCCTTCACTCTTTCGTTCACGCATACAATGCGCTTCGATTCACTGACCCTAGCGAATATACTATTCACGACTGTCGCTCGGGTGATATGTAAAGTTACTCTCTAGACTGGAAGACCAAATATCTCGACCCCTCATCGAGGGGCAGGATTCACTCGCAACTGTGCCAAGCCACTAGCGCTGAGCTGAGTCAGGATCACATGCACGCAAAGTGGGTCCGGCGCCGAAAGATCACGATATCGCGTCGACTTGGCGGAATTCGACTTTCGATCGTAGCATACATTCTGCGTCATCGTCATTCCGAAGGCTCGATATCTCAAACTTGCAACGGTACGAACTCGCTAGTCGACAACGTCAGTCCAGTTCCTCAAACCGGCCTTCGTCGATGGCTTGCTGCACCGGGTTCTTCACATCCACCACGCCCGTGGCCTTGAGACGTTCGAAGAGCACAAATAACCGTTCCGCCTCTCGCTCCTTCTCCTCCTGTGTCATCTCACTCGCTTGTGGTCCGTCCCGCTCCTCTGCTGCCCACCTCTGTCCGGTAATCGGGTTGGCGTCAGCTCCTCCCTCAGTATCATCACTGCCGATGCTGCTCGCCTCAATGGCACTGGCAGGTACTTCGATGTTATGGCTCATCAGAAAGCCAGACGCGAAGCCATAGCCGATATTTTGCACAAACTTGTTGGCATCCTTGTCGCTAAGCTCGAACAGGAGACTCGAGATGTTCTCGCGGAGCGTTGGAAGATTGGGAGAGCATGAGAGCCGAAGGAGACGCGCGGACAAAGTTTCGCCCTGGCCCAGTGGCTTGTCACGGTCTTTAGTTCTTGGTAGGAGGATCCATCGCATCCAGGATTTCATCTGAGGCGTCGCAAGCTCATAGATTCGTCTGATCAGAGTGCAAAGCGGAGCGGCGGCTTGGTCAAGTTCCTTCTCGTCCTGGGTCCTTATGGCTTCGTCAAATATGCACACCAGTCTGTCGATAACCGACTCCGGGTCTGAGTAGGGGAAGAGAGGACTTGATCGTGACTCTGGGCCTATGGGAGTTTTCTTCTCAGAAGCCTTGAGGTCCAAGTTGAGCAAAGCATTGAGTAGATAGGTGATGGGAGGCTGCAAAGGCGGGCTTGGGAGGGGATGGTGGAGGACGATATTGATCAAGGGCTCGACAGAAGGCGTGAATTTGGGTATTTGGTCGGGGTAATAGTAAGTGATGTTGAAAGTGAGTTTCAGAGTCTCGATCAGGGCCATGTCTTGCATCGGTGAGGTGATGGACTTCCTACGGCCGGCTTTGGAGAAATTCTTCGCATGCCGTGCGATCTGCTTGTTGATGCTGTCTGCGAGTTGGTGATCGTCAATCAGCGGTTGGAAGTCGACCTTGGTACTGTAGGTAAGGAGGAACAGAATCCTGGCTGCCAGGAACTCGTCGTCTCGATGGTCTATCTTGAGTCGCTCCGCGGTCTTCGGAACGTAGCCGAGGTCGACAAAGATTTGACGTGACGGTTCGTTAAGGAGGAGAGCGTTGGCCAGGCATCTGAGCGCTTCACGTGAGACGTTCGCATCCTGCTGATCCAGTCCATACTTTGACAGAATGCTGATGCCCTACTTTGCGTAAGTTACTCCAAACATGCTTTCCCCGTTGGTGTCACGTACCCTTTTCGAGAAAATTGAGCCTGCGTTGTCAGGATTGCGGCCGAGCACTTTGACTTTGCCGAGCGTGTCCTCCTGCTCTAATCCACAAGTCAGCAGCGATGGACCAAAGGCGCCGCATCAATACGCACGCTTTAGTGACAGCTTTGCATCCTCTAGGTTCTGCTCCAGTTCCTTGAGCAGTCGATCGACTTCCGCGATGCCTGCAGCTAGCTTAGTGTTGCACGTGTCGTAACGGGCCTAAATCACGCACCTTGGGCTGCACTCCCGCTTATCTGGCTGCTTAGCGGTTGCATGGCCATCGTTCCGGCTCACTAGCCTGCAATTAAGGTTGAAGGCCGGTGCGTGAGTGAATGTAGGCTGGTACGACGTGTAGGTGAGGGTGCGGATGTAACGCTCGCGAGACAGATGCTCGCGTGGAAATGCGAGAAGACTGGCACGTGATGGGGAGTTATGAGGAGAGCATGTGTGAGGATGGAGATGGCGATCGTGTTTTCCAGTTCCTTCTGCCCGTCGTGTTGCTCCTTCGAGATCCTGGTCATAGACACGTGACCAGCGTCGGATGACGGAAGGATGAGCGGGCACTAGCGGGAGCTAGCGGCAAGCGGGCCCTGCCTCACTATAACGCGCGACACGTCTCGACGCGTGACCGGGATGTTCCACCTTCCACCGGGCAGCTTCTCGCTCTCTTCTCTTCCTTCCTTCCGCACGATTCAATCTTCCACTGGACTACACCACTCACGACATGTCTACAGCATCTTGATCTTTCTGTTCGGCGTCTTGTTGGCGCATCATGTTGTCTTCTCTTGCTGCTTTGCCTGCTCGCCCTCCAACGCCGCCTCGAGACGTCTCCAAGGATGTCGACAATGCGCTGCATTTCCTGCGCGAAGGACACCAGGACGACGCGCCAGACGCATCTTCCACCAAAATGAGACCCTCCGCCGACACTCCGCCACCCAGATCGCCTGCATCTTCACAAACTCGGGACTCGACAAACACCAAAAAGGTCGATTTTTCGCCCTGGCCGACTTATCACAAGATTTCTCAGCCCGGACAGACTGGCCCTCACGAGGCGCGCATATCCAAGCAGACCCCATTACGCCGAGACAGCAAGCCGCTCAAGTCGATTCTGAAGCCGGCCAGCGAACCATTGCCACCGACACCGGATGAATTGGAGAGCAAATTGAGCTACTTCTCACCACAAGAACCGGGAAGTTTCCGCAGGATGCTGCAGTCGATCCTTGGGCAGCTAGGCAGTACCTCGCGAGATAACCGGCGCGATGCGTATCTCGTCCTCACAGGGGCCATCCGGCAGTACGAAGGAGTCCCCGATCCCGAAGCCATCATCGACAAGCTCGGGCTGTTGCAGCAATTCATTAGCCGTGATCTTCAGTGGAAAGGCGCGGATGGTCGTCTGGACACGAGTATCGTCTCTCAGGCATTGACTCTGACAGGAATGCTCATATTCAACTCTGATGTGGCCACTGCTTTCGACAGCGATTTTCAAGAATTTCTAGTCGATCGCTCCATCGCGATCATCGAGCAGGGCGACGTCTCAAAGGCTATCGTGAAGAATCACATGTATCTCATGTCACAGCAACGATTTGGTCCAGCCATCATGACCCCTGCTCGAGCGGACAGACTCGTCAATGCTGTACAGGGAATAGAAGAGCGATGCAAGGGCAATAGCCTCATTTCGGCGAGGCTTATCATCTTCCAGAGGCTCATTGACTCGGTGCCCAATACCATGCTTCATCGGATGCGAGACTGGATGGAACATGTCTTCCACGGACTGCTGAGCAGTGTTGACGACATCCGAACTAGAGCGATAGAAACATGTTCACATGCCGGTATACGTCTAGGAACTCAGCCATCAGCCACAAAGGTGCTCCTTGAGATGTTCGACAAGAATGTGGACGAATCGGAGGATGGGCAGACATACGGCGACTACTTCAACTTCCGCCTTATTCAGATGACTGCCGCAAAAGAGCTGGCACCCCTCGTACCTCAGATATGGGGTGCGATGATTCTATTCTTCCGGTGCAAGCGAAAGCCTCTAGAGAAGTGGCCCAGAATAAAGGAATGGCTATTGACGATCCAGAAATGCCTTAACTCGAGTGACTTGGAAGTCAAGCATCAAGCCAATATCGCATGGAACAAGCTGGTCTTCGCAGTCATGCCCGACTCATCAACAGCAGAAACCATGAGGTCCATGTTACGGGTTCCCATATCGGTTGCCTTCGACAAGCGCGGCAACGACCGACTCTCCCAACAGCAGAGACAAATTGCTATGGATAGCTACTGCAATCTGCTCCACTACGGCTTACGTCCATCTCTGAGCCACGAAGAACTCGACGCTGCTTGGGATCTGTACGTCGATCCTATCCTATCTAGCATGGCCGGATCGAGAAGCAAAGGCCAGCACAATGCTTGTCGCATTCTTCAGGGACTTTTTGGAAAGAGCAATGGGGTCTGGAACGTTAATGCCGCCCTCGAACGGGAAGGCATCAAGCCAGAAGATCTGCCAAGGCTGGATCCTCGATGGCTGCGGACCCGACTAGCCCGCGTCCTCAGGATTCTAGAGCGGATTCTTGTTGCTGGAATGTGGACGATGCCTGACTCGAATAAAGCAGCTGATGGCTGCTGGGGCCTACTTTTACAGGCTCTCGCGGAGGCTGGCAGCCAAGAAGTCAAGACGTCGAATGAATTGAAGGATGCCATTGCACAAATCACCAACTTGTTTCGGAGAATATGGTCCGCTCAATCACCGCGTCGATCTGAAGTGGACAGTTCCGTGTGGATGCAACGCTATGAGTCCCTCTTGGCGCTAGCTGTCGAGGCTCTGGGATCCTCACACTTTGTCGAAGATGTCCTGGCCAAAACGGAGACAGACGAGATCGAAGCAGCGCCAACGCCATCTCACAGACATTCCAAGCATTCAACGCCAGCGTATCCAGCATTTGTGTTTCTTTTTGCTCTTTATTACCAGCCCCGCAGCGAAATAAAAGCTTCTGGTCTCTACAAGAAGTCCGCTGCCTGGTTTCTTCGCTTGCTGGGACGGTCTAAGACATCAGCTTCGAGCAACATGGCGCTGCTGTATCGCTCTCTCCAGTTTGCTTCGGATGTCCAAACAGATCTCGACGTCTCTAGTCAGGTATGGAGTGTGCTAGCGGAGTCTGCAATCGATGGCATAAAAGTCACTGCACCGGCTTCTCCTCGCGACGCTCAAATCATGGGCAACACCCTGAGCTGGGCGATCAAAATTTTCGTGGATGGTCTTCGCTGCGTCCAATTTCCTTACTGCAGTGCCAGCGCGGATGAACTATATACGGCAATCTGTCAGGCCGCGAAACACCATGGGCATGATGGTGGCGTTGCTTTGGGTGTTATGGAGCCGCTGTCGAAGCTCCTGACACCTAGATTGGACGAAATGCCTTTAAGCAGTGCATTATTTGCCGGGCAAGTTCTTTTGCAAAACGGTGTCTGGCCAAAGAATCGACAAGAACTGGATCAGAGCAGAAAAGCCTTATGGACGATAAGCCTGGAGCTGCACAAAAGCCCAGTTTTTGACCCATTCCAGCATGTCTACAACTTGTTCGTTGGAGTCACGGATCGCGCATATAAGCACGTCGCGGAGATGGACACCAGCTCACTGCAGGCATTGTCTGAATTCATGAGCTCATCGATCCCGTTCTTTCGACGGTGTCCCCACTCTATCCTGCCGGTGGCGCTTCGTCAAGCGCAGAATGGCTTCGCAGTATGGGTAGAAGACCGTCAGCGCAGCATTTTTCCATTGTGCGAAGGAGATGCTCCATCGACTTTCGATAGACATTGCATCTTCAAAGTGTGGTCAGAGCTTCTTCATCTGGTCGAGGGACTACCACGCAAAGACTCTACTCTGCTTGAATCCCTTGAACCGTTGCTGATCGCTGGCCTTTCAAGTCCGAGTAAGGACATTGTCAACAAGAGCCTCTCCTTTTGGAACTCCACGTTCGGCGAAGAAGCTAGCCTTGACTACCCTTCACGCATTGTGCCTGTGCTCAGGGCGAGGAAAGCTGAGACAGAAGTTCGATTGCCAGGCTTGCCAGATGACAACAATGCCGAAGTTGCTGTCCTGCCAGCTTTCGCGGAGTCTCAGGTTGGTCCCCGAGCGGTGTCAGACGTCGCTTTCAGCAGCTCCCCTCGCGTGAGTCCGGGTGTTCGCAAGAGACCATTGGTGGATAACTTCTTGATCAAGCAGCATCTCGCCGCACAAGGGCTCCCATACGATGACAAGAGTCGAAGCAGCAAGTCCGCTGGAGAATCGGCCAAGCCAAAATTGCGGCACGATGACTCCCAGATCGACTTTGCCCCAATAGAGGCCTCTCTTCCGAGCTCTCCCGCTCATGGTGACCAATTGCTGACCGAGCGGCAGAAGGAGGTCAAGACACGGCAGCAGGGTGACGCGCAAATGTTTCCGGGTCTTTCTTCAAGCCCTAACGCACAGTCAAGTGCTAGAGGGAGGCGCATTGCGAAGAAGCTGGATTTCATCTCTGATGTTGGCGACAATGATGAAGAGGCGATTGCTGCTACGCCACCTGCTCCGTTAGACGGAAATCTGATGAGCGATGATTTGCCGTCGTCGCCTACGCCGCGCGCGCAAGCCGGAGCAAGAACTAGCGATGACACAGGGGCCTACGACGACAATGAGGAGGACGACAATGAGACGATAGTGGACCCACCATCCTCGCCGCCGCGGCGAGAAGCCAGTCCTGTTCAAAATTGGGTCACTGGCCCGGACGATACGACTGTGGTGGAGTCGACTGCTGTGTGTGGTTCCGAGCAAGGTCAATCTAATCCTTCTGCTCAGGTATCTGCCGGACAAGACATTGGAGACAGGGACGCGGAATGCGATGCCCGCCCGCTTGTGGCAACTACATCAGATCTTCCCTCAGACACGCAACTTCCCACAGTACAGCTTGAACGAGAAGCCGCAGCTGCCGAAGCACAAAAGCTTGCTTTGGTAGACACAGAACAGACAGTCGGGGAAAGCACAGATACTTCTCACAAGCACTGGACGTACGGCAAGCCCAAGAAAACTTTCGAAGATGAGATCCGAGAGGTGGAGGAAGTTGCACGCAAGGCTGCAACAAACAAAGGGGAAAAGGATGGGGATGAGCTGACATCCAGCAACAATACCCCTCGATCTTTATCGAAGCGTGCTAATGCATCTCCAAATGTCTCCCGGATTTCAGAGTCCATCTTGCAACCGACCGAAGGAGACAACGAACCTGCATCTCAAACCTCTCCAGCAAACACCCTAGGATCCTCTCTCAAAGGCAAGAAACGGAAGAGAACAGACCAAGCAGAGTCGAGGAGCGAACCCAAACGGAGCAAGCCATCGCCTTTCAAGCGATTCTTCAGCAACCTTGTGGGAAGTCAGCAAGAAGCAGAAGAAGAGGATGATATCGATGATGAGATTGTTGTTACAATTAGTCGCCCGCGTACCTCGCCGCTTCCTAAGCGCGAGCCAGAGGAGGAGCCGACAAGCGTTCTGAGCCGACAAGGTGGTGATTCTCCTGTTGTTCAGGTGAAGCGCAAGCGTGGCCGACCGAGGAAAGTGGTGACGGAAGAGAATGCCAAGCGCAAGCCCGGCCAACCCAAAGGCTCAGGATCACGCCAGTCCAGCCAACCCTCAACGACAAGCGACGACAACGGATCCAGCGTCAGTGTTGTGAGAGACACTCCGGCTCCTGCAAATCCGAGGAAGTCGGCTCGCCTTTCCCAAGATGCGTCAGCTGACAGCTCATCGCGAAGAGTCGCAGCTACGCAGCCCGAAGACGACGTGGAGGAGCAAGATGAGGAGGTTGTCAGTCCAGATCAGCAGCTCGCTATGGAACAATCTGCGGCAGAGAGACGCATCGCCCAGCCTAAGAGTATATTGGGCCGTCTTCGGGGCGTTCTAGACGATTGCAAGAAGATGGTCTTCGGATCTGTTGAGGAGGAAAGGCAATTCGACGATATGCTCTTCGAGATTCGACGTGAAGTCCACGACGCGGGGCGGCGTACACGGGAACGGTGAGGAGAGGTGTTGGATCGTTGGCGAATGACATTGCTACAGAAGATGTTTGCCTATTGGTGTTCATAGGAGTGGAAGGCAGACAGGCAGGCAGGCATCTCGAATGGAATCGGCACCACCCGGCGAGGTGTGAACAATGAATCATATCAGTCCAGTCTAGTCCAGACGAGCTTCACAGCTCGCCACAGAGTTTGTTTGTAAGGAAGATCATCCTCAAGGCAGAAGACGGTGAGGCCTCACTCGGTTCACCAGTTTGCAGTATGCTTCAGCTGCAAGTGAGACCGGGGCAGGGATTGGCTGATGTCACGCCGGGATGCCGGATTTCACATGCCGCCTGCCGCGTTGGAATCTGAAACTTGGTGGGGGCTTTCTTGGGCGGTTCGTGAGGTCACATTGACTTTTCTGTCACTTCTCCCTCAAACAACAACAAACACTCTCAAGTGTTGCTGCACTGCCCAACTCTTCTTCGACTCTCTTCCCACCCTTCCTCTTTGCCATTTTCGTGCTGAGAACGGGCAGACCGACAGTAATTATGTCAGGCTCAATGGGTAAGTGCAATGACGAGCAATGACGAGCAATGAACGACGGGACAGGAGGTTGCTACGCCAGAGCACAACATGTTCCACCATCTCGCGGGAGCTGAGAGATGCTGTGAGACTGTAGCTCCCTCCTTGAGCTTCGAGCTGCTCTGGCATGCGGAGAACAACCACATCTGATCCGTCGCCCATGCACAATACCAGAACACGTGCTGACTTCACATAAAACAGATCGTCCCAACAAGCCTTCTGCCATCTCGCCCTCCACTACAGGCCCTCAGCCCATCGTTCGCGCCGAGAATGGCCGCGTAACTGCCTCGCTGCCAACCGGTGACAGCGTCGAAGTCCTCCTCTATGGCGCCAGTGTCATCTCCTGGAAGAGCAATGGCAAAGAGCGTCTATGGCTGAGCTCCGCCGCCAAACTCGACGGCAGCAAGCCCGTTCGGGGAGGTATTCCTCTTGTCTTTCCTTGCTTTGGCCCACCACCAAAGGACCACGCAACCAGCGCTCTGCCTCAGCACGGCTTTGCGCGGAACAGCCACTGGGAGTACCTTGGCAAGAGCAGCAGTGAGAGTGGCACGCTCTCCAAGGGAGGAGACGACAGTGTGAAATTGGACTTTGGACTCAGTGCTGCAAATCTGAGCGCCGACGCGAAGAAGGCGTGGCCGTATGAGTTTGGATTGGCGTACTCTGTCACACTGGGCAAAGATGGTTTGCAGACGATGTTGAACGTGAGGAACCAGGACACCAAGCCATTCGACTTCCAGATGCTCCTGCATACATACTTTGCTACAGACGATATCTCGAAGACGGCTGTGACTGGTCTGGGAAGGTATGTATCCCCACATCGAGGTCATTGCACTCGCGTTTTTAGGTTTCTGACATGGGAACAGCACAACATACATCGACAAGGTCCTCGATGCAAAGGAGCACCAACAGCAAGACCACGAACTCAAAATCACGGGCGAAGTCGACCGTGTCTACAAGAGCATCAAGCAAGACACCACCTCCATCGTGGTGGACGGGCAGCCACACTTGGATGTCGTCCGCGACAACCTCGAGGACTCCGTCGTCTGGAACCCATGGATTGAGAAGGCAAAGGGAATGGGTGACTTCGAGCCCAAGGACGGGTACAAGAAGATGGTCAGTTAAAGAACCCACTACTGTACTGCACCCTCTGCAACCTGTCCAAGCTGACCGAGTATTCAGATTTGCGTGGAAGTCGGCGCCGTCAATGGCTGGCAGAAGCTCGAGCCGGGCGAGACGTTTGAGGGTGGTCAGATCGTCAAGTCCCACTGACTGTATCCCAAGTACTCACAGCTCTGAATCGGCTCGAGAATGACAATGAGAATGAGAACGACGACAGACAGGCGTCCTTGCCAAATTAAAAAAGGAAGCTTTCACAAAGCAGGATTGAAAATGAAATGAGAAGAATGAAGTGACGAGAATCATGGCATCAGATAGACTCGAAGGAAATGGAAAAGCGGGCGAGTAATGGGATCACATTACGAAGAGCCTTTAGAAAATTGATATGAAATGATGAGTCTCGGAAGGACACTTTCAAGTCGAGAAAAGAAAGCTTCATTCTGTCACAAGCACTGATTGCAGTAGCGTGCCAATAATCATTGCACGTCCGGGTAAGGTAAAGAAAAGACCCTCTGCGCATGCATGCTTGAATGAACGCCTGTTGAACGCCATAATATCCTGCCGTCCGACCTGTTTGACCATTCCAATAGAAAAGTCCCATGCCGAAGAATCAATGGACCCTGTTGACACGAGGAGATGTTGTGTGGAAAGCCTTACCCTCTCTACCCTTGTTCCCCTTCATTCTTCATCGCCCATGCTGGTGTCATTCCCTCCGATGTCACATCACTTCGTGCCTCCCAATCTTCCCATCCATCTCAGACTCTTAGTGGAAGCCATTCGTCCGCTTGTCGGTGAAGTACGGGTGGTGCACCGCCTGCTTCGCACTCATCCGGCCAGCGGGATCGTACACCAACAGCGCATCCAGCAATTCCAGACCGTCCGGGCCCAACACCTTCGCGCCCTCGACGCTGATGAGCGGATCGTCTTCCTTACGCTCCCACTTGGGAAAGGAAGCCTTGAAATCCGGGAAACTGGTGACGCCAGGCCAGTCATTCTCCGACGGCGTGCCCAGGAGACGGAAGATCTTGAAGATCTCGTCAATCTCCGAGTCGCCGGGGAAGAGGGGCTTGCGCGTTGCCATCTCGGCGAAGATGGCGCCGACACTCCACATGTCGACGCCCGTGCTGTACTGCCGTCCACCGAGGAGGATTTCGGGGCTGCGGTACCAGAGGGTGACGACCTCGTGGGTGTATGTGCGGAGAGGAACGCCGAACGCGCGGGCGAGACCGAAGTCGCCGATTTTGAGGTTGCCGTCTTTGTCGATGAGGAGGTTTTGGGGTTTGAGGTCGCGGTGGAGGACGCGGTGGGAGTGGCAGTATTTGATTCCTTGGAGGAGCTGGAGGGTGAACTTCTTGACCTGCGACAATCAACGTAGTCAGTATACACGGCATATATTTCTCATGCTGCTGATTCAGGGCTCGTACCATGGCAGCATCCAGACCCAGATGTCCCTTCTCGCTCAACACGCCGTCTGGCAAGGGCTTGCCGCGACCTCCTTGGGCGACGGGCAGCGCTTCCATGTACTTCTTCAAGTCGAGGTCCATAAACTCAAAGACGAGATATAGCTTGTGACCGTCCGCGTGGACAATGTTGAGGAGGGACATGACGTTTGGATCGCTCATCTCTTTGAGCAAGCTGATCTCGCGGATGGCAGTGGAGGGAACGCCCTCATCTTCGGCTTCGAGGCGGATCTTCTTGAGGGCGACGATGCGGTGGTCGGGAGTGGTGAGGTCGCGGGCTTTGTAGACGACTCCGTACGTGCCTGAATGGTATATCAGTATGTTGAAGAGGTGCAAAAGCACACTGTCATGGCGTACCCTCGCCGACCTTTTCCATCTTCTGGTAGTTCTCCATCGCGGCGGTGGTTGTGGTGAGAGGAACGGTATCGCTGATCCTGGTCCTGGGGAGGCTGCTGGGTGGTTAGTAAGATGTTGAGGTGTTGTCGCTACCGGGAATACGGCGGCCCCATCCAGTCCAGCGAATGTTGTTTGCTCCAAGGGGAAGTTGGTTGTCGTTGTTGTCGTGGATTGGCTTTTGCTTGTAAACATTCGGGACGCCGCAGCGCGTTCGGGACGCACAGACGCAGCCTGGGTTCCGGGTTCCGGAGTTCTCATTCACTTCACTCTGACGCAGTCATCTGTCTTCCAACAACCCATGTCGCTTTCACTCATTCACCATCGCAGTCGATATTGACGTCCGTCATTGGTTTCGCCATCATACAAAGAACGATCCACGAGAGAAGCGGGCGCCATATAATGCCAGCAGGTCCGATGTTGGCCCGCTGGACATCACGTGCAGGTCGTGGCAGTTTCGTGTCTGTCAGATGCCTGCGCTGATACACAAACAAGGACAGCTTGAGACATGGCTCCGAAAAGAGGAAAGGGTAAAGCACCTGCGAGGCTCCCTGATAACAGAGGCGGAAGACGAACTACCCGATCTCGTGTTGCAGCAACCGATGACGTTCCGGATGTCTACCAAGATATGCTCAGAGAAGCGGACGGCGACGGTCATGAGGGGTCTGATCGACCGCTGAAGAGACGAAAAGTCGTCTCTCGGTCCGAAGCCGAACCATTAGAGCCATCCCAGGCTTCAAGGCGGAACGCACGCGCAGAACAGATTGAACAACCCACATCCTCCCCTAAACCGGGCCACTCAAACCTACAGACGGTAGAGGAGTCATCAGAGGACGATGCGAGCGATCTCGAGTTCGAAGATGTGGATCTTGAAGGCCCCTCCGAAGGCTTACCCGATCCAGTCGACGATATTGGAGACGTGGCCATATCCGTGCAGCCTGAAAGCAGCACCAAGCCAGCGACTCCGGCGAGAAGGAAGCCGGCAAC
Organism: Lecanosticta acicola; assembly: GCA_963674455.1. NCBI lineage: Eukaryota > Fungi > Ascomycota > Dothideomycetes > Mycosphaerellales > Mycosphaerellaceae > Lecanosticta > Lecanosticta acicola. Next base: position 141,230 of record CAVMBE010000016.1, on the reverse strand, counting down.
GTTCGCCGAGAAGGCGCATCGGCTAGTAGTGCACAAGCTGCACGTGCTTTGCCTCCTGGGTCATTGTATGTATGTCAATGGGAGATGCAACAATGCGACTGTCCAGCGCCACGTTCGATCTTTGCTATCCTCAAAGACCGTGTCCTATCTGACCCCGAAGACTACCATGAGCCAGTTCGACCGCAACAGATCTTTCATGGATGGCTTGCAGCAAGCAGTCGAGATTTTCGTGCCAGAATATCGAGTGACCGGTGGCGGTATGACGAAAGCGCAGTGGGATGTGGATGGCGAGTTAAATCGCAAGTACGATCATCTTCCGCCGATGGATAGATCGAACTTCATCGAAGCCGCAAAGGACCTTCAAGGGTCGCAAGATGTTGCAAATCAGCTGTTCTGCGCTTTGCTTCGATCAGCCGGCGTTGAGACTCGACTTGTATGTTCGCTTCAGGTTTTGCCTTTTACCAGCGTACCCAAAGCACCAACCCCGAAGAAGCCCGCAAAGGAGGTCATTCTCGCAATGGCTCCAGAAACACCCAGGCGCGGTGCCCATGCCGAAGACTCTGCCGTCAAAGGCTCTGCGAGCATCGGCAAAGTTCCTTCAGCACGCAGGAGACTCGGACAGCCAAGTTTTGCAGCCGAGACGAAAGCCGCCACACCTACTAAGAAGAAGCTCCGTCCTGTACCAAGACTCTCTCATCCCGTCTTCTGGGTTGAAGCATTTAACGCAGCGCAGCAGAAGTGGATCGCTGTAGATCCGATTGTCACACGCACAGTCAACAAACCTGCAAAGTTGGAGCCTTCCCTTTCCTACGAGCTGAATCAGATGACCTATGTAATAGGATTTGAGAACGATGGGGCGGCCAGAGACGTTACCAAGCGCTATGCGAAAGCTTACAACGCTAAGACTCGTAGGCACAGAGTTGAGACTTCTTCGGAGGGCACAAAATGGTTCAAGAAGGTCATGCGGATCTTCCGCCGCCGGGAAGGCACATTGGCCCGAGATCAAGTCGAAGATGCAGAGCTTGCGCAGAAAGAAGCGAGGGAGGGCATGCCTGCGAATGTGTTGGACTTCAAAGACCATCCATACTACGCGCTTGAGCGGCACCTAAAGAGGCATGAGGTGCTACATCCGAAGCGCGAAGTAGGCAAAGTCAACGCAGGAACAGCTGCCAAATCTAGGATGGAACCGGTGTATCGCAGGCAGGATGTACTTAACTGCAAGAGTGCCGATAAATGGTATCGGCTCGGCAGGGAGATCAAAGAAGGCGAACAGCCTCTCAAACGAGTGCCAGCGAGGACAAGACGGCCGCGTTCGCCTGATCAGGACGATGCCGCCGATTTGTCCAACGAGACTGCGCTCTATGCTCCATACCAAACACAATTATACATCCCTCCGCCTGTCCAACGCGGCAGAATACCCAAGAATGGCTTTGGAAACCTGGACATCTACGTTCCTTCCATGGTACCATCTGGCGGTGTTCATATACGCCATCAATTTGCCCAGCAGGCTGCGAAGCTGCTAAGGATCGACTACGCAGATGCCGTCACGGGTTTTAAGTTCCAAGGGCGACATGGAACAGCTGTTATTGAAGGTGTAGTTGTCGCTGAACAGTATGATGACGCTATCAGAGCTGTTATTGAAGGCTTCGAAGAACAGGTTATTAAAGATGAGTGCAAGGTTCGAAGCATAGAGGCCTTGAAACTGTGGAAGAGGTTTCTGACCGGCTTGAGGATCCAAGAGAGGGTCAGCACCTACGGCAACGGCTTGGATAGTGCTCAAGAAGAAGGGGACGATCTACAAGATACAGACACGGCCATCTCATCGACATTCGCGGTCGATGACAAGCCTTTGGTTACTGCGGGGCAATACACGCTTAGAGAACTACAAGCGCCAACGCGCAAGCCAAAGCCCAAGAAACGTCAGATCGAGGAAGACAGCGAAGAAGACTGGGACGCGCAGGATGAAGAGCCTCTCTACGCCGCGGACGAAGGGACGGAAGATCCCGGTCTTGCTGGTGGCTTTCTGCCAACTGATGCTGTGGCCAATCCAGTGGAACATGGTCATTCAGGTGGCTTCATCGTGGATAACGAAGAGGATGGCGGTGGTTTCCTTGCTGAAGATGCCGACGATGAGGGCGGAGGCGGCTTTTTTGCAGACAGGGGTGAAAAAGGAGGTGGCTTCATTACCCCGGAAGGAAACCCACTGGAGGACCTGCACCATCACGATCATGATGAAGGGGGCGGTGGTTTCGTACCAGATGAGGCCGTTGAAGAGGTCTACCCCGACGACAGAAGGATCCGCTCGGACGGCAGAGGATCCGATCTCAGAGAAGAAATTGGCACCAGATTGCCAGAAGAAGAAAGCACTGCACAGCTCAGTCCTGGATCTATCACATCTGCTGAAGACACGCAGGCTGCTGATGCCGAAATATTTGGTGCAGACCAAGAAGCTTCGGATAATGATTCTATGCCTTCTCACGACCCAGAAGACGACGATGCGGAACCTGACTGGTTGGAGAGCGATTAGGATAGTTATGCGCTAGGAATAGATCCTAGTACCACTGGTGCGGTATCTTGTCAACACCGACTTCTTGATCGACATAATCGCCAAGGAATTGCATTCCAATTGCCATACTCTCTCTCTCTCTCTGCTTTACTCAATGTTTGCCAACGTTGTCTTCAAGCCTTTTCAGCTACTGGCGCCCGAAGTTCCCAGTGCTGGTCGTTGCAGTCCCCCTCTTGCCCTTGGAACCCTGCCGTCTCCTAGAAGTCGAGCAGCGAGCAGGGCTTCTATACCAACGCCGCCGATTTTCCATGTCTTTCCGTCTCGATGAACGACAACCAGGGCTGCGCCTCACTGTCACACTTGACCTCCGGCAGGTCCAAGATCTCTCTGATTGCGGACACGAGGGGATAGCCTACCTGCGCTTTAGTGTTGCCTTCGCGTCCCATGAGGACTACTCTGCCGTCAAAGTCTGGCTGTTGCTGTATTTGGGCAGGAGTCCAGCCATGTTTGTCAGCATCCTGTTGAAGTCTCCACTTGACTTCTTGCTTGATGTAGTCGGCTTGGGAGTCTGTTTTCTATGCTGCAGGTATGGATCTCTGGACCGACGGGGTACGTTTGGAGACCATGGCGTGGACGTGAGCGTGGAAGCAATGGTTCGTGTTCATGCTAGAGTCGATTGCGATGCAGCTTGAACAGCTATGGTGACCAATGTTCCGATTTGGCTTTGCAGTGCTTTGCGTGGGGTTGGAGACCACTGCGGTTTCTCCTCCGTCTTCGGAGACGTATCTGTAAAGGGTCATGTTACGAGACGTGAGTGCCTGTGGGAGTGGTAGAAGGGTACAAGAAGTGCTCTTATTCTACGACAAGCGAACATACAGCTTCATTCGAGGCTTCTAAAACTTTTGGACGAATGGCAGAAATCGTTTTTGCAATTCTTGCTACGAATTCAGATAAACGATGTCCATCAAGGCATGGTGCTCAAAGTAGCATTCCGACGCAGAGAGAAGCACAGACCATCTTTCACATGCTCCAGATTTCGTGCTACTCTGCGACTGTCTACGCATATTCTACGCTGTCTAGAGCAATCGTCCAACTATCGAGGTTGAGATTGGCCTTTCGTAAATTGTTAGCAGCCAGGAAGCTCTTCAACTTCTCCGCATGATCAACTCCGCCGTTCGGAATCTTCTTGACCTGACCGCTAGCATGATGCACAAGAAACCCTTGGGACTCGGAATCGACCGGAAAATCTGCATCGAGCTCGAGGAATTCCTTGATTGCTTCGACGACATAGTAGCCCGTCTGTTTCCACCTCTCGTCGTTCGAATACAGCATCGGACAGACCAAGACGACAGTGTCGGGAAACCCAGCACGTTGACGAACTTCTGCCGCCGTCCAGTTCGAGGCGGAAGATTCACGCTCCAGTTTCCCCCGCACGATTCGCTTGATTTTGTCGGCATCTTCTTGGGTCTTCACGAAGCGGACTTTCCCCGGAGCGAACATGGCGTTGATGTGGGCGCAGAAACATCTCTCGTTGTCGATTTTGAAATAGACGCCGACGCAGGTGTGGCAGCCGCTTGTCAGGATGTGTTGCGTGTTTTGGGGAAGCGCGGGAGGGATGTTGTTGAAGTCGTAGGTGTTTCCTGCTCCTTCTGGGACGTCGATGTAGTATGTCTTTTGCGAGTGGGACATTGGGATGGCACTTGCGTTGAATTGGTGAGGAGATCAGTGAGCTGGAAGTGCAAGATGGTCTACGCAAGACTTTCCCGTTATGAGTGGAAAAGAGCAAACTTTCGATGATTGCCCTGATCACCTTAGAGAGACATTCGGCTTTCAAGTCAAACTGTTGCAAGCAGTCTCAAAGGGGCATTGAGAGACAGAAAACAGCTGAGAGGCGTTGGCGCTTTCGTGAGACTGAAATCAAATTCTGTAGCCCATTCTCCTCTTCCTTTCAATCATGATGCGTTGTTCTCGTGAGAATGGTACCAAATGAAGTTAGCGTGCGCACGGATCCCGAGATCACATGAATCGACAGAGAGCAGTATCACAAGGCTCTCAAAATAGGTACTTCTCCAGCTTTTAGAATTCAGCAACTATTGAATTGTGCTCGATGTACTTCTCCCGACCAAGTCTGCCTACTCTGCGCTACTCCTTTCCACGACAAAGAACCACTCATCACGGTTATCAAAGTCTTCCACTCTCTTCTCAAACATCTTCTTCCTCTCCGTGCCATCGAATACCCCATCATCAATTCCCTCCCCATGCCCCTTGCTAGAGATTCTCCGATTCTCTCTAGTCTCGTGATTCACCACGAATCCCTGAGAATCGGAGTCGACTTCCAAAAGTCCTTCCATATGGCCCAGAAATTCTCTGAAAGCTTCGACGACCCAGTGACCCACTCGACTCTCACTCCTCTCTCCCCGATTCAGGTCCGGACAGACGAGGATCACGCGCTCAGGATGTTGAGCAACGACATCTTGGGCTTTCCAACCTGATCGCGACGCTTCTTTCTGCAATCTTGCAAGTACACTGTTCTTGACTTCCTCGCCTTCTCTGGTTGTCAAGATGTCGTATTCCGTGCTTCGGCCATCGTTCACAGAGACGTAGGCGTTGATGTGGGCGCAGAAGCATCTTTTCGCGTCGATGGGGAAATATACGCCGACACAGGTGACGCAGCCGTCGGTGCCGATATGAGGCAGTGCCTCGTTGAATTCTAGCGTGCCTCCCTGGTTTTCTTTGACGTGTCTGTATGGAGTGGTGCCTGACATTGTGATTCAGCGATTTTTTCCAGAGTCAAGTGATGTTCAGTGGGTGCACATATGTTTACACACAACTATGTTTGCTCTGACTGACCCTTCTAGACATCATCTGCTGTTGCTGGAATCGACTCTGTTTGTCGGTGCCATCATGCAAAGTGTTGCTTGCTATTCGGCGCCATGATACTCCAGCTCTTTTGCGCGCCTTCAAGACGATACAATGCCAATTGAGGTAGTCTTGCAGTGGAACAAGATCCTGGAGTCCTACATCTAGCATGTAAATGCGTCCGATATTTTGGTTTCCGTCATTTGAGAGTAGCGGCCTGCTAGACGAAGCTGATGGTAAAATTCCTGATCCGCTGGGCAATGTGCATTTCCATCACTGTGATGTCCTGTGGTTGTTTGCTAGATTCACTAGAATCGCTCGTGTAGATTCTACTATTCACCGCTTGACTCCATTTTATCGAACTCTCACCTGGCCGCTGAATGTTTCTCGACAAGAGGTATATCCTCAGCACGCCGAGTCTCGAAATGTCTCGTTTTCGAATTGTCAAATTCGAGTCCATCTCGATGGACTACTGCGCCGCTGGACCTACTTCTTAGGCGGCACATTCATATTGATATGAATAGTCTTGGGCTGAACATACTCCTTCAAACCTTCGGGGCCCGACTCGCGGCCATAGCCACTCTGCTTGAAGCCACCGAATGGAGTTTGAGGGCTCGTGTTGAAGGCGGAATTGATACCGACGGTACCAGCTTCCAGCTTTGTCGCGACTCTCAGCGCACGAGCTACGTCCGAAGTGTACACGGTCGAGCCGAGGCCGTACGCTGTGGAGAGAAGATTGAATGGTAAGCAGGTGGCAAAAACTCAAGAGGGTTGAATTGCAGTATTACTGCACTTACTGGTGTTGTTGGCCAACTCAATGGCCTCATCTTCGGTCTTAAACGTCTTGACCGAGATCGCTGGACCAAAGATCTCGTCGGTGTAGACTCTGCTCTTGACGTCTGGATTCAAGAACACCGTGGGTTTGACAAAGGTACCTTTGTCCCCAAGTCTCTCGCCTCCCACCAGGACTTGCACGCCTTCATTTCGGGCGCCGGTAAGGAAGTCCATGACGCGCTCGAACTGCTTCTTGTCCGCTAGAGGTCCAAAGGCGGTGTCCGCGAGGGACGGATCTCCCATCTTCTTTTCGGCGCTTCCAAAAGCATCCTTGATTGCCTCAATGAACTTTGGTGCAATGCCTTCCTGAACCAGGACTCTCGACGCGGCGAAGCAAATTTGGCCCGAGTTTCGCAGGAAGCTGGTCGAGCTGTGTTCGACAGCGTTATCCAAGTCCGCATCGTCGAAGATGAGAGCTGGGCTCTTCCCACCAAGTTCAAGAGAGACATGCTTCAGGTTCGATTTAGCTGCCGCAGCCATCACTGCTCGTCCGGCTGGCGCAGAGCCAGTGAACGCAATCTTGGCAATATCCATATGGTGTGCAAGCAAAGAACCGACTGGCCCGGCACCTGTAATAACGTTTACCACGCCCGGTGGAAAGCCAGCTTCGTTCAGAAGATCACCGTATGCGCAAGTGGCTAGAGGCGATTTCTCACTAGATTTCAAGATGAATGTATTGCCAGTAGCCATCGCTGGGGCCATTTTCCAAGCTGCCAGTACGTGGGTGCCCTACATGTCGTTAGCATGCGATCACGATCCTCCTTCCAATCTCCCGTCTTACATTCCACGCGCAGATACCGGCGCAAACACCCAATGGCTCGTACTGGACGATCTTGTATGTGCCATCCTCGTCTGGTGGATAGCTTTCACCTGCGACCTTTCCTGCGTATCCAGCGTAGTATCGCCACAGAGCCACAGGCCCCAGAATCATTCTCTTCGCAACGGATACCTACCGTGTGGGTCAGCAAATGCTCCATAGCAACCAGCGGTTTTCCATCCTGGTACCGTACCGGCTGGCCCATTGCCGCCGACTCAAGCGTTGCTAGCTTGTCCACATTCTTTTCCAGAATATCGGCAAATTTGAACATGATGGCCGCTCGCTTGTGGCCAGCCAGATCGCGCCAAGCAGGGAATGCCTTCTTTGCTGCCGCGACTGCCTTGTCGACATCTTGTTCACTGGCGACTTGGACTTTATCCGTGACGAGTGAGTCGTCGTTCGGGCTATGAATCGAGAGAGTCTCGCCACTTGAGGACGGAACGTACTGTTCAATTCATCAGTAAAAGCGCTAGTAGTGTCAGCATGCCGCAATGACAGCACTGACCTCGCCATTGATGAACAGGTCCGTCCGGTAAGACATTGTTGCAGACTGTGATTTGCTCAAAAATCAGAGAGAATGAGACTGTCTCCAGAGTATCTCCTGAGAGATGAGACAGAGTATATGGAAAGGTGGAGAGTGGAACGGGCAATAGTCCACTTAGCCAAGGTAATGCGTACAGAGCTCCCCGCTTCCTACCAATGTAACACTGCTTGGAGCTTTTGCTGCACATGTCAAAGATGAAATTGTGGATGAACTGGGCGAACAAGCCCCGACACCGACAATTGATGACTGTAGGATGAACCATGAGGAACGAGTGTCCTTTCTCTCCTTCATTCTCTCGTCGCGCTAGAACATGCAGGGAAAGGGACCTCGGATGTAGGCTTGACATTGGAATGCATCATCGTCTCTGTAGCAGCTCTTCAAGCCCGGCAGACTCTCTATATCGGCGTATGAGACGAACCATGAGAAGTGTTTGTGGAAGATTGTTGGGCGTGTCCAAGGGAGAGGAGGCGACGTCGAGGTGAACAAAGTCAAGCTTGGACCATCTCTTCTGCTGGCCTATCTCGCGGCAACGACAGCAACGTTCTTGACAGCAACATCTTCCTCACCCATAGCTGATGTAACGCATTGAACGCAAGGCAGGTCTCCACCTCTTCCCTCTCTCATTATTCGAATTTCAACGTCCAACAAGATGGATTACTTTCACAAGCCCGAACGAATAAGTCCCAGGATCATCATCCACGGCGGTGCTGGCAACATCACACCGGAAAATCTTCCCGTGCAATCGTACAATGCCTATCGAGAAGCTCTTATAGAAATTGTCGGAAAGTCGAACACAAAGCTGCTCGAGCCTGGCGCCAGAGCCATCGACATAGCAACCTACGCCGTCAGCCTCCTCGAAAAGAACCTGCTCTTCAATGCCGGCCGTGGAGCAGTCTATACCACCGCTGGTACGCACGAGCTCGAAGCTTCAGTCATGGTGAGCAACGGCTACAGAAAGCGAGGCGTGGGCGTTATGGGAGTGAAGAAAGCCAAGAGCCCGATCAAGCTTGCGAAAGAGATGCTGGTCAGAGGGGAGCTCGCGGATGGAGGAGGCGCTCAGGGGCATTGCCAGCTACACGGCGAGACTTGTGATCGATTGGCAGAGGAGTGGGGACTGGATCTGGCGAAGCCCAGTTATTTCTGGACAAGAAGGAGGTGGGATGAGCATCGAAGAGGATTAGGTTTGCCTCATGATGATGAGAGTTACGAGGAAGCAAAGGAGGATGCAGATCGTGGCCATGCGTGTAAGTCATCGCAGCGTGCTGGCGGTTGTGATGCATTGGACAGCTTTGAGAGCACGCCTTCTGAGTCCGATACTGAAGACGAAAGGAACGAGGAATCATGTATATCTGAAATAGGATGGGACGGGAAAGAGTACTTACCGCAAGGGACTGTTGGAGCAGTCGTTCTGGACAGCTTCGGCACCCTCTGCGTTGCGACATCCACCGGTGGTCTCACGAACAAATTGCCAGGACGAATTGGCGATACACCCACTCTAGGAGCTGGGTTCTGGTCAGAAGAATGGTTTGATTCACAGGTCAGAAGCACAGAAGTCTCGAGCACAGCTCTGCTATCACAATTGTTCTCCTCGATCGGCGACTGTCTACCGAGTCTCTCGGGCTACACTCCTCTACCAGCACCCACAGCAAAGGGTGAATCAGGCATCAGAGCAGTTGCAATGTCTGGAACTGGGAATGGTGACAGTTTCCTCAGAACGAATGCTGTGCGTACAGCTGCTGCGATTGCAAGGTATTCTTCGAAATCTACCAGGGCCGAGTCAGGCAGAGTTAGCTTACAGCAAGCTGTCAACGCCGTGGCAGGGCCGCATGGGCAGCTGCAACGCTCAGCTGGCGAACGATGGCATGTGACGGGTGAGGGTGAGGGTGGCATAATTGGCATTGAGCTCGTGGAAGGTGAAGGCAAAATAGTCTTCGACTTCAATTGCGGCGGCATGTTCCATGCGTGGGTAGATGACGAAGGAAAGAAGAGGTTTGAGCTTTTCCAAGACGGGCCTCGGCCACCTCCATCTTGATATATCTGCAGTTTAAACATGTCTAGATTTCTGCACTACTGATCCATAATTGTTTCTCCAAATGCCTCTCGGCACATAGACATCTATCGCTGAACGGAGGTAATTCCGCGTTTCGGTTACGTAGTCTTGGAGCCTGCAGCTCGAAGAAGACCTTCTTCTTTCTTCAGCAAACATGTGAACACTAACCATCGCACAATACTGCGTTGCAGTAGCATAAAACACCACCATGTCGGGCTACGAAGGTTTGTAAAACCAAATATTCGAAGCTGCAATCCGCGCCGTCCGAACGCAGGCTAACCATCAAGGTGCCGAACAGTCGAGCACAATATTCCCAAGGAACAGCAGCAAGAACCACCACGACGCCGACCAGATCTCTCAACGTTCTTCAGTACGCTCGACCTCGTAGACACTTCAGGCAATCGACAGCCTCAAAATGCGAACTCGTTACCGCTTCCCCAGGACATCAGCGCGGCGTTCGTGAGTACACACGATCTCATGGGTTTGATCGAAGAGAAGAGAGGCTGATAGAGGTGGACAGCGGACACTCGCGAATGCATTCGAGATGATGCGTGGTGGTGAGGCAGCTGCAAGTGCCACAAACGGCGGTGACGCGAACGAAGAACTCCTACAACGACTGGTCGAAAGCCTGATGAACAGCGCGGAACACCCGCCGACAGAAGTCCACGGCGTCTCGGATGAATTCATAGAACAGCTGGAGCGGGTACCGAAGAAGAGTCTCAGGGAAGACCAGAGCTGTCCCATCTGCGCGAATCCGTTCTTGGATGGTGAGTGAAAAGAGTGCTACACAAGAGGAGTTGTGGATGTATGGATCTAACGGAGGGATTAGACTCACATCCACTCGTCGTGCGACTCCCTTGCCATAAGGATCACATGTTTGATCTGGAATGCATCCAGCCTTGGTTGAAGCTCAATCCGACGTGTCCAATGGATCGGCAGGAGCTGCTGAAGAAGAAGGAGGTGCCGAAGCCGGCGGAGGCTGACGAGGAGGAAGAGTACGATGATATGTACGCATAGAAGATAGAAATACGAGCAAAAGACTCGTGAAATACATAGCAGGAATTCTTTCGTGGGCTCTTATGACAGGAAGCCCGCTTGTCTGAAGTCTGGCCGACGATTAAGGATCTACCTGTGCGTAGATTCAACAATGAACCTGACGAAATCCCCAGGAATTCTCTGCTGTTCATTACAGTGAGTTGTGTTAATATATGATAAATAAGTATCTAGACGTCCTCGTGACTTCTCTCGGTCAACAATGTCTTGCAAGGGTCTTGGCGCGAACCTCAAACCTTTTTCTTCCTGCAATCCAGCTTTACTCTCACAACCACAATACCTCGTCATGGGCAAATCTTCCAAGGACAAGCGCGACGCGTACTATCGTCTTGCCAAAGAACAAGGCTGGCGCGCTCGATCAGCTTTCAAATTGCTTCAGCTCGACGAAGAGTTCAACCTGTTCGAGGGAGTCACGCGCGTCGTGGACCTTTGCGCCGCGCCTGGCAGCTGGTCGCAAGTGCTCTCTCGCATACTAATCAAGGGCGAGAAGATTGGCAGATCTTCATGGGAAGACAAGCGTTACCATGAACTCCAGCGTCAGCACACATCCGGCGGTCCGGAAGTCCCATCGGTGCCAGTTCCCGAACCACCAGCGAACACGCCCCGGGAAGATGTCAAGATTGTGGCCATCGACCTCCAGCCAATGTCTCCTCTGGACGGCATCATATGTCTCAAGGCCGATATCACGCACCCTTCCACCATACCGCTGCTCCTCAAAGCTTTGGAGCCGAGCTATGACCCGAAAAGCTCTTCAATCGAGGCCTCTCAGCCCGTGGACCTGGTCATCTCGGACGGCGCGCCAGACGTGACAGGCTTGCACGACTTGGATATCTACGTGCAATCTCAGCTCTTGTGGGCGGCTCTGAACCTTGCGCTCTGTGTCTTGAAGCCTGGCGGCAGATTTGTGGCGAAAATTTTCCGCGGGAAAGACGTTGACCTGCTGTACGCTCAGCTCAAAGTTGTCTTCGAGGATGTCACAGTGGCCAAGCCAAGGAGCAGCAGGGCCAGCAGCGTGGAAGCATTCATCGTCTGCACTAATTTCAGACCACCAAAAGGCTTCAAAGCCAGTCTCGAGAACCCTCTCGGCTCCTCACGCAAGATACAACCAGACACCGCAGATAGCAAAGAGAACAAGCCGCCGAATCGGATTCTGCGTGAGGATGGCATCACCGAGGTACATCTGGACACTGATGGAGGCATCGACGGCGATGGCACAACCAGATGGATCGCACCTTTCTTGGCTTGTGGGGACTTGAGCGCATTTGATGCAGATGCAAGCCATAAGCTGCCAGAGGGCCACGTGAGCCTGGATCCGGTACAGCCGCCGACCGCTCCCCCATACCGGATGGCTCTGGAAGAACGGAAGAAGATGGGAGGCGCTTATGGCAAGACCAAACTGGGCAATGTTGGCTGAGTGATATTGCTCTCACGCGCATCGATGAGACCAGCGAAGCGCGGGCCATATACTCTTCCTGTTCTTGTCAGAGCATCTAGGCGCGTGAACCACTCCGCTTCACGGACTCTAGGAAGGCCCGGATCGAGATGAGTTTGCCACGTTGTCTCACTCGCGTACTCGCGTGGAAGCCCCTGGCAACGGACATTTCATAGATTGCGGGTTTTGATGATCGGATCCATGAGAGAACGTTTTCAGGAGCCGGGAGCCCTCTTCCGAAGGATTTCTGCTTATGAGCACGGCGACAGCTTTAATTTCATGCAGGGAACTCCACAGGACTTTGAGTGACCCATCGCGATCCCCACACGCTAATGTGTACTGACATGACGCTCGGGTCGACAAGCGAGCGGATGCGTTTGAGAGCCAAAGTCTCGGATCTATCACATCTGCCGAATCTCAACTGGAGCTTTGAGACTCAGCATGACAGAGCTTTCATGCGCAGTCTTCAAGACTCCTACTGCTACAGCCGGTGCATGACAATGCAATAAACTTATCGACAATGGAGATCTCGAACATCGGTCTTACGGATCACACGTCAGAGCTCACTCTTACTTGCATCCCCGATGATGTCGGATTTGTGAGACATGTTCTCCGAAGACTTCCATTGGACGAGCTGCTGTGTGCAGGAGCAAGTGGGCTCATCGCGGAGATTGGCTCTCAAGAAGCAACTGAGCACGCTGTACATGCGCTGTTCCCGTATGCGTGAAACACTTTCTTCCGCGAGTGGAGCTGCATTCCACAGAGGATGGAGCTGCCATGCAGCAGCGCGATGCATGCTCGGGATGCACACGAAATTACTGTGCCGAGTGCCCAAACCTCAGCTCCCAAAGGCATCGTTCTGTCTATTTCACTCAACTTGAAGCAATTTCGATGCCTGTGAAATTGCACAGCGACGTAATCTGCGTCTGATAGCGGCAGAATTGTCCTATGTCGTACCGTACACACGGCTAGTCGCCGGCCGACAGCGTTGAAAGTTCGATCGGATATTGACATGCACGAGGCTCGCCAAAACTGATAGATCATATCAGCCAGGGTCTGCGACGAGACTCACGTGGCTGACACGGACCTCTCCAGTATCTGCTAGAGATGGCAGAGAATTATTAGATGCCAGACAAACTTTGCCACGAGCTGATTGGACCACCGAATGTCGGTCTAGTGTATCCCAAAACAGTCAGCCGGACATGGATCTCCACTGCATTCTCCGCCATTCACTAGACTGCTAGACTGCTATGTCCCTTGCTCTATCTCAAATCTCAGAGTGGCATCAGACGCGCTGTAGGTCGGCGGAATGTCGAGGTGGAGCTGGTCGGCGGTGACATATGGCGCCAAGGGCCCCTGAGAACAATGCTCCGTAGCTGCGGTGGTGATCGGACTCTGACTGCAGCACCAGCGTGTCGCAACTCATGTGGTGGAGCATTCGCCATGGTACGGCGCATTGACTTTGATATTGTCGCCATGAATTGCACGAGCACCGGGTGAGATGGAATGCCGCCAGCCTTACCAACGGCGCTTGGGTAGCAAGAGGCGTCGTACAAACGCAGTGTTGTTCATCGTCAAGCCGCCAAGGATACTCGGACGAGCTCCCGCTACGTGTGTCATCAGGGCGTCGAGCTCACATGCACGGCGATCACAACCTGGTCTGCCTGCGCATTGCTAGCCGATTTCCTCATGTGGTACATCACACCCGATGCTCACCACCACATCCATTTTAGGCCATTTCATCGGAGAATACGGAGTACTTCCATCAAAATAGCACCTGACTGGACTCCACTGTCTCGCTGCCATGGCTGGCTGCAGCGCGCTGCAGTGCGTTGATGAGCATCAGTGCCCATCCCTGTCGTAGAGTATTGATCCAAGAGGATGTGCTCGACGCGAGCAGCATCTTGCGTCATGCACTGACCAAGGAAACAGGCGCTGCCCGTACTAGATCGAACGAAGCACGTCGACCGCCCAGACGGTATGAGGGATGATCTGTGTGTTTGATGACTAGTCGGGATCTCTTTGCCAGCGGTGCGTCCTTAAGAACGGTTGCATTCGTCGTCGGAAAACTTGCAAACGGAATCCGCAGCAGCATCTACTACCATTCTCTCACCCAACAGTCATTCGTTCTCACCACGCTTCACTTCTCTAGTCCCAGCAGCTTGTGCTCCTCCCCGGCGTACGCAGACCAGCCGTCAGAATGCGTTCATCATTCACCACCACCACCATCCTGGCCACCGCTTCCCTCTTCGCCGTCACCGCACTTGCGTCGCCCTGGGGCAACGGGAACCCATGGGGTAGCATCAAGCGTGCCGGCTGGTACGCCACGCGCGACTCGAGCTGCATGAGCGACGACGACGCGCAGCAAGTCGCCGACAACTTCGCCCAGTCGATTTCGGACTACAGCGACTCGTTGGCCGATTCCGCCTTCACCACCGACTTCCACGACTACTCCGACTCCGTCATTGAGCTGATGGACAATGGCTGCCCCAACAGCCCAACAGCAGTAAGTCATCATCATCGTCCCCCCCTTTACTCCCAGAACACAAACGACTCACTCCTTCTTCCCCCCTACAGCTCGGCAGCGCCACCTTCGACTCCCTCGCGGCTTTCAAAGCCGGCCAGAGCGCCCAGGCGCCCATCCCCTTCCAGCAGCTCAACCTCTGGCACACGTGCGACGCCGTCACCCTGCGCTGGGTCTCGTCGGGCACCGGCCAGGAACCGGAACAGGTCACGGGCATCATCGTTCTCGAGACCGTCTATCAGAGCGGCACGTGGTTGATCCAGACCGTGTATTCGGAATTCAACAGCGGCGCGTGGCTTGTGAATTTGGGGGTTTTTAAGCCGAGTAATTGCTCTTCTTGAGTGAGGAGGGGTGGAAAGGGGGAGGGGGGGGAAGGGGTGGGGTGGGGTGGATTGCTCTTCGTCTGGCGACTCTGACGACGATTGCTGCTGGTCTCGTAATGTTTGCTTTTGCTTTCTTCCTTTTCTTAGCTGATGTGATGTGGTACGGTCTGCTATCCTCGAAGAGAGAATGGAACGAATGGTGCTGTTGATGCTGTGTCGTTGTTGTACAGGAAGTTACGCGATCCCGGAAAGCTCAGGGGCTCTTTTACATCTTTTCTTTTCTTTTCTTATTGTTTTTGCGTGTTGCCGCTTGAAGGCCGGTTGTATGTATCTATGGCATCTCTTTATTGTGATGATGAAAACTATGTATTCTTTCAAATTCCAGACCTAGTTTGACGTCTTTGCAACTTTCTCTCTGTCGATCGAAAATGTGAAGTCTCTTCTTTCTCTCTGTCTCTCTCTCTCTCTCTCTCTCTCTCTCTCTCTCTCTCTCTCTCTCTCTCTCTCTCTCTCACGCACACACACACACACACACACACACACAAGTGCGAAGTCTTTTCTTTCTCTCCTTCTTTCTTGGCCCTGGCAACTGGGAAGTCTCATCGGAGCTGAATATGTGTTTTCTCGAAACTCCGTTGAGTCCGGGACGACGTGTTTTCGGCTTGTGCGTAGGGTTGTGTTGCTTTTTAATAGGGAGACCCAGATGTGCGAGGAGGCCATATTTCCACATCGTAATCGTAGGAGGAGTTACACGTGTGCACGGTGGCAGGAGTAGATTGAAAACAAGAGTTCGATACTCGAGAGCACCGGTACCAATGTGTTTTGAAGAAAAGATCTTGAAACCGAGATTTTTGCGCAGGGTCTAAAATACGCTACAACAGAGAGATAAAACTGTTTACATCAGCATACGCCTTGGTCTCTCCCAACACCATAACCACAATCATCTCCCATGCCAACGCTCCCATAAAAGACCACCTCTCACGACTAATACTAATATCCAATCTCCGACTTGGTGACATCCTCAAAGAAATGCTTCTGGCGATTCGCCTTGGAGAGCCACAGGTACCACGGAACGATGAAGGTCTTGATCTTGTGTCCCAGCCAGCCCGCGTCGGAGACGGTGCTCACGACGTTTTTGGATTCCTCGAAGGCTTCTTCGATGCGTTTGCGGCGGAGGTTCTCGTAGGCTTGGAAGGCTTCTTTGGGGCTGTTGGAGGGTTTGCCCTTTTCGATCCAGCGCGCGAGGCAGCGGGAGAAGAGGACGGTGTCTTCGAAGACGATGCCGGTGCTTTCGCCTTGTGGGGGCATGGCGTGCTAGAAGGAGAGAAAAGGGGACATGTTAGGGAGTCTTGTTGGCGGATGGGGTTGCTGGAGATGAGAGGGGACTTACGGCGGCATCTCCGAGGAGCATGACTCGGTCTGTGGACCATTTGCCATGCTTGGTGAGGGTGTATACAGGCCAGAGGAAGAAATCCTGGGCTTGCTCGATCAGAGGCTTGATGCATGGGATTTGGGCGTCGCCGAATCGATCCATCAGTCTCTGCCTGGTCTTCTCTGCGTCTGCGCCTTCTGATTTCCAGCCGTCTCGTGAGCCGACGTCTGGGACTTGCATCAGACCACCGACGTAGATGGAGTCGGTTCTGGGGGAGTGGTAGCTGGTCAAGAGCATTCCACGCTGTGCGAAGTTGATGGCGGTGCATTCGAAGTGGACTTTGAAATCCTTGTCAACGGGAGCGAAGCCGAAGGCGTTGGAGACACCGGTGTACGTAGCTTGTCGTTCGGGTTCGACATGCTTCAGACGGGTGATAGAGTGGATGCCATCACAGCCCATGAGGATATCTCCAGTTGCCGAGCCGCCGTCTTCGAAGTTGATGGTGACATTGTCGGGAGTCTCGTCGATCTTGACCGTTCGCTTGCCGCAGGTCAGAGTGATGTTCTCGTGCTCCCTGAGCGCGTACAGGACGGCCTTGAGGGAATCTCCACGGGTGATTCGGAGAGCCTTGAAGGGAGGCTCGCCGATTCCTTTGCCCTCGGGTCCATCGAATCGAGATTCGGCGATCTTGCCGGAATAAACGTCGAAGACTTCGAGGTAGTCGATGTCCTTGCCGAAATTGTTCTGTCGGATGTATTTGAATGCACCGAGGTGGTCGAGCATGCGGAGGGCATTGGGCGTGAGATTGACGGCGCCGCCTACCGTTGCGGGCTCGGGACGGATCTCGAAGATGTGGATGCGAGGTACCTGGCCTTGGGGTGCGAAGTTGGTGAGGGCGAGGGCGGTGGTGAGGCCAGAAATGCCACCTCCCAGGATGATGATGTCGAGGGCGTTGGGCGAAGCTGGAGCCATGATGTTCTCGTGCTACAGCTATATGATCAGGATCAGCTCTTATGACGGGCGAGTTTGCAGACAGCAGAGTCTAGCAAGGCGAGAGATGAGATGAGGTGAGGCTGCGGGAGAGGCGGGTCCCGAGCCTTTTGTTCAGAAACAAGTCGCGTCGCGTATCTTTCCCAGGAAGCGTGCACTGGGGCCGGGAGACATGCGAGTCGTACAACAAGGCAACGCAGTGTGCAGCAGGTGTAACAGCTGAGAGCAGAGGGTGAACGGTGAACGGTGCTCGGTCGATGTCTGATGCCGAAGCTTCTCGTCTCCAGCCGACTGTTGTTCAGCGTGTCCCTCTTGCACGGCATCGATTCTCCCTCCATGGATGGCATCATCGAACCATGAAGAGGGAGACTTTCCAGGAGTCGACGGTAACGTAACAGACAAGGTTCTTCGGAGGTCCCCTCAAGATGTTCCGGCTCACGTTTGAATTCACCGCTAGCTCCAAAACCGGTCTAGTATCGAGCTAAAATAAGCTTCCAGATCCGATCGCCGCCCCACTTCGGCATCCCCCACGGACCTTCCACCTTCCAAGTCCGCTCTGCCTTCTCCCTTCCAGCTTTGATCTTTGATCCAACGCTCGCCCCATTGCGCCAGTCCCCATTCCTCCTTTTCCGTGCACGGAAATGGCGGCACCGTCTTCACGAGGATGACTGCAACACCGAAGCACCCTCATTGGTACGAACGGAGCACCCATACTATACGAGGAGCCCTGCGCCTCACGAGAGCTTCGGTTCCTTCCATCAAGACAGCTCAAGCAGGCTCCACGGCAACCTACCTTACTTGAAGGTCCGCGGACTGGGGAATTGGCTGATTGGTGTTTTGATGAAGACATTTTCGGTTCGACGAGCTGCTGATGTTGCTATTATGAGTTCTATGGGAGCTTTTGAGGTGGCGCGATCGCTAGGCAGAGTGGTTCCTGGACGAGATTGAGCATCGGAAGCTTCATGAGGAACGATTGGAACGTTTCAATGACTTTTCCTAAGCTTTTCAATATGGAATGGTACTCTATTCACGAATAGATCACGACGATAACCACGGCGTCTCACAAATCCAATGAAAGATCAGCAAGGACATATTGCCCTCCGTGAAGTAGATGTAGTCAACTTTAGCCTAAACTCCAGAATCCGAAACCGACGCCTGTGCCCGCCTTTTGACTTCACGCTCGATGCCAAGCCTGCATCACCCGGAACAATATGAGCAATCCTGGCTCTTCAGGCCGGTTACTTCCCATCGGCGAGGGACCTCGAGTGATAGTGTATCACCAAACACATCATGGGCCAAATAACGGACCGCCCGTCAGCCTGCTGCCGCTCATCACAAATTCCACCGGCGTCACCCATGTCATCGTCGCGGCCATTCATCTGAACGATCCCCCGGGAAACATCACTTTGAACGACCATCCACCGGACCACGAGAGATTCAATACTCTATGGTCCGAAGTAGCCTGGCTCCAAGCCAGTGGCGTCAAAGTCCTCGGCCTGCTCGGCGGAGCTGCCAAGGGCTCCTACGAGAGACTCGATGGAAGCGATACCGCCCGATTTGAATCCTACTACGTACCCCTCCGGGATATGATCCGGCGGCATCGACTGGATGGTCTGGACCTCGATATCGAAGAGCCTACCTCGTTGCCCGGAACCGTGAGGCTTGTCGATCGTCTGCGTGCGGATTTCGGACCTTCCTTCCTCATCACGCTGGCACCTGTTGCTACGGCCCTCTTGCCGAATCAGCCGCACTTGTCGGGACCGGCGTTTGATTATCGACTCCTCGAGCAGATGCGAGGACATGAGATTGCGTGGTATAATGTGGGCAACCCCCACCCTAAAAACCCCCCATTCGCCATTTTCGTCGCGCACCCTGTTTTCTTTTTCTTCGCTGACGAGGATTTTTCTAGACACAATTCTACTGCGGCTGGGGAGATGCGAGCTCCACGGCATGGTACGACGCCATCATGAGCGTCGGATGGAAACCGGAAAAGGTGGTCTTCGGTCTCATCACCAACCCGGCAAACGGAGCGGGACACGTCGAATGGGCGCGCCAGGAACCCGTCCTGAGAGCGCTCCGGCAGAAGTATCCCAATTTCGGGGGCGTCATGGGATGGGAGTTTTTCAATTCGCTGCCTGGTGATAGCGCGAGGCCGTGGGAATGGGCTGCGAATATGGCACGCACGATCAGGACGCCGGCGCCTCAGCCTCCGCCCCCGCCGAGGCCGATGCCGATTCGACCTTATGGACAGGCGGCGCCGTCGCCGCCGCTCTCGCAGCCGCCACATCCTTTCCCCGAGGAGAGTGTACGGACTCTGAAAGAATTGGGCTTCTCGGATCAGCAGGCCATTGCTGCTCTGAACAGCACGGGCGGGAATGTGGAATATGCTGCGGGTTTGCTGTTTCAGGACTGAAGAGACAGTTGTCGGGTATCATTCCCCGAAACGTTCTCCAGTCTATCTATGAATATCCAACTCTCGCCAAAGTTTCGGTGGGCGGGGCGCTTTCCACTGAGCATGTGAGATTTCTTGGCATTTGAACTCTTTATTTTCTTCGCCATTTCCAGAAGAAGAGGAAGAAGAAGAAGAAGGAGCAGAAGCTGTCTTCGGAATCTCCGATCTCTGCCTCGCAAGCTCAATGCTCCAATCTTGCATTGCGTTCCTGTCGATATCCCCGCTCCTACAGCTCACCTTTGTCTCAAGACTCCGTCGCAGTGTTCTTCAAGTCGGTCAGAAGAAAAAGCTTACCTCTGAACATCTCAGCTCTTTTTCCCTCCCCTTCCTCGACGAGGACAATCCTCCCGTCGGAAACACATTTCTCCCGCCGCTTCAAATGAGTCCTGTAAGATAGACTCCACATCTCCCTAATCACTTCGACAAACGAAGAATGTCCTGTTTTAGTTTTGTCGTTTTTAAACCTCGTCCGGACTTACTTACAGTATCTATAGTAAGTCTTCATTGACTAATAAGGTAGAACTGATCTACTTCTTTTGATCTCACATGTGAGAACGCGGAAAACTCCAATCCCAGAGCCACGGCGTAGAACCCCCTTTTTTTTCTTTCTGTTTCAGGTTGTCCGTCGTCCGTCGTCCGTCGTCGTCGTCCGGCGTCGATGTGTTGAAGGAGACTGGAAGTGTTTATATGTATAGGGAAAGGAAAGGTCGAAGACTCTGCGCTTTGGGCCTTCTCGGGGATATTGGTAGGGAGGGGAGGCTGGAGATTTAGTGTGAAGATGGCAGGATTCTAACAGGGTGAGGTTTCAAACATCTGCAGAAGTGATGGCATTTCTTCTTTCCTTCTTTCCTCACAAAGGGGACCGATTGCAAGATGCCATAGACCTGATCTCTCGGCATCTCTTCTCCTCTTGTCTTTTCGGCTCCAGTCGATTCTTGCCATCAAAGATACGTACATTCCGACTTATGCAGAGATCAATATCCTTCGACCTACTGGCATACAGCAGCAATAAATAATAAGTGCTCCCGTGTTCTCCTTTCGAGGAAAAAAAGAACATACCCACGTTAATTAGCCCAAAACGTCCCCTCTGCTGCTGCTCATACCTCCGAAGTCTTAAAAAAAGATCAATCAAACTCGAATTTGAAAAGCTTTCCGGACAAGACCGATGCGATGCGGTGCTTTCTTGTTTCCCAAAGAAGTAGGACTTCTTCGTTCTCGTGTCGCGATCATCTATGGTCTATGGATGATCAGAACTTGCATATACTTTGCCAACTCTGCTGCGGATGACTCGCCTTGGAAGACAACGTCGTCCCTCTTCGAACAGAACAGCAGATTCCTATTCTTCGTACAGATACTGCAGGTGCTATTGTTTATCCTTTCTTTGCCTTCTGGTGTAAGGTTATCGGGAAGAGTTAGGCTATAGCGGATGAGACCGCAGTGGCAATTCGTAGGACAGATTGTTCGGACGGGTTGGTAGGAGCTTTATGAGGCCCGGGAAGAGGAGGCCATCACGGATGCTACGAGATAATGGGTCAATGCCGCGGTCAAAGCTGATTCTTGATTTTGCACCACGACAGATAGGGTGGCATGCTGAGCTTGGCAGTGATTTTCCCGAGACGGAAGCTGTGGGCACAGTCTAGATGTTGTGGAGCCGGACATACAGAAGATCAGAGCAGCGGAAGGCAATTATATGGTAAATCTTTTCTTGAGGCCTGTACTCTCTACAGCTTTTTGGTGAAACCAGCGCCGCGCTATGCGTTGCCTCTAGTGCTCGTCAGTAAACTATGATACAGAGTCCATCAATCCTGAGTCTCGTGGCGGATGCGTGACCGTGCGAGTTGTCTTTGACTGCATCTAACTGCGCTCGCTGCCTCGCAGACGGACGACCTGGCCGTACTTCTGCAGCTTGGTGATGAGTTGATCGCCTTGTTTGACGACATCATTGTACCTGATTCATGTTAGCGCTGTCTACAATCTCACATGGACAGTCACTTACTGCTTGTTCTTGTCATCCGCACGCTGTGTCTCGATGATGCCGCGAACTCGGTCAATTGTGCATGGTAGTCTCTGACTGGCAATGAACGGCGCGAGGTCTTTGTCCAGCCAATCCACGCTCACACCGAAGCTATTGGCCATGCTCTCCAATCCCACAACCTTGTAGCTCTGAAGCAACTGTGCATATGCCCGCAACCGCATCTCTCTTACGAACCAGCTCTTGTGTTCGTACAGATACCGGTCCTTGGCCAGGAAGTTCTGCTCGACTGATGCCATCGCGGTGAAAAAGCTGGAGTAGTTGCCAGAGTAGAGGCTCTGGATCATATTCGCCAGGGGTCGGAAGTCGACTTTGGGCTCGGCCTTCGCTTGAGCATCGGCGGATGCTGAGCCTGAAGCAAGAGTGGTGAGGTTCACGGCAATTGGTCTTGGGGTTGCAGAAGAGTCGTCGGTCGCCATTTCGTCGCCATCCAATGCCTCTGCTCCTGCTGATGCAGCACCACCAAGTGCCGCCAGTCTGTCAGAGTCAGATTCGCTGCCGAAGACAGCTCTCACCTCAGGGGCATCCACCACCTTGGACTTGAAGTCCCGACGTGGGAGCGACACAGCACCCGCGAGAGTAGCGTAAACGACGAGCTCACTGTAGGAGCAGAGCTCTGTAGATGTGAACGTGGAGAGGGAGTCGAGAAGCAGAGGCGCGGCGATGTGGTGATGGCGAATGGTCAGAAGATGCAGACCTTGGTAGGCCTTTAAGCGGTTTCGTCGATCCCAGTCACCGCCGCTCTCCACCAACTGCTGAGCTCGATCGACATTCTTCTTGACCAGCATTTTGTCGTCGAAGAACAAGCCAATGCGAATAATGGATAGAACGATGTCGATCTTGGTGCCAAGAATGCTCGTCTTCTCCAACAGCTTCTCGAACTCATCCAGCGCCTTGTCCTTATCACCAACACGCGCGTAGAACTCCGCCCTCTTTCCTCGTGCAGTCTGCACTTCCGTTTCTCCTGCTTGCTCTTGTGCATCATCCTCCTCCTTCTGGATGGCAGCCAGCTCTGTCTCATTATCTTTGCGCAAGCTCTCGTATAGTGCCTCATCCCAAGGCAGCTCGACGCTAGTATCCTTGTTGCCACCTAAGACGCCTACTATCGATGGAGCATTGATACTGCTCGTCCGCCGCAGCATGTGCATGGGTGAAGGCGCAGACGAGTTGGTATTGGCTCTGCTGATGGTAGGCGAAAGCACAGCGCTTCCCTCTCCCGTAGCGTTCAGCTTGCCAGTCTGAGGATGTGCGAGGTAGACATAGAGTGGTGCCATCTTGTGTTCTCGAATGTCATCTTGCAGGATCTTTACCGAGGTCTGCTTGGTCTGCTGGTCGGTCGAGGGCGAGGCAATGTTGAAGACATTCTGGGCCAACGAGAGGATGGGAAACTTGAGGTGTTGCGGCTCGCCCATCTTGGGCACTCGGACACGTGAGCTTGCAGAGGTCTGTTCTGAGCTATGCGTAGCGTGAGATTACTCTTGGGAGCGCCAGAGACCTCGTACGTGGATAGGAGTAGATGGGAATGTGGTTCTGGCGTTGTTTGAATGTTCCGATGTTCATAGACGGCCTCACATGCGACTGACCTTCGGCGAGCGGCGAGCTGATGGGTCGGTCCGTCGATCCGAGAGCTGGCCCCTGCAGGGATCCTTGTCACGTCACCCAGAGAGCTCTCCTTCACACTCTCACATGCCAGCTCCCATCGCTTGAACTTTCACCTCACGAGCACGACTCTGATACAGAAATATCTTCACCATCGAACTAGACCATACTCCTCCGCACAAACCTGAACTTCAACCAGTCCAACACTCACGATGCCTCCAGACGAGCCGTCAACCGAGTCAACACAGCGCCGAATAGCTGCAAAGCGAAAGCGAGAGACGCCAGCGTCACGCCTTGCAGAGAAGCGAAAGAGCAATGCAAGTACACCGAATGCATATTCACGACGTTCACCCCCTCGAGAAGCCCCAAGGGATCCTCCGCCGGATCCAGACGATGATGGAGATCGATCTCCTCCCCGCAAATTGAAGAGACCGGGTGGAGGTTCGCGCGTAGCAACCGTGAACCGGGAAGCTGCTGAACGAGACAGGAGACAGAGAGAGGAAGAAACACGCAGAGCTATCGCAGAGCGACAGAGAGCTGGGGTAGAAGTCATTGCCGAGCATTACAATGCTGTTCCAGAGCGAGGTAGGGAATGGCGGTCGACCGAAAGTAAAATTGCTGGTCTGCGCAGCCTGAACAATTGGATCAAGTCGACACTCATTCAGAAATTCTCGCGGCCTGAAGTACCTGTCCATGACATGAAGGTGCTGGACATGGCTTGTGGCAAGGGTGGTGATCTGGGCAAGTGGAAGAAGGCACCGCAGATACCTGTACTCTACGTGGGGTGCGATATTGCCAGTGTCTCGATCAACGATGCCCGAAAGAGATACGAGGAGGATCTACACAAGAGCAGAGGGAGACCCCCCCGCATGCAAGCAGAGTTCTACGTGCAAGACACGTTTGCTCGCTCGCTCATGGAGATTCCCATCATTCGCAATGTCGGATTCAACCCAAACTCTGGTCCCGGACCGATGATCATCCAAGGCGGCATGATGTCCGGAGGGTTTGATGTCGTCAGCATGATGTTCGCCCTGCATTACTCCTTCGAGTCGGAAGAACTTGCAAGGGGCATGCTGAGGAACGTCTCGGGGGCATTGAAAAAGGGAGGCCGCTTCATCGGTGTCATGCCAAACAGCGATACCATCTCGGCACAGGTGAAGAGTCTCCTCGCCAAGGAATCGTCGGGCAAGACACCAAATGGCACCACGCCTGGCCAGAACGGTGCAGTCTCTAGCAGCAGGGAGCCGGATGACGAGGAAGATGACTGGGATCCCGAGAAGCCTTCGGAGCCAAATGGAGAAGTTGACGAGGACGAATGGGATCCGGAGAAACCGAGCGAGCCAGTTGCCACGACGAACGACGAGGGTGATGACGATTGGGACCCGGAAAAGCCATCTGAGCCGGTACAGGAACTGAAGACCGATGGGGACGCACCGAAACAACAACCGCAGACGAACGGCGAATCTCACGTAGCGGAAGATCCGGATCTACCGCCGCTAGAGTGGAAGAACGAGATCTACAGCGTCCGCTTCCCACGTCAGCAAACCCTGGTGAAGAAGCATTTGCCTAAAGATGGCATCTTCCGTCCTCCCTTTGGTTGGAAATACCACTATCATCTCGAGGAAGCTGTCGAAGCGCCGGAATTCGTCGTGCCTTGGGAAGCTTTCCGTGCGCTTGCAGAAGACTACGGTCTCGAACTCCTATATCGTAAGGGATTCCGAGATGTCTTCGAGCACGAGTCGGTTGATCGAGAACTCGGTGAGCTGGCGAAGCGAATGAGAGTTGTCGATAACAATGGCAACTTGAAGGTCTCGGAGCAAGAAATGGAAGCTGCAAGTTTCTACCATGCCTTCTGCTTCTACAAGACTTGAGAATGATTGCATTACCAGGCCCTGAATATACTTAGCGTGATTTTTGAGAATCTTAGGCGCTTTTTGGGATCCAAAAGCAGTCTGTACGCGTACCGTATTATTATTATCCAGGTCTGCGAGATAGCATTAACCAGACATGAGACATGAGGCAGCCGCATTTCCGGCATGCTCCTGTCTTCCAAACAAAACATTGGTTGACTCATTTGAAGATGTCCACATAAATCACTTGTACCATCACATGAAGGTGAACAGACGCCAACGGTAACGAGGTCTCGTCAATTCCTTATGAGAAGCTCAAGGTACCTTAATGGAAGCTCGATAAAGCGCCGAGAGCCCCGCCATCGACCTTCAGCCGAACCAGGAAGCTGCGAGCTCGTGGAAAAAAAATCCGAATGCGTTTCCAAACCACTCATCGCCTCTCGACACTCATACAACAAACAACTTCACGGAGAGTGCACATCGGCTTCAGAAAGATGGCTAACGTAGCAGAGCACTATGACGGTACCGCTTCCCTCTCCACGCTCAGGATGTTGACTGACAAGCGCAGATCCCATCTCAATCGCAGTCATCGGCGGAACCGGACTGCAGTCCCTGCCCCACTTCACTCATGTTGCTACTCTGAAGCCAACAACTCCATGGGGCACTCCGTCTTCACCCATCTCCGTTCTTCACCACCCCTCACCATCCACCGGCAAGCCGATTCCAATCGCCTTCCTCTCGCGCCATGGTCTACACCACGAACTCGCGCCGCACGAGGTGCCCGCACGTGCCAACATTGCAGCGCTGAGGAAGATTGGCGTGCGCACCATCATTGCCTTCTCCGCCGTAGGAAGTCTACAAGAGGATATCAAGCCCCGAGATTTCGTGGTGCCGGACCAGGTCATCGACCGTACAAAGGGTATTCGGCCATTCACCTTCTTCGAGGGCGGCATGGTGGGACACGTGGGCTTCGCGGACCCCTTTGATGGCAAGATCGGGGAGATTGTGCGTCGCTGCGGACACAGCCTCGAGGGAGAAGGCGTACGGCTACACGATAAGGGAACGATCATCTGCATGGAGGGCCCTCAGTTCTCCACGCGAGCAGAGAGCAACATGTACCGGAGCTGGGGAGGCAGCGTCATCAACATGTCTGCGCTTCCCGAGGCAAAACTGGCCAAGGAAGCCGAGATCTCATACCAGATGATCTGCATGAGCACCGACTACGACTGCTGGCACGTTTCCGCGGAGGACGTGACGGTCGAGATGGTCATGGGTAACATGAAAGCCAATGCCGAGAATGCGCGACGGTTTGTCGGATCCGTGCTGGATGAGTTGAGCAAGGAGGAGCACAACGATGTTGTGCAGGCGAAGCACCTCGAGGGCCAGACGAAGTTCTCAGGCAGTATTACGGCTCCTGCTGGACGGAGCGAGGAGGCCAAGCAGAAGCTGACCTGGCTCTTCCCGGGCTACTTTGAGTAGGGTCGAAACAAAAGCGTGATGCTGATGAGCTGCATAGATTAGATATACCCAGCCTTTAGGCATGAAATGAATCAGTCATCTTGACCGAAAGCTTTGCACCCTCGAACGAACCCGCACTCCCCAGGATCTCCTTCACAATATATAACTACCCGGTCTTTTCGCTGGCGAACCCCGCGCAATGATCCTGGAATCGCTCTTCAGCAGAGGTGCCATCTCATTATCTTCAACACCATGTTTGGGGTATGCTTTCTTTCGAAATCGTCCCTTCGCTTTCACATGCATCAGTCAGAAATCTGATCAAGTGAAAGTTTCAGTCAGTAAGTGATGAGCATCTATATGTACGGGAGAGACTCAAACAAGCCAAGATGAGGGTCCTGGGAGCCCCTTTCAATGTGGAATCGAAAGAAAAAAAAGCATACTGCTTCGCTCTACGGCAATTTTTTTCTTTTGCATTTCAAAATCTGTAAACCAAAACAGTAACTTCATTTTTTAATTTTAGTACTCCATCGCATCCTCAAACAAATTCCGCAACTGTTCCCTCTCTTCCTGTCCACCATTCGTATCCAGATTCGGCGCCAACATCAAGACTCGCGCCTGCGGGATCGTGCCTTCGACGAGCGTATCGACATGACTGCTGCGGAAACCGAGCGCTTTGAGACCTCGAGGCTGATCGCCGAGATCGACGAGGAATCGGGCGAGGGCCTCGGAGAGGATCTCACCGGCGCTTTCTTTCTTGGCGTTGGAGACGTCGACGCCGAAGCATTCCGCCGCCGCCAGGTGACGTTCCGGGTTCGAGGCGCCGGTGAATTTGAAGACGGCGGGCGCGGTCACGGCGACGGAGACGCCGTGGGGGATGATGGGGGTGGTGACGTGGTAGCCGGCGTGCTGGTAGCCGGGGTTTTGGGAGGAGATGGGGTAGGACATTCCGTGGCAGAGGTGGACGCCTGCGTTGCCGAAGCCGACCCCGGCGAGGGTGGCGGCG
The DNA here is from genome assembly GCA_963674455.1 of Lecanosticta acicola. NCBI lineage: Eukaryota > Fungi > Ascomycota > Dothideomycetes > Mycosphaerellales > Mycosphaerellaceae > Lecanosticta > Lecanosticta acicola. The sequence continues at coordinate 113,532 of CAVMBE010000016.1, read as the reverse complement.
AGGAGCATCTTGGATTGGGCCTCCCAGTCGTCGGGGTCCTTGACGGCGCGGGGCAGGTATTTGACGGTGTCGCGGAGGGCTTGCAGGGAGAAGATGTCGCTGATGGGGTTGGCGCCTTGGTAGGCCGGGCGGTTGATGGGGTTCTGGGGGCGGGGGATGCGTTCGTTGTAGGGGATTGCGGTCCAGGATTCGAGGCTGTGGCAGAGGACGTCGAGGCCGGAGGAGGCGTGGACGGCGGAGGGCATGGTGCGGGTGTTGATGGGGTCGCAGATTCCCAGGGTGGGCTTCAGGTTGCGGTGGGCGATTCCGGTCTTGGCTTTCTTGTCTACCAGGTCGAAGATGGCTGTGCCGGTGGTCTCTGAGCCAGTGCCGGCGGTGGTGGGGACGGCGATGAGAGGCTTCAGTTTGGCAGTGATGGGCTGTCCTTTGCCAATGGGTGCGTTGACGAAGTCCAGAAATTCGGCATTGGGGAAGGTGGTGTAGAGATTCATCAGCTTTGCTGTGTCCATGACACTACCGCCACCGACTGCGAGGAATGCGTCTGGTGCATATGGCTTTGCGTAGTCGATTGCTTCTCGTATCCTGTGAATCGTTAGCAAGCAGTTTTCTAGAAGTTCCTGTTCTGAACATACGAGTAGTCTTTCGGCTCCACGCGGACCTTGTTATACACCTCGAACTGAATACCCTCCTTCTCCAGGCCTTCCGAGACCTGCTTCATAGCATCGAGCTTCTCCACAACAGAGTCCGTCACGACCATGACCTTCTTCGCGCCAAGGTTGGCAAAGTCCATCCCGACCTCCTTGGTGCATCCTGGTCCGAAGCGAATGCTAGAAGCGGCCATTTCAAAGGCATATTCCTTCTGCTGGCTCGGGTCTGCGGGTGTGGCGAGTGATCGCACGCGGCCTGCGTATGGGTTTTGAATGTGGCCATGGTGATGATCGTGGGCTCCTGGATTGGAATGGCAAGGGCAGGTGCTGCTCCCGGAGTTGATGGTTCGCAGGAGGCTGACGGCTCGCTGGGCACGCGAGGGAGCTATGCGAATCGAGGCCATCACGCTGGTTCCAAACACTGATCCTGGAGGACAAGGGAGACTGCCAGTGGTGTTTGTATGAATGCAGCAGATAAAGTCCACGACGACATCGGGTCTCGACCATGGACAACGTTTCGCCTACGCAGATGCCGTATGCCGTTGCTCCGCCTTGCCGTTGCTACAGCGGGGTCGCATTGATATCCACACTCCACACTCCGAGGTGTGGCATCCGATGCAATCTCCTCTTGACATACTTTCCAACTTCACGTCCTCAGTAAGACTATCGAAACATATGGGAATTGCTGGCTGCGTGGAATCGTTGGATAGACTCATTGTATAATAGCGCATCTGGTGTCTTTCGTTTGTGTAGTTGTTGACCGCCGAGTCAGAGGGAAGCAAGCTTCACGCACAATGGCAACGAGTCATGGCCCCACAAGCAAATGCAAGGAGATGTCGGCATCTGCCGTCAATCAGAGACCAGATCGAAAGGACATCGTGAAAGAAGGGAGTATTCGCTTGTAAGTCAAAGGCTTGTCGGATCTGGTGGTCAATATCTTAGGGCTCCTACACCGGCCCCACCCCGGTCTGGAACATGCAGTACTATATACAATTTTGCAATGCAGTCGTCATCCAATCAGCTATCCGAAATGGTCTAGTGGCTAGGATTTGCCGCTCTCAAACAGAGTTCTCACGCCTCTACCAGGTGCCGGCAAGGCCGGGGTTCGATTCCCCGTTTCGGAAAGGATTGTTGTATCAATTTTTTTTGCATCTTTGCGCGTGATAGGCGGTGTTGGAGAAGGCGCGGAGCGGCAGGATATGGATCTTTTTGGCGCTTTAAAAGGGCGGCGAACTTTTGGAGAGGATTGAGAAGCATACTTGATAGCTTCAGACTTGATACTAATGGTCCCCAATGTGCTGTATACTTTGTTTGGTTTGATGGTGGTCATGTCTGATTTCGATACTAAGACTTTCCTTCTCAAAGCGGCTCAGCGTGCAGCTGAAGACCCGTTCTCTTGTGAGCAGCGGCTCATTTTCATCGCTCAAAATAATTACCAGCGAGTGCATTGCAGGCAGATTGTTGTACTCTCGGTATCCGACTCAATGGTCTCGAATCCAGGTACGGGTTCCGACATCAGCCCGAGGGTGGAATGACGTGGTCTTCTGTTCCTGCAGGAGCTCCCAAACAGCCCACTTCGGTAAGCTCCCCTCCAAAATAACCACTGAAATTTCCCATGAAATGCTCAGACGGCCAACACTTCCAATCAATCTCCTGATCTTATCCATACTCATTCTGGCTGCCTCCTTCTTCATTCCACGACTTCGCACTCTCTCTGCACACTTCCTTCCCTCCACCTTCACACGCCATTACACAACCAACATGGCTTACGACAAGGAACTTCAAACCGCCCTGCTCGCTGTCCAACAAGCCACCGCACTCACCAAATCCGTCTTCCATTCCCATGCGAAAGGCACTCTCAACAAGAGCGATGCGTCGCCTGTCACGATTGGCGATTTCGGCGCTCAAGCCATCATCATCGCTGCTCTGCAACAGAACTTCCCTGAGGATGAGATTGTAGCTGAAGAAGAGGCGAAAGATTTGAGAGAAAATGAGGGTTTGAGGAAAACCGTGTGGGATCTGGTGAAGACGCATGCTGAGAAGGAGATCCCCAATGCGGAGAAGATGTTGGATTTGATTGACAAGGGAGCTTCACAAGGAGGGAATAAGGGACGTATTTGGGCCATTGATCCTATTGATGGGACTAAAGGGTTCTTGCGAGGAGGACAGTATGCCGTCTGTCTTGGGTTGATGGTGGATGGAGATGTCAAAGTTGGAGTTCTCGGATGTCCGAACCTGCCAGTCTCAAATTCGGAGCCTCTGACGGAAAGCATGGGCACTGATGCCTCCGATGCAGAAGGCAAAGGCGTTCTCTTCTCTGCCGTGCAAGGACAGGGTTCGCGAAGTCGACCGCTCGGGAAGGGAGGAGTCCTGGAGCAGGAGGTGGAGATACGCATGAAGCCTCTCAACAACATTTCGGATGCGACGTTCTGTGAGAGCGTAGAGGCAGGTCATTCCTCACAGGGTGATGCGGCGAACATTGCGAAGAAGCTGGGCATCACCAAGCCTTCTGTGCGCATGGATTCGCAAGCCAAGTACGGCAGCATCGCGAGAGGTGCGGGCGACCTGTATCTGAGATTACCTGTGAAGAAAGACTACGTGGAGAAGATCTGGGACCACGCCGCAGGGGATTTGATAGTGAGAGAAGCGGGCGGACAGGTCACGGATGTAGAGGGGAAGAGGTTGATTTTCGGGCTGGGAAGGACTTTGAAGGAGAACAAGGGAGTAATTGCCGCGCCTAAAGATGTGCATGCTAAGGTCATCGAGGCTGTTCAGAGTGTTTTGGGCAGTAAGCAGTAGAGAGAACGTGATGTGTAGATGACTTGATGTGGCTGTTATGAAGATGCCCCTGATAGATGAAAAATGGCAAACTCTTCGACAGGAACGACTCTGCGCGGGTACGAGGATGCACTTCATGGCCCATACATCTCTGCGTTCATGTGCATCTTTCTCTGGGCATATGCATAGTACGCAGCGTACCATATAGATGGATTTGGGATATCCATGGAAAACTTAATCAACCTCATCAAATCTTACCTAATGACTCGGCTAGTACATGTGAACCTCATCTGCAGCTTCGGATGGCAACTCCCACTCGAACTTTCTCAAACACCACCAAACAACCAGAATCACCAGCGACGCATGCTATACGACCCCGAGCCGTCTTGACCTACCTTCCGCCGCCATCATGGCACGCTCTCCCTCCACCAGCGATACGACCGCGAAAGCGCACAGTGTCTTTATCCGCCTCGTCCTCCCACCCTACACCATCCACTTCAAATCCTCGCACTACATGAAGGAACCCACCCTTGAGCTCCTCGATAAGAAAGTCTGCAAAACAACACTCAAGTCCTCCGCCTCAGATCCAGCTGTACGCATCTCTATCGGGACAGATCCTCGGTTCTGGGCCGAACTGGGGGTGCTCCTGAAAGCAGCGATTCCGTCTCTAGAGAGAAGGAGTTTCACGATATGGGATCCTTCGAGTGTGGATTACGAGAGCACGAGCGGTGCGCTCATCGCGGCGAGCTATCCCGGTCTATGGAAAGACTTGGAGAGGTTGAATGATCTGGTCTCTATCAGTCGGAATTGCTTGACGGCTGGGGCGAAAGTGCAGGATCTTGCGGCGCAGTACTCTCTCGATGCTGAAGTGTTCAGATTGATCAATTGCTGTGTCCGCGTGACTGCAAGGGGATACGATGGGGATGCGGGAACGGGCGATGAAGAGCGGTGGCAGTGGATTGTTAATGCGTATAAGAAACTGCTTATTACGTGTTTGCAGTTTCTGAACAACTTGGTGGCGCAGAACGAGAGGAGGAAGTTGATGCTGTGGGTCAGTCTGTTCGATCACAGTACAGAAGCTGTATTCGCCCCTGAGGATGTCCCGGAGACGAGTTCAGCCAGCTTGACAGATGTCCCTTCGAATCCGACGAGCAAGCCGGCGGCACCGCTGAACAGAGTAGACTTCCTGCTTGCGTATGGACAGGACGATCGGGCCGATAAGAAGGTGAACACGGATGATGCGGAGATTTTGAGTGGTGATGCGCGGCCAGAGGAGTGGCCGAAGGAAGTGGTAGAAGCGAGAAAGAAGTTGGACGGGAAAGAGGAGTTCTATGGGAATGGCTATGCGATGTGGGTACGTCGGATTGCTACGACCGTCTCAGAGGCATTCAGACAGGAGAAAAAGCGAGATCCAACATTGGCAGAGTTGCACATGGCTATGCCTTCACGTTGGGCTGCTCTGACAGAAGAAGACCACGAGTATTGGCAGGGCATGTTTGAGGATGCTTTGGCCAAGTACAGGCAGAATCTGGCTGTGTATGAGGCCAAGATGCTCGCCGTCACCGAGCAGCAACCTGTCTTGCGGAGCGATGTTCCTGTGATGCAGCAGACGAAGCAAGTCGAGAGGAAGATCGCCATGCTGGAGGAACAGCTCGCCGAAAGGTACAGATCTGAGAAGGCAGATGTCAGGCTCATTGACCCCGTGCATTACGGACGGGATGGACACCTCACATTTGACAACAAAAGTCTGCAGTCACGGCCCGTTGTTGCGGATGACATGAGGATGCTCTTCACTGCTGAGGCTGGCGCGAAGATTCTGGGATCTGGGAAGGCAGAGCTCATGAAGAGGCTGGAAGGTTATGAGGCTCCCCCACCACCGCATAGCGACTTGGGACGACAGACAAGTCGCAGTGAGGATGGCGTCATTTCGAGGATCCCGACGACTGAAGGGACGGCATACTCTCCGCACGAGAGAGGCCGCAGCATGACGCAGTCTCCTCCCCCGCCGAACAATACGCCCATGCCAGAGACTCAACGGTCTGCAAGCCATGATCCTAGTGCCGAGGCATTCGAGGAGAGCGCCGGCGAGGAAGAAGAAGAGGAAGAGGAAGAGGAAGAGGAGGAAGACGAAAGCGAAGAAGAGGCAGAAGAAGAGGAGGACGAAGAGGACTACCCAGGCTCAACCGAGGACGGACGTGGCTTGCTAACCGACGTTCCTCTCATTCTTGGCCCCTCTGAGATTGAAGTGCTTCCCATGCTCATCATGAGTGGAATTGTGCCGCCCGCAAATCTCCCTCCGAGCCTCACAACCGAAGAGAGGAATGCCCTCATGAACATGCACACTGTGCGTACGCATCTTCTGCTATCCCAGAGCAACGGCCGCAACTTGCTTAGAGAGCTTTTGATCTTCGTTGCCGCATGGGACCTCAGAGAGGAAGAGCTCTACTTCAAATTCATGGTCAAGATCATGGAAGCGATCCTTAAAAACGGCCTGATGCCGTACGCATATCACGCCTTCAGAGACCGATCTAGGTCCAAAGACATCATCAGTCCTGCGCAAGCTGTCATCATGAAGCTACTCACATGCATCTTCCGCGCGAGAGGCGAAACCGCTAAAGCGCAGAACAATGCGAATCCGCAGAGCAAAGCCGCGGCTCCACCACACCCACATCCAATTGCTGAGATCGCAACTACGGGACAGATACCAGGCAACCGACCTCTGGGCAACATTCCCAATTTGCCATCTCGCGTTGACTTGCACATCCTCAACTTCATCTTCACGGAGTTTCGACAGCATATTATACCACAGACTTGTGCGCTCATCTTCTTGCAAGGCCAAATCCATGCTGGTCGAGCGAGCCCGGAAGACTTCCCGCTCAACTTGTGGGATATGGAGAGGATGTACGAAGGCGTGTATCAGTATCTGGAGTTCTTTGCTGTCTTGACAGAGGAGTCGGTATGGAAAGGTATCCTTGGACAGTGGGAGATGGCTAGTGAATTGGTGACGCTACTCAGAGAGCTAGAAGGCGGCATTCCTAAGATGGGAAGCGTGGTCAGAGACATGCCCAGCCGAGTTGAACCCAAGATGCCGCAGCGAGCAATGAGTGCGGATGCTGCTGTCATGCCTGGTCCTTCGAATCCGCCTCCCAATGCTCCCACACCGAGCCAGGTTCCGGTGGCTGTCGAGAGACCCTTTGATGTGGAACCGCCCAATCCTGATGTTCATCTTCCGCCTTTGCCACCGGCTCATCCAACAAATTCGTCATCTTCGAAACAACCGGTCTACGAAGCCGAGACGCCGCTTGCATATCCTACGGACGAGCACCCTGGCCAGCAATCGGTTGCGCCACTGGCTTCCCGTGACCTGCAACACGATCAAGATGAGCCTTCTGACTTTGAATGGCGGAACCTCAAGAAGCTCACTGTTCTCGTGCTCTCTTCTCTCATTTGGAAGAACAAGACGGTCCAGGATCAGGTTCGTAATTACGGCGGTCTCGAGGCTCTCGTGGGATGCTGCAGACCTGACGACCACAATCCATACATTCGCGAACACGCGATCATGTGCCTGCGTTTCGCTGTTGAAGGAAGCGAAGAGAACGCCAAGGTCATCAAAGACATGGCAAATGCGAAAGCTGCGCAGCTTCCGCCGCACCACCAGCAACAATTACAGCGTGGGAGAATCCTGGGTGAAGGCAACTCGAGCAGCGTCCCGAGGGAAGTCCTCGACACGCAGGGCTACGAGACGTTTATGGATCCGAAGGGGCAAGTGGGCTTGAGGCGCAAGGACGTCGGCGGCAGTGGACAGCACAAGAATCCGCCGAGATTAAGTTCGACCAAGTTGACTGCCGAGAGGGCTGCGGAGTTGATGAATAGTGCTTTGAGCAGTTTGCCGCTTGGGGACAAGATGGGCATGGGGATGACTATCGATAAGGAGAAGTTGGCGAAGCTGGATCGGGGATTCGATCAGACCAATGGTGGAGGGCCAAGTGGTGGTGGTGGTGGTGGGACGCGAGGCGGGCGGAAGAATTATGGGAGTTGAGGTTTTCTGGGATTCATTCATCGGGTGCTTTTGAGGAGTCATTATGATGATGGTTGTGTGGTCAGTACATGGGATTGACTGTCTGTTATGGAATGAGATACCCCCTGTTCGAGTAGGTAGTGAGTTGTAAAGATGGCGTACGAAAACTGCTCTTCGTTCGCATGCGATTTGCTTGGTCATTCCTAGCGCTCTCTTGCCTTCAACTCAAGCGCCCATTTCACATCACACCGCACATGAGGATCTTCGGGCCAGAATACGACCGTCGTCCACCACCGAAGAGCAGGTTTGGAGTCGAGGAATCAACCACTACTCAATCGCAATCGCAATATACCGCTTTGGAAACGCGGGTCGTCTACCCTTCCCTTCCCTTCCGTTCTCCAAAAATCGAACCGGGATGATTTGCGCCTCTCTCTCTCTCTCTCTCTCTCTCTCTCTCTCTCTCTCTCTCTCTCTCTCTCTCTCTCTCTCTCTCTCTCTCTCTCTCGGAATTGGAATTGGAATTGGAATTGAAATTTGCAATTGGAACTGCGGCTCGCGAGGGTACACAGCTGAAGGTGATTGAGATGTGGAGAGAGGGAGGGGGAGAGGGAGATGCCGGAAACGTACGTGGTCTTGATGAACAGGAACAGTGAAACAACAAGAGGCTTCGAGGTGAGTTGAGACATGGGGGTATACCGCGTGAGAAGGGGCTATTATTCTCTGCTGCGATGGAGAGTGATCCGGCGAGCACAGCGATAGAATAGAATAGAAGGGGCTATAAAGTCGTTTTCCACCAAAGACGGCATGGCATGTTGGTCAAGACGAGCGGCTTCCGAACATTGATCGCTACAACAATCTCACCCTTTCCCGTCGTCGGTTCGGTCACAATCCATGAGCTTGCCCAAATGTAGAGATGAAGTATTTGAACTATACATGAGAATAAGGTCACTAGTAGATACACACTAATGATACAATAGAAAAATAACCAAAAGAAAATCTGTAGATTGTCCAATTTTCCTCCCTTCGCCACCCATCAGAATTCCTCTTCCTCATCCTTATCCCTGCCAACTTGACCTCAGTTCCCGTCCCGTGATACCGGGCCTGGGTCGAATCTCAACACCCTCTCCTCTACTCCGGAATCCATCCCGACTCCCCAGTCGACTTAGACTCCTCTCCGAGAACCTCCCCCCATCACCCGTGGGAGAGAAGTTACTCTTACTTGCCTCATCCGCGTCAGGGCTTCCATCGGCAGTACTAGGCCTCCTCAAACTCTCGAATTCATAGTCTCCCTCTTCGTCCCGACTCCTCTGGATCATCTCCTTGGCAAGCTTAGCGGCGATGCCATTCTTCTTCTTCTTCACACCACGTGCGCCGCTGCTGGATTGCGTAGTAGCTGATCCATCCGAGTTACGGACAGCTGGAGGAGGTGATGGAGAAGTCTCATTGCCCGAAGAGATCGAAGAAATGGAAGTGGAGGAATAGGTGGAATCTTCACTTTCTTCGCGGCTGAAGGCGATGGCGGTGGGTGATTCGTGGTTGACGACAATTTCGGTCTGTTTGGCTTGTTGCACGACAGGAGAGACCCGCTGTCCTTCGTCGTCATATCGAGGAGGAGCCTGGCGTGCTGTTCTCCGCTCGTGGAACGGAGGACGCTTCTCGACGGCTGGGCTATAAGGTTGTCGACCAAATGCATAATCTGACTCTGACTGACGCGGATCCCAGCGACCTGTCTGAGCGGTCGTGGATGTATCGGCTGTGCTAGGGCGAGGAGTCGGGTGATCAGCGCGCTCAGCAGCCTTCTGTCTTGTCTCATGCAGGGGTGTTGACAGCTTTTCGAAAGTATTTGATCGTTGACGAGTCACCTGTTGAGACTGAACAGGATACCACTTCGCAGTTGTTGGAGGAGTCACAGGCCGCAACTTCACACTGCTAGTTCCGGGAGCTACACCACCATCAATGCCAGACTCGTTGGATGGACCGGCGACGGCGGTGACCATCTCGGCAGAGGGTGGATCATAGACATAGTAGCCACTGCGACGACTGTCCTTGCCCAAGAGCGCGGCTCGTCCCTCCGCAGCGTTACGCTGATATTCCTCTTCCAGATGCGAAGAATCGCGGTCGTGATTGCTCTCGCTAGTCGGACGAAGGGTAGATTCGCTCTTGGAGGTGTTCATTGTTGGCCTGACCGGACCCCATTTCTCGGCACTACCTCCACTGGAGCGGTTCTGAGACCTGTTGTCTGGAGACACAACGACCGGATCGAAGCCGAGTCGGCTTCGCGGTCCGAGGCTCGCATCTGCTTCACAGCGGAAACCATTCTGATTCTGGTACAGCGACATTCCACGTTCCATAGGCGGGACGTCCTCACGCGGATGGCGCTCGTCCCGACGGTCGTTTTGCTGAGAGCCATCCTGATTGTCGTCATGATCCTGAGGATGGCCATGCTCATGACCCAGCCGCTCTTCTCGGCGCTGCTGTGGAGAAGGCAAAAGCATCTCCATTCGTCGTTTCGGCGCGGGACTCGTAGCAACCTCAGCGTTGGTCGCAATACCTTGGTCAAAGTCCCTCCAAGCGCTCTCCGCCTCCATGGCAGCATTGAAAGGTTCGTGCTGAGGCTTGAAGACAGGACTGTCGTTATCAGTAGACACGTCGGTTGGCGCCTTGGCATCACTCGGGAAGTACCCGTTGTTCTCGAGAACATGATGGCGCCAACCTACCGCGGGAGTGACAGCAGAAATCTGTTCCGCAGAGGGATGGTCATTCGTAACATCGTTGAGCGACCGACGCACCTCGTATGAAAGGCGAGGTGTCTCGACTACAAAAGCAGTAGGCTTGATCGTGGTGCTCTCCTTGTCCTGTTGTCCCGCTTCGTAGGGCATGAAACCGTCATTAGCCGACAGTGGATGGTCCTCATCGGCAGTGGTGTAAGTGCCTGCAGTCGATGGCGAGGCACGAGGGAACTGAGCATTCATCTGATCTTGCTGCTTAGTGTTTGACGCTTCATCATGAGAATTGCCCGAAGAGTAAGCCGAGTCGTTGCTGTCGCGATGATCGGAAGGTTCGTCCTGTGGAACTTCTTGCTTTGCAGCCATATTGTTCAACATGGATGCGTGGCGGTCGGCGGTCTCAATGCGGTATCGCTCTTCCGATGATGGTTCAGTAGAGGTCTGGTCTTGCAATGGATGAGACGCTTCGGAATCCTCGGGCAGTCGTTGACTACTCTGGGTCCTCATCGCGTTCATCGAAGTCTTACCGGCCACGGCAGCCAAGACTGACGAATCCATCGAGCTAGATGATCTACCTTGCGTTGCTGTAGAGTCGAGCGACTGCTTCGGCTGGTCTGGATGCCTTGGCAGTGGACGAGTTCTATAATGATCTTCGGAAGGCAACGGACCTTGCATATCTCGGGCAGAGCCGGAAGTCATCGAACGCAACGAGATCTGATCGTTGGTCAAGATGCGAGGGCGTTGTGAAGCCCTGCTCACATTTGATCGAGTAGTACTGACAGAGCGCAGTGAAGCGCTATCGGCAGGCTTATTCGAGGAAGCAGGTAGAGGTGCAGGTGAAGCATCTGGGTTCGAGCTTTCTGATGTATATGACTCTCCGCCACTGGAAGCAGATCGTCGCGGATCAATTTCGGGCACACCCAGGCAAGCCTTCGCAGCCTCGACCGCAAGCTGCTGTTCGGACTCTGTGCGGAGTTGAGGAACTCCGTCCGCTCCTTTAGATCCTGCCAGTGACTGTTGCTCAGGTGTCGGTGCCGGTCGAGATTCTCGTTTACCAGAGAACAGACTCGATGAGGCAGATCGGGTGGTGTCAGACTTGTCGGGCTGCTGGTTCGCGTCGCCCTCGCCCGAAAGATTGTCCGTCGGCTGCAGAGGAGAGATCTTCGGCCTTTCACGCTCATTGTATAGGACATACGAATGAGCGTATCGTGCTGGCTTCAGACCATTTCCAGCATCCACAGCACCTGGAGTGCCTGGACGCCGGGATGCACTTCTCGACCTCATGTACGAGGCGGAAGGTCGTCTGCTTGAGAATAGACTGGAAGATGCTGATCGGGTGGCGCCGGCTTTAAGCTTGTTGTCGTCTGGTTCTGGGGTCGTCGTGGCTGGTGAGACGGCTTGAGAATGTAGCGCCTCAGCGCCAAGTTGAACAGTGGCTGGCGAAAGTCCGAACTCCTTGCTATCATGACTCTGCGATCGGGACACAGGATTGGAACGTAGCGGATCCTCCGACTTGGCACTCGAGACCCGCTTGTGCTGTGGGCGTAGGGCGTCCGAGGTATGCGCATACGCTGCGTAGTACTCGGCTTCGGGGTCGACCGATTTCTCACTCATATCTGCGGCTTCGAGGTCGCCCAGTTTCTCGCTCATATCTGTTGGATGCTCTCTGTTTCCCACATCCTTGCCGTCTTTGCTCTGCGATCGCGACACCGGGTTGGAACGTAGCGGATTCTCCGACTTGGCACTCGAGACCCGCCTGTGCTGTGAACGTAGAGCATCGGAGGTATGCGCATACGCTGCAAGGTACTCGGCTTCAGGGTCGAGCGATTTCTCGCTCATCTCTGGCGGATTCTCCTGGATTTCCTCAATGTCGGTCTGGTTGACAGGAAGATCCTCTTGAGGTGCCTCAGAATATGGCATCTCAGATGCCGCCATCGCTGCTGCAGCGGCTGCTGCATTGCGCTCATGCTCCTTGGACACTCTTCGCTCGGACTGATCTTTTGATTCGACGTCACCCCTTCGTTCACTGAACCACTTGCCGTCGAAGTAGAACCCACCCGGCTCGTTTTGCCCATCAGACGAATTTCCCGACTCCAGGTCGGCGCCATTCGCTGCCGGGCGCTGGACTTGCGCGGTAGTGGTGAGGAGTCTTCCTCCAGTCGGCGCCTCACCTCCGAAAAGCTTTTCACTCTGGTTGCCGAAGGAAGCACGCTTGTTTGGTGTCGAAACCTCTTGACCGTGGGCAAACTTCCATCCGCGGTACACGAGACCGGCCGTTGCAGGCATGCAGACACAAATGATGCTCAAGTAGACCTCGATGATGCTCCATAACGCGATGTAAGCATAGTTCCAGGTGACGTTTTCCTCGTTCCCGTATCGAACCAGATATTGCAGGCGAACGATACTGCATGCAATCACCACCACTCCGACCAAGAGCACACACATTACACCGACTTTCTTCAACCAGGTGATGCGAAGGCCGATAACGTGGGGAAGAGGTAAAAGAAGTACCACCACGTCGAAGAAAATGTTGAACGCCGCGGCGGTATAAAGCTGCGCTAGCCGATCCGTACAGTGTCCTTGTCCGGCATTGACCGTCAAGGCAGTCCAAGTATAGCTGACCGGCGTGCATTGGAAGATAGTCGCAAATGCAAATGCAACGAAAGCCACGATCAGAACTGCGATAGCGCTCCAGCAGGTACCTCGCAATCCTCGTGAGTCGGTCAAGAAGATGCGAAGGTAAAGCAGTACCATCGAAATCTTGGTAACGTACACAACTGCAAGGTAGAGTGGCTCGCCCGCGTAGAGTAGCTGCGGGCTGTCAGTAAAACCCTTGTTCGCAGTCGTTGCACTTTGATGAACCCACCTTTAAGCTTTTCATGATACCATCAACGCCAACTTCCCAATAATCCCTCCCAATCCCGCTCTCGTATCCAAGGTGTCCAGTGACCGTAACTCCGATCGTTGGCAACAGAGCCAAGAATAAAGTCCAGTCATCCCACCAATACCCTGCACCGCCGAAAGCTCGACATCTCGACACGATCCGGAAGATTGTGAATAAGACGGCGAAGGAGAAGAGTGCCCAGAGAGTCGCCTCACCCGTGGATACATGGCTCCGGACGGGATAGTCGCAGGTGTCGGCCTGATACTGCTTCGCCTCGATCCCTTGTTCAGCGGTACAGTTCGCCCTGATACATGATACTAATGCTTGGTTGAGCCTGTCGTCCGTACAGAAGCAGGACTGAGAGGGATCACATGAGTAGGCCGAGAGAATATTGGCGGAGCAGGATTGCTGCAAGGTATAAGTTAGCTGTCGGAACCTGAGCACGCGGATTGGGAAGGACAGTGACTTACCACACACGGAGCAAGTGCATTCGCCTCCGTCACGTTGACATGGTTCTGTGGTGAAGCTGGCCGTACATTGAATGCCAGCAACGATACCACCACAGGCAACAGGAGACTGGACTTGGAGGATCTCATGTTGCCAGGACCACCATGGACGGGAAACTCATCGAGCGCTATGTGCTACGCAGCGAAAGCATCAAGCGGAACTGGAGCGATAGCGACGCAGCAGCACCGAGGCCTTTTGTTCGTATCGGATGCAATGTCGTGGACATCATAGGCTAAGCCTATCGTACTGCTTTTCCGATAGGCTCGAGCGGAGGAAAGGTGTCCTGAGTCCTGACAGTGCATACAGGCACGGAACTATCGTTGAAAAATTGGCGTTGGGCGTTTTTAGACACATCTTGCCCAGCCTTCCTCTTCTCGTAGTAGTATGGAAGTTGTTGCGAGGTGAGGGCGCAGAGCGCTACTGACTCGGACCTGCATTTGGTGGTGAAGAGATCTGCGGACTTGACTCGTGGGCTCGCGCCTTCATGTCATGCTGGAAGCTGATATGGGCCAAACGTCTCGATCGCAACAACTTCAGAGTTCAGCCCGTGCCGTGAAGGAATATCCTTTGCATGCAAAATGGTCAATTCTCTGGCAGGTGTGCTTGGATTCCTGACTCTGCAACTGACCTAGCACACTAGGGTTTGGAACGGCCCCATCGATCGAACTCTTGCGCCGTGCGCTCTCCTTCGGCCCGTCCAACCACTGCACTGAAATGCGCCGAGTGGGTTGTCAGCGTCGAACCAGATGATTAGGATTTTTTGACGATCACGTTCATCGTTGATGAGAGCCGCGCCCTAGGTGTCAGTGTGGGCGACGCGTGCGGTGCCGCGCTGGTACCTGGCTGTCAGTCGACGGCGGAGTGCGTTCCGGAGTCATCATATCTACCATCACATCCCTCTGATCGCTTCTCACGCTTGACTTACTCGCCATCTCCCTGTAGTGCCTCTAAAACTTGGTCTTGATGACCCGACCCGGCTGAGCTGTGGAGGAGCTCTCAGTCTGGGACTATCGTCCACAAACGTCACCCCGGCAGCAAACTCATCATCGTCCAGACGAGATAGCCATGACCTACTCGCCTTGTCGCCCCTTTTACACCATGATCATGATGCCAGGCACATATACATGTAGAGTTCGCGGTGTCTCGTGCGACCTGTCATGCTTCCGTTCGAGGGAACTTGGCGCTGTCTATGAGGCTGAGAATGCTTCGCAGCGTCCATCCATCTTGATTCCCTTGACCCTGCTCTTTCGCAACATTCACATGGCGTATCCCCGACAAGTATGGCGCTCACGATGATATGGCGCTGACATGGTGAGAATTCTAGGTAGCGTATACGAAGCTTCAGTTGAGGGGACGTTCTTGTGGGACGTTCGATCGTAAGTCATCGTAGCAGAAGCGTCGCAGTCTGAGAGTCGTGCGGAGCGCTCAAATGAAGCGCGCGATGTACCGTGTTGGTGCCAGAGGAAGTAATCCCGAAACGGGTCGGTTGAGTTGATACCTCGAGCAGTGCCTGCTTACACGGAACTTGTTCGGTCCACATCTGGAGCACATGACTTTAAGCGAACGTGATATTAGAGCACGTGACTATAATCCACCCACTCAGACTTGGCAATTGGCACTATGATATACTCATCGATCATCGACCTATGTACACTCCATCCTGCATGAACCAACAACACAGCGCCATTCATGCCGACTACGCACTGGGCAGGAATCGACACATCTTCACTACGCTCATCTCCACCGGAGAGACATCGCCACCCTCCTACTTCCTCGGGATCTCTCGCTACTTGGTGATAAAGCCCAAGTAATCCGCAACGATGAGCGTGACCATCCTGCAGCAAAAGAATTCATCAGCGAATATTCTGGCCTCCAGATATCTTGGCCGATGACTTACGCGTGCGGTGCAATCCTCGTGTAATACGTTGCAAATCCACGGTAAAACCTCAACGGTCCCTCCTCTCGGATAACCTTCTGGAAACAATCCAACATATTCTTATACGGCAATGTCCCATCTGGCCTCCGACTCTGCTTCTGAAGTCTCGTCTTCATGAAATCGAACGGCAAGCTGAAAAAACTGGCAAAGAAACCTGCGATTGCGGAAGCAGTCAATGTCTGGGCTCGTGGACTTAGAGATGTGTCTTTCAACTGAGATTTCGCCTCGGAGAAGAACGCGAGCTGGCCGAAATTGAGTGCCATGGCGCGCACGACGGTGGGTGTTGCTCCGGCCCAGAGCCGCGCGACCCCCTCGTCACGGGCGATACGTATAAGAGCGTCGCCGACGCCTTTGTAATTTGCTCTTTCGGCGACGGGCTTCAGACCGTCTGATTGCATGCGAATTAGAGCGAGGTCGGCTGGATTTCCAACAAAAGCGGCCAATCCACCTGCTGTCAGACCTGCACCGGCACGCTCTTTGAACCCCACTTTACGGCCATCTTTCTCAGCGGTGGCGCTCAAAGACTTCATGAAAGTGTCGAAGAACCCGAGACGTGCGGTCGTGTAGACCGCTTGGCGGAGGAGACCTGCTGAGAGACCAGTGTAGAGGTCAAGCACTTTGCCGGCAGCGATGACTTCTCGTGCGACGCTCAGAGGAGTTGGCTTAGGTCCGGTTTTAACTCCTTCTCCTGCGAGCTGCAGACGGACCTTGATCATATCGATGGGCTGGATGACGGTTGTTGCAACCATGCCAGCTGCACCGCCATTGACGAATGGTAGCGCCGCTCGCATGAAAGGAGTATGGAGAAAGTCTGCCTTCGCTTGAGCTGGATTCTCTGTTGCTTTCTGAAGTGCCGCAGGAGCATCCTCTGCTGCACCTTTAGCTGCGCTAAGGGCCTCGTTGGCCTTGCGCTTCGCGGCTTCCACTACCGAGCTCATCGTGGGCGATATTGTATGTTTTCACTCTTCACTTGCGGAGACTCTTTTGCGTTAGGTGTGGTGAGAAAGATGCTGGTCTCGAAGACAACAAGCTAGGTGTTCGACGCCGCGATGGGATGGAAACGCAGGTAGGTAGGTGGACGAGCTCCAAGAACTAATACGCCGTAAGTCAGAAAGACATGCTCCACACAGGCAATGTCGGAATGTTCACAGAAGAACATCATCATTTCCAAAGAGAAGAAGTCCCGAAGTCGCTCTGTTCGATGTTGCTTCTGCCACAATCTCCGCGTCCAGCATCCGAGCCTGCAGAAGCAACGTTGGAAGCTCTCTCGAACCCGAATGTCCCCGCAAAGCTGTCCAGCGAAGCGAATGAATCAACTCACCTGGCCAACAACGATCCCAACTGCCTATCCGATAGGTCTTGCCGCGTCTCCAACGACTTCGACGCCCACCGGAACGACCACTACAGCCCAATAATCGTCACGTCTCCACGTCTTCCAGATTGCGATTGGGCAGCCACTCGTACGTATTCGCCAGAGAAATCAGAATCACCGCAAGAACCTGTAAGTAAACCTGGAACCGTTCAAGTTGCTGGAGCAGCAGGTTTCCGACGGCGTCGAGGAATTCGTCGCTGTCGGTGGGAGGACAAGAAACGAGCAAGAGATACATTGTCACGAGCGAGCGAGCGCGCCGTCCTGCCCTCTTGTCCTTGTTTGGCCGTGAGCTCGGTGCCTCGTTTCGCTTGCTTGCTGATATCCCCGCACGAAAGCAGTGACTTCGGTACTTTACGGTCAGGCGGCAGGGAGCTCAAGACAAGCGGTGATACGCTGTTGTTGTAACGGGTGACTTTGCTTTCCGTGTCCGGGACAGCTCACGGCGGTATCAACCAAGCAAGGAACAGCGGGAGAAGATGGGAGGAGGGAGCTCTTGGAGCTGCACCAGCCGCCGGAGGAGAACGGGTGTGCCCGGAGCGACCTCCCACAGCGCAACGTGGGTGTTATAGTATTAGTGATACGGCTCGGTGCACCACAACATTTTCCGCTGTACTATGTGTCAGCTAAGTCTTATCGTCGCTCAGCGAGGGATGTCTCGCCACGGATGGTGCAAGCACCCGAAGAGAAAGAGACGGGAGGGGCCTAGATAGTGGGGTCTAGCGTGCATGCACGTGATGTGGATGAAACTCACGTGCCATGTGCCGACGGTGATGTGCGACCTCACCTCCCAACCGCAATTAGACACATAATATCTCGCATCCTGTGATTTGGACAGCTATTGCCCATTCAAAGTCACGCTTTGAAAAAAGATGCCGAGCTGAAGGACACGAAAATGACTCCCGAGAACGATTTCACGCTTGCTTCAGGAGATGGATGGCACCTGCTATCCAGGTACAGACGAGATCTGACGCTCCCATTAACGTCTGATCACTTAGCGGAGAAGGTCACGAACGATTTCAATGGGCATGACGAGCAGATCCGCGCAACATACGAAGTAAATGAGGCCTGGCTGAGCTTCGTAGCTGGTGAATGCAAGCCAGGAGATGAGGCATAGCAGTGGTCGAGTTGTAATACGCCGCTGAGCCATTCCTAGGCCACGCGTATTGCATCTTGCGTCCTACCCGGAGCAGGCCCAAGTGGAGCCCAGAGCAGCCGACGACGACTGCTACTTGCGTTAGACGGACCCGCAAGACTTCCAGGAATTCATAAATCAGCAAATTCTCCGCAAAAAGTTTTCGAAGTTCGATGCGAAAGAGGTCTGTCCGGGAATGGTTGAGTGGATTGTGTCCATTGATATGACACATTGCAATGCAAGTTCTGCCTTGAAGAGAATCCCAATTTCAGCCAAAACTCCACAGTTTTCCATGAGACTGAGTCTGGCATGGTGTTGTCAGATACCAGACCAGGAGCAGGTTGGTGAGGGTATGATAGACTGCAGATGGTACTGAGAGACAATCTTGAAACGCGGCTGTCCGTTCCATGTAGCACATGCCGCAAGTAATTGTTTGCATCAAGGATCTTGAGCATTTGAGTGAGCAGTGCCGCGGAGAAATCGACCAAGAGCTGGGCGGCCGTATCTCCAGTCTTTGCTGCTATCACCAGATCGTCGATGCGGTCAAACGCCTTGCCCGATGGTATTGTTTGGCAGCGGGAATGCTTTGTGCCAGCGGCAGACCAGAGATGGCATCAAGAAGGGACTCAAGAAGGCGGCGTCGACGAGATTTAGATTATCAATTTTGTGTGCAGTGATATGATATGATATGATGAGGACCGTTGCCTCCTAATTAGATTGATGTTGATGTATGCGAGATGGAAGATGAGCATCTCGGAAGTCTAAGCCCGAATGGTTCGTCTTGGTGCCTGAGGCAGGAACTTCTCCCGCCTCTTTCCCATCTTCGTCTCATCTTCACCCTTCCACTAACACATCGCATCTTCCTTACAGCACCTCTTCCGGGCTCGTCGATGCCTCGGGTATCATTTCATCTCGCCTTTCCGCCTTTCCCTTGCTCAGCTCAAGATGTCGAGATGACGGGAGAATTGAAGCCGCAGAAACTGCGCGGAAACGTCGTTGGACGCGCGGAAGATATATATGTAAAAACCAGGGGCAAGGTGCCGAGCAGTGGCAGTTCTATATCTCCTACTAACTACTGAGCGACGCTAGGTTTCCATGGCTGAAACTGCCTGATCACGCTTCTATGAGGCCGAATCCCATCGCTCGGCGGCCCTCCTCTCCGCTCAGGATGCCCGCTTCACCCGTGTAGCCATTCAGCCCTTTCTCGCCGCTCGCCATTCTCCTGTCACGACGGAAATCCAGTGGCGTATTGCCTTCAAGGAAGTCCTGGAGCTGTTGCTTCATGTACTTCTTGTTCTGTTCGGTGCTGGGTGAGGCAGCTATGTACGCAACCGAAGCCTCATGCTGCCCATTGTGCTCAACCTCAACTGCATGGCACATGTCTGCATGCCACCAGATCGTGTCTCCCGGCTCCATCGCTGGGATAGGTACCATGCATTCTTTCAGCCGGAGGTGCGGATGCGACGAAAGACTCAGCATCTGAGAATCCCTCTTCCAGGTTCCTGGAAACCACGGAGTATCAGGATCGAAGCTCCATTTGGTAGCATCCATAATGTCCGATTCGTTCTTGGGCTCTTTGAAGAATGGGCGTAGGAGCAGGTATGCGATGCTCCACTTGACATTAGGGTAGAGCATCAAACTACCCTCTCCTGGTGCTGCTGGGGAGAGCGCCGTCCAGCCTTGAAAACTACGGAACACCGTCGAGTGAGCGGTTCCATTGAATGCTGCTTGATCGGCGTCTTTCCGTAATGACAGATCGTAATTGTCTAGCTCTTCGGGCTTTCCAGAGAACACAGCCGAGTAGACAGACTGGTAGACCGGATCAGTCCATCGAGCCAAACTTCCTGCGTCAATATGCGGCCCAAGACCGTAGAACGGAACACCAGGTGGACGGATTCTGAGCCCGTCAGCATACGAAAGAGGCTCGTGTATGCTCTTGTCTTCACTGCTCCACCAGCTGTTCAACTCTCGGCTGAGCTTCAGCATATTTGGGTGCGTGCGGGCGGCAACTTGCGTGGGCGAGAAATACAGGTTCAAGATGAATGGCGTTTCCTTTGGCCACCCTGTAGGAAAGCCTCGTTAAAGATGCGCTTTTCAAGCTTGAACGATACATCTACTCACCGGAGATAGACTCTCTGTTGCTGGCGACATATGCCTTCAAATCAGCGAACCACTGGTCTGCCTGCTCCCTGGCGAAGACGCTTTTCACTTTGAAGCAGCCAATCTCCTTCAGCCGCTGTTTTCGCTCGACTGGCTGGTTGAAGAGCTCATCGAATCCTACTTCTGGGATATAGTTACTGCCAGCCCGCGCAATCTCATCCGTTATGCCCTCGAGAGCTTTGCAGGTCTTCAGCCAGCTCTCTCTCAATGCATTCTCGCCATACTTGTCGACAATGGCTTTCTTGTATTCAACGAGGTCTTCTCCAGTCTCGGCATTCGTGAAACTGAATTCGGGCCAGTTCGGCCAGTCAACGAGCTTTCCAGGCATTCTGAATCGGTCTGGCACCTCGGATTGCTATTGAAATTCTATGCTGAACGGATTTCGCGGAGGGATGCCAAAATCGAGATGCGTGTATTGCCGAGGAGAGGTGAACGCTGCGTTGAGCTGCAAGAGCTGCCCGTTCACCTATCTTATCGAAATCCTGGAGTCCCCATGAGCCAAGCCTATCTGGCGTTCCAGACATCCACCACTCTTGTCGTCCTGATTATGGCTCATAGTGATGCGCATCAAGGATGAGCAGACGAATGAAAGCCGTGTGAAGAAGTCTGTGTGGCACTACGTTGGACTTCAAAAGGATGACAGAGCGCTTTTGGACTGATGACCACCCCGACTTGGAACAGCCTTTCCCGTCAGCGCATCTGGATATGTTTAAGATCAAAGCCATTCAGAAAAACCTCACCATGTGACCTGGTGATCGCGTGCATTTGGCTATCGCTAAGAATTTCGTTCGGCCGGCCAAGTTCTCCAAGCGAGGTCCCATCGAGCTCAAGGGTCAAGATTGGGAGGAACAGGGAACTCTGAGATATCCACTCTCTGTGATTGATATGAAGATTGTGGCAAGGTTTGCGACGATGGCAAAAGAGCAAGATAAATCGAGTTGAATCGCAGCTTTTGGCCAGGACCACGGCTCCGGGACTCTATTGTTGTTTGACCCTTCAGACTTTACACGATGGCTTATTACCACGACTGGTATCCGGCGCGGATTCCGAGAAGCTCCAAGATCGTTCGGGCTCTGTTGATGCTGACGTCCATTGTCACTGCTACGGTAAGCCCACGCCCGCCACACCCTCACTGCGCTCAACTAATTTCAGGACAGACTCTGGGCTATGACAGCTCAATGATGAATGGTCTCAATATCCTGCCATCGTATACGGCCTACTTCAACCTCAGCACCACGACGACTGCGCTGAACACTGCAAGTGTCTGGCTTGGAGGATGCCTTTCCTACGTCTATTCCAGAGTTCCAGATTACATCGGTCGCAAGTGGGCCTTGTTCTACGGAGCGGCGATCACCCTCGTCGGCGTGATACTGCAAGCCGCTTCCCAGAATGGTGCCATGTTTGTGGCCGCTCGCATCATCATTGGCTTTGGTACAGGATGCACATCGATCGCTGTGCCGGTTTATCTTGCAGAGACACTGCCAGTGGAAGATCGAGCTTGGGGTCTTGGACTGGTATACGATGCTTGGTATGTCGGTAAGTATTCTTCCCTTCCACCGTGCGGAGAAGCATTAACTTGAGGAAGGCGGACTCATTGCTGCCGGTATTACCTATGGCACCGCGAAGATGCAATCGACCTGGGCATGGAGACTTCCCTCCCTACTCCAAGGTCTCTTTAGCTTCATGTGCATTGCCATATTGTTTTGGACTCCAGAAAGTCCTCGCTGGCTTCAATTCCAGGGAAGGACGGAGGAAGCACTTCTTGCTCTTGCTCAAACGCATACCAACGGCGATATCGATGATCCAAAGCTCCAGCATCATCTTCGGGAGATTATCGACAACCTTACGTTCGAGCACGAACACAAGCCTTCCTCGCTTATAACCGTTGCCAAAGACCCAAGCAGTCGCAAGCGAATCTTTCTCGCCTGCACCGTCGCGGTGTTCTCGATGCTTTGCGGAAACAACATAGTCAGCTACTACCGTAAGTCTTTCTCAAAGGGGAGCCGCGAGAGGACAATCGACTTACACCGCAGTAGTTGGAAATATGCTCGATCAAGCCGGCATTACGGACTCTACGACCCAGCTCGAGATCAACGTCTGTCTCAACGCCTGGTGCCTGTGCGTCGCCATTGTCGGAACTTTTGGCGCCAATCTCGTCGGACGGAAGGCCCTCGCGATCATCTCGACGCTTGGTTGTGGAATCTTACTCTTCGTCGTCGGTGCGCTCACCAAAGTCTACGGAACATCAACATACACTCCCGGCATTTACGGAACGGTCGCGGCCATCTTCCTCTTCCAAGGAGCGTACAGCTTTGGCTGGACACCGTTGTCAGTCATATATCCCCCCGAAGTCCTGAATTACAACATCCGCTCCGTCGGCATGGGAATCTATACGTTCTGGAGCAATGGTGCGGGCCTGCTCGTTACCTTTGCATTCCCCTACGCTCTCGATAGCATTGGGTGGAAGACGTACATGATCAACGGCGCTTGGGACCTGTTCCAGATTGCCGTCGTTGCGTGGACATGGATCGAGACCAAGGGCCGGACGCTGGAAGAGATCGATGAGCAGATTGATGGTGTCCAGAGGCAAGTCATCACTGGCATCGATCCGGAGCACGCCATGCCAGTCGACGAGCAGCATTTCATCATTGACGTCGATATGAAACAAGCTACTGGAGCTGTTGTTGGTCTTGACGCAAGAAAGCAAGAAATCAAGGTGTCCGTGAAGGCTGCAATGGATTAGTGAGTGACACATGGCAGCCCAAAGGAGCTCTCGAGAGACGAATGGATAGCGCATTCGCCCACTGCGAGGCGGCACCGACACGAAGTTACCAGTGATGAAGGGATACGCGTACGCACGAAGCAGGTAATAGCCCATAAGCACCAAGATGAACGCTTCAAACGACGCCGTGTGCATACGCATTGCGCAGCACGCCGCTGGTCACCGGTCGTGTCTCGAGATCTGATACGAGATCCGTAGATCTCCCGACCTCATGCTGCCAGGGAACAGCTGAATATCATCACTGCGCCCAGAAGCTGATGGAGCTCTTGTATCATAGGCAATAATCAGCTGCAGGTCGCTCGATGCTTCCGAATGGACAATAATCAATCAGACTCCTATCATATCGAGGCTCGACTGGTCCGTCAAAAAGGTCAGCTGTCCGAAAATCTCCAAACGTGCGGTCATATGCTTTCGTGAGCAGTAAATAGCTTCTGAGTTGCCCAGGTTCAGGCTTTCTCCGCGGATGGTAAGAGCTCGATATACAAGACCAGCCTCCCCCGATCAATATGTTCAGCTTGGGCCCGTGAGCAGCCTTTCCCGGAAGGTCAGCACCTCATTGCCTCGTGAGCTTATCGAGCCCTCGTCGCACAGATTCGACGCTGCGCAGAGCGTCACTGTCAACGGGAGTCTGAGCGCACACTACTACTTGGTTCAGATTTTCCTGGTGATAAGACGACCCCGCGTGGTCTGGATACCAACTGGACCATTATACAGACGTGGAATTGACATTGCTTTTTTCCCGAACGCCCTCAACAATCCTGCCGCATATAACTTCAGCTTCATCGATATGAACCAGCCGACAGAGACGGAGATGATGGTTCCAGCATATGCCGCGCTTTGCGCCACGGCCGGACAAGTCCGTCGACGAGAAGGGAGGAAGTCATCCTAATCAAATCACGAAATACGTACAACATCGTGAGATGCGGGAGCACGAGATCTTGCCACGTCGTTCCGTGTGACTGAGCACTTTTTTTCTCGGGCAGCGACGTGGTCCAGCAAAGGCCCCCAATCCAGGATATCCCCATACGAAATCGACGAATCCGGCAAACATTGCCCTCGAGCTCCAATGATCGGAGGCAGGGCCCCCGACAACAGCTGAACGACTGCTTCCCTGCCGGACATGGATTGCATGAACTCCAGCGGGGTGTCGTCGTCTGCGTGGGGACAATCTTGGATTCGCCCAACAGAGTGAGGCGACCCGAGATGGCATCTTCCCCACGCGGCTTTTAGGTGTCCATGTCGGCACTCTGCTTGCTTGACAGCTCGTTGTGCATCTCAACGTTCTTCAGCTTCCCTCTATTCCTTATAGCGGGCACTGGACTCGGCGGCGCAGAATTGCGGAAGAGCTTCCTGTTCGTTCGAAACTCCTGTGTGCTGTCGCCTGAAGCAGATCTCCCGATCTGTTCTTTTTTTTGTCTGTTGCTGCTGGTACCCTTTCTCAACAAACGGAAGAAGTCATGTCAAGGAGTGCCGCCGTACCTCCCGACACCAACGGTCCACCACAAGAAAGCAATTTCGGCGGCAAGCCGTATAACAAACGCCCTCCCTTCCCGCCCGGCCAAGAGGAACCCCCGAGTCTTCGAGGACGCAACCGCACGCTCAGCAAAGTGCCTTCCTCCAGAGCTTCCTCGGAGCGCTCTCGGCGCTCGTCGCCCGAGAGAACGCAATCCGGTCCCTCACGGCCCCGGCGGAAACCTCGTCGTCGACGACGATACTCGGACGAGTATTCTCGCTCCCCATCCCCTCGTCCGCGGTCACGCTCCCGCCACAGGCCTTCACGAGGGGAAGACGACCACCTCCCCCCGGAATTCAAGCCGTGGTTCAAGAAGAAAACCCTCTGGGCCACCATCGGCACCATCGCCGGCGTCGCCAGCGTCGTCGCCACGGGCATCTCCGCCCAAGCCACCAACCGCTCCGCGCAAGCGACGCAGGAGTCCGCCCGCGCGACCAAGATGGCCGCCAACGCTTCCCATCGCAGCGCGGACGCTTCCAGTCGCATTGCGGACATCTCGGCGCATTCTGCGCGCGCGGCCATCAATACGGCCGTCGCGGCGGGCTACCAGGATCATAAAGGAAGGTACGTCGGACCTATGCCGCCGAACTACTCGGGTGGGCGGCGTGGCAGCAGTCGGGAGCGCCGAAGCGAGATTGACAGCTTTGACAGCCGTCCGGGGGGAGGAGGGAATGGGCGGAACGGTCATCGCTTGGGCCAAGGGTTATTGGAGTATGCTCCGATGGCAAAGGCCAGTTGACCATGCGTGTCGAGGACGCGTTTCGGGTGTTGGAGAAGGACTGGTTTGCTTTCCCGGGCTTGTGGCCGCACGAATTGTTTTTCCCCTGAAGCATCTCGTCGATGCACGAAGTCGCCTGTGTTGCCTGTTTTTTTGTTCTGACTGAATTGACGGTGCGAGTTTGGATGGATGGACTTGTCGTCGTCTTTTGTTTCGGGATAATGCTTCTCCTATGTTTTGTTTTGGTGTTTCGTGAGCGTTCTTGTCCTCGTCTCGCGTTCTGACGATGGATCATGATATACCTTCAAGCAAGCATGGTGTTTTTTTAGCATAGCATATCATCCGACCTCTTATCCGATACGACAAATAATGCACGCCGACGGCCTCTCCCAAAAACAATCCATCGCTCTGCTCGTACTACCTTACCGTCGAGGGCCCGGGAGTAGCAACCTCTATTAGAAATCTCTCATAGCCGGCGATATTGTCATGGTGAAAAAGAAAGATAAGAGCAGAAGGAGCTCCTTTTCGGCTGATATCATAGCTTCACGCTGCCATAAAGGGGGCCTTTTGGGCGTGTTTTCATGTTGTGCGTACAGCTCGGATCCGTGCGCAAGTGCTTTTGTGCCTTGGAGCTTCATATATATAGCGAGATACACGTTGTGTGCTGTGTGTGTGCAGCTCACCTCAAATCCCTAGGGTTCGGGCTGATTACAAGACGAACGTATCGGAAGTCGAGGTGTGATTACAAACCCCATGTAAGTCGCATCCACGATCGATGGCTTTTTGCAATGAGCGCCGTCTTTGTCGCCGACACTTCAACCAAGAGCAAAGCGGATGAAGAACTGTCTGTCGGGACAGCAGCAGTTCAATCTCCTGAGATAGGTGGCAGCATGCCATCCAATCCCTCAACACCCCTTCTCGCAACCTCAACATGCAAAGGCACACTAGCCTTGCCCTCTTTCTCCAACCCTCTGGCCTTCGTCAACAGGCCTAAATGTCGATACATTCTCATCACGTCCTTCAGCGTTAGCTCGGCTTGTTTGGGGCTTCCCTCATCAACTTTCCCATCAGGCTTGACTTGAATGGTCCAATGTACACTCACACCAAGACTGGGCAAGGTTGTATCTAGAGCAGCTTCGGCGCTACCCCATTGAAAGAGAGCGCCATTCGCGAGGCCGGTGTTGTAGCCAAGATTGATGAATTTTGGGTGGTACAAGAGAGCGAATGTCTCGTCGGTCGCGTCGACAAGGTGAGCGTCGGGATCGTTTTCAGCGAGGGAGGCGGCTGTCTCACTAGGAGCAGGTGTGGGCGGTGCGTTGTTGGCGGTAGGGGTTTGGCCAACATCAGGAGAGCTGATTAAATTCGGGTTGCCTTGTGGTGTCGAGACCGGTGTGAATAAAGCGTTGTCCTGTCCACCAGAACTTTGGCTTTCTGCCGGTGGCTGAAGGTGCATGGCAGGATCGACCTGAACGGTCAGCATCGTCACGCATAGTGCTTGAGCTCTCGGCTTCCCAGCGAGTGACCGCCAACACAGGGAGATGGAGCGATCCAGGCCTTGGTGCGTGACAATGAATATCCGCCAAGTGACTTTTCGAGCAGCTATTATCTCACGTGTCCGTTCCCATACATCGTTGGCCACGTCGGCGAAAGACCCCCCGCGAAGACATAGTGACACACTGTCTTGATACCGGCCCGTATTATCGATCCACGTTGAAGTCAACCATTCGCCATCCGGGCTGATCGCATAAGCAACGTGAAGGACTGATCCTTCGTGGAGAAGGTCGCTCGGAGGTTCGGCGGACAATTGGAACGCTATCCTTTTGGGCGCTGAACTCGCGAGCTCCACAGAAGGAGCAGACATGATCCGAAGCGGAGAGGTATCATCTGGAGACGGCGCATCAGGTGACGGTGGACATCGGTCGTATACTTCGCGAGCCAAAGCAGCCATTCGCTTCGCGCCAGGTATCACAAGCATGTCGAACGAGGCGAAGAGGTTGATAGGTAGCAGCTGCATCACGAGGTCGCTGTTGCACTGGTTCCGATGTGCTCTCGGTAAGTTGTCCCTGTACGCCTTCCAGAGCAGCCAGAAGCAAGCGCAGAGATGTTTTGTCGCCTGCTGTTCGGTAAAAGGATTGACCACATACACCACAATAGACCGGTTGCTTTCGCCCTGGCTGATCGACGAAAGCGCCTTTCCCAAATTTGCGCAGGTGCTGGCGTAAGACTTCAAAGCGCTCTCGATGTCCACCTCCTCAGTAACTTCGACAGGCGCCATGCCATCTTCGAAATTGTCCATCATGTCCTTCGCACTGGCATTGCGATGGTGTACATGAGTACCAAGCTTACAGCTTTCGTAAGCAGTACTCATGTCGACCATGAAGCGCTCGACAAGGTGCTGCAGGTCATCATTGTCGGGAAAGACACAAAAAGCTCTCACATTCTTGGGCCCACTCGCCGGCCCTAGCCCAAGTGTCTCCCAAAAGGCAAGGCTCGTGGGCAACATCTCCCAATTTTCTTTGCCCCTCTGGATCTTCACATGCGGAGCAGGAAGGCAAAAGATCTCTGGCCCAGACAACAAGCTATCTGCGCGCTGAAGTGGCCTAGGAAGTGGTTGCCCACCCTTTCCGGAGTTTGTCAGGGAGCGCGCCGGAGCTAGAGGTTCTCTCGTGAGTGCTAGGGTCGCCAAGTCGCACATGTCGAATTCGGGAAACACGGTCTCCAGAGCAGAAGTAATGAATCTCCGACTCTTTGATACGGAGTTGGATGCAGCTATGCTAGGTGTCAGTCCCAGTAAACTGCCCTCAACGACCGCTGAGTCGAGTGTTGTGATCGCCTGTTCGCTAACAATCTGAGCTATGCAGATGATGTCTTCTTTGGGAAGCGTGTGCAATTCGACAATCGACCGCAAGGACTCTTTTGTACGATCCTTGAATGGGAATGCTTTTCGACTCATCGGTTGGGATGGATGTGCGAGGAGTGGTTGTTCGGAAATTTCAAGCTTGTTGATGGTATCGAGCATATCTTGATCGGAGGTCTGAACAGGCGATGTCGCTACTAAGCTGCTGTCAGAGCCTATCCGCTCTGGCGCATCAGCAAGTACGTTGGCAGTGCGCTGCTCGCCATGCCGTTTCCTTTTGCGGCTATCAGGCATATCCCACGGTGTCGACGGTGGGATGTCGGTATCGCTTTGGCTCGAAGAAGATAGGTTCGACTCATCGTCGCTATCTTCTTGCTCGCTCACCAGGCTTCCTAGCCTAGGGGATTTCTTTGAGGATTGGGACTTCTTTTTTGACTGTGGGAGACCGATGTTTGGCATCGTGGAACTTATCCTGCGATCCTCTTTGGGAACCCCAGTATCAGCATACCTTGGTCCAAGATCCATGTTTTCCCTAAAATTGATTGGGCCGAAGCGGCTACTCCTGCGAGATTCGGATTGTTGTCTGGAATCACTGTGTGCAACGCTTGCTGGGACAGGGGGCGGTAATAAACGTTCCCTGATTCCGAAGGGGCTTAACGGCTTCTCCGGCTCAGTAATCTCTGCAGCCGAGCTCTTGGCTGTGAAGATGCCTTCCATGTCATCTTTTAGCGTGTCCGAAGTGTTTTGATCCTTTGTTGCCACAGGTGAACTAGGTGGGATTTCAGTAGCAGGTAGACCGTCATGATCGCCATGACCAGCGACACTGAAGGGAAGCTGCATCCCTTCGTCGATCGCTTGAGCTGCTGGTGTGGGGTTGATTTGGGGATTCGACTGCTTCATAATTTGGTGATCAAGCGGTGCAGCCTGTGGGGCAGCATCATCATCGTCGTCGTCGAAGAAATTAAAATCAGCGTCGTCAACCTCATTTTCACCAATCTCCATTTCGCCCACGTCACCGAACAAATCTTCGGCGCCCATCTGAAAACTTTCAGCGCCAACAGATGGCTTGTGGTCAAAGCTCTGAAAGTGAACTTCATCACTCGTTGGAAGATTGTCTGCGCTCATTGCGCTCGGCTCCCCTTGAATTACGGATGGTGTTGCAGCAGAATTGTGTTGCCCATTTGGCGGACCCTGAGTAAGACCGTCGGGTGGCGTGGGATAGATGCCAGCCAGTGCAGCTTGTTGATCCATTAAGCGTTGATTGAAAGGCGGCGATGTGGTGACATCAGCACCCTGTGCGCTGTAAGAGACAGCGTTCCCAGAAGATGCGGTGAGTTCCTCCGCTACCTGAATGATGTCTTGCCCACTTCGCTCGGCTTCACGAGCACTCTTGAACCATTCCTCAGCTTCTGCAAGTGGATTGCGGAAAGAGGTGTTTCGATCCGCAGTCTCGAACCACCGACGCCAGTTGCTATCGTCTTCAAATGGCACAGCATCCTGCTTGTCGAGCCCATGGCGGACTAGACATAAGATTTCCGGCCAAAGAAAAGCCGTGGTGGAGTCGAAGTTGCTGCGCTCCTGGACGGCAATCCATTGAGAATCTTCCGGGATACGCAGTCCCCGAGCCTGCATTCCCACAGTAACAGCATCCTTCCATCCTTCACCCGCAATCATGTCTTTCGCGAAGCCATCGATGATAGTTGCAGGCTTTCCATAGGGCGATAGAATCACTTCAGTTCCGGTTGCAAGGCCCTGTCTATCCATCGGGGACCAGTTCGTTTCCTGAACCTCGGGGATGAGATACAACGATCCGGATGGAGTAATCTTCCTAAGCACTTTCACAATGAAGCTCGGTGACGGTTCGTGCTCCCCATCTCCTTCCTCATAACATACCCATGTCCAAGGAGCTACGTGTACACTGCACGAATCTCTGGCAAGGTGGAAAGCAAGCGCTCCTTCGATCGCGTCAAGAAACCCATCCTTCACGGAGCTCCTATCCCTTTGCTTCGCAAGTTCCAGCTCCAGAGTGTTTTCCTCAATCATATCGAAAGCCTGCAGTATATTCCCAGCCTCTTCGCCAACTTCCTCAAAGACGCAAACGCCCTGATCCTCATCTGCAACGCAAAGAACGTTCAACTCGCGCAGCCTCGCCAAAGTCGCCTGGATCTGTTTCCATGTTTCCAACTCTTCCGTAGGGTCTGCCTTCAGTCTATACGATCGGAATCGCGTCTGGAGTAGCTCTTCTATGAGATACACGTTTGTCGTGCACGATTTGAAGAAATCCATCTCGTATCATATCTCACACATCCAAGGGAAGGACGGCTTCAAGGAGCTTTGCGTGTGCCGTGCTATGGCACGTTCGGGTGGTATAATCGCCTGCGTGTCTCGGTAGACGGCCTCATGAGACTCGTGTTTGACGCGAAAGATAAGATTGAAGGCGATCTGCTTTAGAAGATTGTGATAAGCGTGAGGTTGGCGTAATGCATGCGAAAGCCATGTCCGGTGCTGTGGTGCTTTTCATATCTAGAGTAGCCGGATCCCTGCCCGTTCTGTCGTACCGGCCCGCAGCTAGTCTCAGCGCACAGACCGTGTAGCTCGTGGGGGTCCAAAGTTTAATCCAGTAGCGTCAGAAAAGTCGAATGCGATTTTCTGAATTATCGTCTCCGCGACACCATCGCCTCCGTTTACATTGTCGCCAGCAAGATGAAGCTCAGCAATCAAGGCACGGTGCCGGTCTACACGATTGCCGGTGCATCTACCGCGCGACCCCTCCCAGAATGGCTGGCGCGCAAAAGGAAGCGAAGTCTGAAGAGGGACGCTGAGTACGCGAACAGAGTCGAATTACTGCAGGACTTCGAGTTTGAGGAAGCCAGTCAGTGTGTAAGAGTAAGCGAAGATGGGGAGTGGGTGATGAGTACAGGTAAGCATTCGATCCGCGTGTGAAGGGCGACTTTAGCGCTGATAGCTGACAGATGGATTAATGCAGGCACATACAAACCGCAAATACATGTTCACTACCTCCCACATCTGTCGCTCTCATTCGCTCGACATACCAACTCGCTTAACCAAAAATTTGTGATCCTCTCATCAGACTATACGAAGTCGTTACATCTACAAACAGATCGGTTCCTCGAGTTTCATACAGCTGGTGGCTTGCATTACACGACACGAATACCGCGGTATGGAAGAGATTTGAAGTACAATCGAAGGACAGCGGAGGCGCTTGTACCGGCGGTGGGCGTAAATGGAGATGGTAATGGAGAGGTATTCAGACTCAATCTGGAGCTGGGGCGATTCATGAAGGGTTATGAGGTGGATGTCGGCGGCGATGATCTGGACTCGTTCGGCGGTGGCGCATTACAAGGCGGGATCAATGCTGGTTCGGTCAACTGTGTCGCCATAGCGGAGGAGAGCCATGGCCTGCTTGCATTCGGCACATCGTTAGGGACAGTAGAGTTCTGGGATTCAAGATCACGGAATCGCGCGAGCATACTGGGACCGCCAGCGACATCTGCAGGACTGGGCCTGGATGGTCGACCTGAGGTTACGGCACTCAGCTTCCACAGCTCTGGTCTCAACCTTGCCACGGGCAACAGCAGAGGAATTGTGCGGACATACGATTTAAGATCTCCTGTACCACTACTGGAGAAGCACCAGGGCTACGACTACCCGATACAGGATCTTTTCTACCTGGACTCGCCCCATGCTTCCACAAAGCTTCTCAGCTCGGATAGAAAGGGGATCAAGATCTGGGACAATGAGTCTGGCAACTACTGGACCGGTATCGAGCCCGCTGTCGATCTAAACAACGTCGAATGGGTGAAGGATTCTGGCATGCTTCTTACAGCAAACGAAGGCAGACAACAGCATTCATTCTTCATTCCACAGCTAGGTCCCGCTCCCAGATGGTGTTCCTTCTTGGATAACCTGGTCGAAGAAATGGCTGAAGATGCCGATGACCCGAACGCCTTCAAGTCTTCCGGCACCGGCGCTGGTGAAGTGTACGACAACTACAAATTCTTGGACATGAAGCAACTGCGCGGGCTATCATTGGATCATCTCATCGGTACGACGAATCTTCTTCGGCCTTACATGCACGGCTACTTTGTTGCACAGAAGCTATACGAACAGGCTAAATTGCTCGTGAACCCCGACATTGCGGAACAACAGCGGCAGCGAAGTATTCAAGAGAAGATCGACAAGGAGCGGGAGAGCAGGATTAGAGGAAGTAAAAAGATGGCTGTCAAGGTCAATAGGAAATACGCGGAGAAGCTCGCCGCGCAAGAGGAAGCGCACGAGAGGAAGAAGGCACAGAGAGTACTTCGACAGGGCGGCGATGAGCCTCGCAAGGAGAGTGACGGGACTGAAGGCGAAAAGAAGGCCGAGACGAAGCCACTGGTCGACCAGCGTTTCCGCGGCTTGTTTGAGAATGAAGACTTCGAGATTGACGAGACGAGTCGGGAGTTTGCCTTACACAATCCATCTTCAGTACCTTATGCACCTACCGCGGCCAAGAAGCGCGGTCTCACGGCAGTTGAGGAAGAAGACCTGGACGAGAGGAGAGGAAGCGACGACTCCAACGAAGACGAAGAATCCGACGAAGAGGAAGCCCAAATTCAACAACGCCGCAAACCTGACGAACTTGAATCTTCCAAGGGCCGA
The DNA here is from genome assembly GCA_963674455.1 of Lecanosticta acicola. NCBI lineage: Eukaryota > Fungi > Ascomycota > Dothideomycetes > Mycosphaerellales > Mycosphaerellaceae > Lecanosticta > Lecanosticta acicola. The sequence continues at coordinate 80,840 of CAVMBE010000016.1, read as the reverse complement.
ATTGGCTCGACTTCCTACAAGAAGGGTGGTCACAGATCCAAAGAACAATGGGAGGCGCAGCGGAATACCGGGCCTACTATGCGTGTCTCCACGTCCACGCAAAAGAAAGTCCGACCTACTTCGTACAATAAATCCTTTGGCGATCTTGCTTCCAGTATACCGTCAAGACGGAGATCAAATGGTGCGGGGAGGAGCGACGACAAGCCGTTTGGGGAGAAGGAGGTTACATTCGCGCCTTCGAAGCCGCAGAAGAAGCAGCATCGGCGGCCGCAGCAAGAGACGGACGGTGGAGCTGATGATGGGAGAAAGGTCGGAAGAGGGAAAGAGAGGAGAAGCGCTAGTGGGAATGTATTCAGGAGGATGTAAAGGGGACAGTGTACGATTCCGGATCGCGATATCAATCCACGTCTCAATCTCTTCCTTGATTGAAGGATTCAAGGTTGCATGGTACACAAATCCCCAAATGCACCTTTGTGTACATTGATTTGACATATCTCATGACACATGTCCGTCATCTAGCGTCTGGTATCGGCACGAGTACTCGTACTGTGTTCCTACTTGATGGGGAGGGACCTTTGCCACGCGTCGTCGATTACTGAGACTTTCTAGGAAGGTGGACAACTTCTCCCCGGGGCCGAAGGGGCGCAAGGAGCTGGGAACCATTCTGCGGTCGGAGCCTCCTGGACGCAAGCGGCGCCATGTGAGGGCCTGCATGGTGCCTGTCCCGTTGCAACGCGTTCGGCCTTCCTCCGACAGGAAGTCGTTATGGCGCTCCGTCGACAGCGAGGTGAGCTACCGAAGCACGGACTGGGCCAGTGGCGCGGTCAATCTCCATAGCAACAGCGTGAATTATGGCCCAGGAAGAAGCTCGTTAGTGTAGTAGACGCGACCTCTCCTCACTTGATATAGTAGTCCTTGGCCGACTCAGCAGCAACTTGCGCCCAGCCTTCCGACATGATCATGGGAATGACCGCCTCTCCGATGAATCGATAAGTGACATCGCCCAGACCAGGCGTCTTGCGGACAATCCAGGGGCGACTAGATCCGATAGGAACAATGACCTCATCTCCTACTGCTAAGCTGCTCGTACCTAGTCCTATGAATTCCGCCGCCGTCTTGAAAAAGTCTCGTTCGCGGCTTTTCTCGTTATACTCGTGGATCTCAATGCTGTCGATGTCGTCGTCTGGGGCGCTGAACTGCGTGGGCAGCTGACGGACCTCGTCAATCGTCCTTTTCCGAAGCGCGTCCTTGCGCATGGGTGGATCGAAGGTTTTCGTGGAGTAGTAGTATCGGTCCCTTGTGTGTCGAGCATAAGCAAAGAGATTTCCGACGTCGCGGGCGACATTGAAGTCCGTAAGAATGGTCTCATCCTTCATGTCCAGTGCCGTCCGCAGACGCACAGGTCTGAAGATATCGCGGTTATGAGCGTTCTCAATCTTGGTATGCCAGCGCTTCTTCACGAACTTTTGATCGAGAGACGATCCAACCTTTTTGAGGAAAGCGAGATCCTCCTTTTCTTGTCGGCGATAGGTCATGACCTCGTCTCGGCGGTAACCGCGCGCCCTTCTGTCGTGCTCTTCGAAGATGCTTCGCTTGTCTTCAAACAGGTAATCAAGCATGAGCCGACCCAAGAACGGCGCTGGAGGAAGATGCATGGCCTTCGCACGAGCTTGATGATCTTCGAAGTTGTACTTCAGCACGTTCAAGATCTTGTCAATGACTCCTCCTCGTCGGTGGAGACTGTTGTAGATTAGCCATCCCTCGTTCGACTCTTCATGCCGTGGAATGTCATCCTCTTCGGTACGTGCGACGATGACGTCGAAAGGGATGGCTCGGATGATGAGAGTTCTTGCAGTGTCGCGCTCGATTGCATCTGTTTTGCCACTTGGGGCCTTGGTTATTAATTGCACCTTCGAGACCTGGTTGCCGCCGGCGTTGTAGTCATTGGGACCCTTGATAGTCTCCCGCCGTTTCTGCAAGCAAGTGAGGTCGGGTAACCACGAGGGCATGAACTCGCCATCGAAATCCACACTCCGTTTGGTACGATCTACTCTTTCGTCCAGAAGCACGTCGACTGTACCTGCTTCCTGAATGAGGTACAGACAAGCATCTTCTATGACCTCGACTACTGTGGACCTGTAGTCTGGCTCTGGCCTGATTGTATTCGGCGCGGGTCTTGACATTCCCAGCAAGGCGAAAACTCGGTCACGAGGATCAGTACAACGAAAGTGGCCAGTCATGGATAGGAGGGAGAACAAGGTGTGGTCGTCTCTGTCAGAGTATTTTTCAAGCCTGCGGAAAAGCGTGAGTGGGCTGTTTCCGGGGTCGAATAGTTCAACAAAGTGTCCCCAACTGATAGCGTGTGGACCCACAAACACGGTGGGCGTGTTTCCTGAGTACTTGAACTCCTGTACGCACCAGAGCCGCTTCCACCAGACATCAGCGGACTTGCGACCTTCTTCGCTCTGTCGAAGCTGGATTAAGTACTTCTTAAGGTCTCCAATACCTCCGTGCTCGAGCGCCGGGAGTCCAGTCTTCGTGCACAGAGTGAAACCCTCTTCTCCGGCATTACTATAACACCGCATACACGTTGGAGAATCCGTGCTGAAATCGCCAATCCAAATCAGGGTCCTGAGAGCCGAAGCGTAGATCCTGCGCATGAGTGTGATCTGGTGATTCCTCTCCCCAATATCATCCTGATTAATGCAGATAGCATCCACCCAGACTAGTCGTCGCCGATTGCGCAACCGAAGTCTACGAAGAGCATTCCAGAGGTGTTCAGAGACCTCGAAGCCCTTCAAATTACCCGCGTCAATCGGTTTCATGGGTCCACCTTTCTGCCAGCAGTAGGACAGTCCTTCGTACTCTGGTGTTTTCATCAGCTGGCGGGTCTCTAAGGAGCAGGTGATATGTAAACCAGTTCCGGGCTCGATAGCGATGATGCGGATCCAGTCGAGACCCTTCGGAAGCGTGCGATAGAATCGCGAAGAGTTGCTGCCATATTTCTCTTCATGGGACGAATTCGAGAGCGTACAAGAAGATTCACCCTCTTGGGAATCGAATTGGTGCCTCGCAGGACCTGGCAGTCTGTACTCTGGAGGCTGTGGAGTCGTATCGTTAGTTGATATGCTGACGTTGCCGCTATCACCGACACTGGTTGCGGGTGTATCCTGGGCTCGGGTGTCAGGCGAAGTCGTCGCATTGGTCCATACAGGCGATGGCAGACGCAAACTGGGTGCAGAAGTAACCGAAGGCTCCCGAGGAGTGTCTCTAGGCGACACCTGATGAGGGACATGAGATACGTGGAAATGACTCGCGTACTCGTTTCGCACTAGTCGCCAGTCAGTGAAGGACTAGCGCCGTTACACGTGGGACATTACGGCTAGCATCGCCGAAGCGCAGTGTCGCATGGTCGAACCGCTTCAAGAATTCTTCTGGCGCGGGGTCATCCTGTGGCATATAAAGATCGGAAGAATAGGAGTCACGTTTAAGCAGACTACGAGGACTGGAGAAGAGGCCAGTTGGCGTACGATGGGTTGACGGACTGGGGCGAGCTGCCGAGTGTCAACTTGTTGCAAAAGGTGAAGCACAGTGGAACGCTTACAATCGTGAGCGACACCAGAGGAACCTCTTCTTCGCTTTCTGAATTCAAGCTTGACCGTCTTGGAAGACGATACTCTCTCGGGCTTCAGTAGCCATTTGAACCAAAACTCTGGGTGCTCGACGTGCTTAGAAGAATTGGTCGTGTGTGCGTATGGTATGGTGAAGGTCCATTGTCCCGGAGGGTCGATGGTTTCCCAGATCTTCAGAAACTGGGATTCAGTGTTATTACCCTCTCTCGGCTTGAAAAAGTCGACTTCAAGTTCCTTCACGTAGGATTCCCGTAGATCATACTCTGAAAGCACATGTATGACCGTTCGTCCAAGAAGTCGTATCTGGGTGCTGTCGGATGGTGAAGGGTTTCGCAAGCGCCGTGGCACTGTACCTTGCACACTTCCTTGTCAGCTTTGGTGAATGCGACCGTCAGTGGGCCGTGGCCAAGGTCTTTCAAAGCCCCGTGCTTCCACGGGAAGATTTTATGGTGGGCGGGGAAAAGGTGTTCCAAGACGAGCTCGTCGGTTGCGCTGTACCATAGGCATTGGCCCTCGTCCAGGTAGAACTTGGCAGCTGCAAGCGGGACATGGTCCTTGATATCGAGATAGATGTCCACATTACACGTGTTGGTAGGACGTCCGGGATCCAAAGGGGTGCCAACTCGCTGCTGTGAGGATATCCTGCTGATGCTCGTGGTCGGTCTCCGGTAAGCCATCAAGGCCCATCCACGAGATCGGCGACTGTCGTCAGCAGGAATTCGTAGTTGGAATCTCCGTTTGGAACATGTGCTGGTCGCTGGTAGATGGTAGATGAACGATTGCTCGCAGTTGACGTCTTGGGTCCTCAGCTAAGATGAGATGTGTGAGGAGGGAGACCGGGCGCCAGACGGGAAAGGTGATGAAGCCCCTGGATGAGCATTCGCCCTTTGCTGCCCGTCACCTGGAATCGCGAGCATGAGAGGCCGCAATACCGATGACGACGTAGCGCTCGCGGTCTTGTCAGTGACTAATGTCGCAGACTCCTGAGGCTTCAAGGGGAGAAACGTCCTTCAGCTAGTGTAACCAGACGAACGGATAGTAGAGGAGACGGCAGGATCGCTCAATGGCCGAGTGCGATATATACATGTATATATGTATAGCTTGCATGGAGGTGTCGATGACTGTTCGCAGTAGTATCCGAGCAGCCGGTAGCGGATAATGGCGCCGGGTACCACAAATCGTCCGTCACGTTGAAGTTCCAGTGCAACGAAGCAGCCAACAATACTGTATGTACATAGTAATGGGAATCGACTTTCACAGGTCGATCGCCCAGAAATACGGGCGCACCGTAGCTGGCTCGGGCTTCTTCACCGATTCGTACAATCTTTTCGCATCGAACGTTATCTTGCCGGCTCTCGGATACGTCTATTGGGCCGATGACGAGAATCACAACAAAGCTTCGGCTTTCAACCTCGCGACTTTGGGCGCCTCTGCGGTAGGACAGCTTGTCTTCGGTATCTTCGCCGACATTGGTGGTCGTCGATCTCTCTATGGAATTGAATTGATCATCGTCATCGTTAGCACCGTAGGACTACTTCAGAGCTCGGGGGGCTACTCAGACGGCGAACATTCCACTTGGGATGTCACAGTATGGCTCATCTTCTGGAGAGCTATCATGGGCTTGGGTATCGGCGCAGGTAAGGCAGCCCTACTTCAATCTTATCATCAAAGACACGTGCTCATCGATCACAGAATATCCGCTCAGCGCTTGTAAACCAGCTCATGTCGCTGTCAGTACCTACCTAGCTAACCTATGCCGTGTCAGGTATTGCCGCAGAATGGTCCTCCACCAAGTCGAGAGGTCGATTGATGAGCGCAGTCTTCTTCATGCAGCCCCTAGGTCAGCTTTGCGCGTATGGGGCTGGCCTAACAGCTCTCCGGATATTTGGCACGTCACCAGTAGAAATAGACAAGCTCTGGCGATACGTCATTGGGATTGGCGCCTTTCCGACTCTTCTAGCCTTGGGTTTCCGAATCTACATGCCCGAGTCTGGTCGATACACCTTCGACGTACGCCGAAGTATCCCAAAGGATGACTCTTACATGGCGAATGGGAGAGTCAGCGGGACCACAGGGGAGAGAGATGCGGTGCATGATGCTAGCTGGGAGAATTTCCATCTTGGCGAGCTCTGGACATACATTTGGCGCGAAGGCCATTGGATATACCTCTTTGGAACGTGCGCGTGTTGGTTCCTGCTCGACTTTGCTTTCTGTCAGTCCCTACGCACCTCCAAGTCCTCGTCGCCAACACTGCTGACCTTTGTTCTCTCTCGTAGATGGCATGGGCTTCAATAACCCATCCACGCTCGCGAAGCTATGGACCAATCAGGACATACAATTCTCCTCCAATTCGCCATGGTGGTTGAATTCTTCATCGATTGTCAATGCAACCATTGACGGAGTTGCAGTAGTCAACGGAACTGTCACGGCGGCTACCATGGTAGATGGGGTCAACTACACAGCCGGCAGCGTCGCCGGCCCTCTTATCCACCCAGTGCTGGAAGCCAACATACTGCACGCTATCTATACCGTGTCGATCGCGTCAATCCTTGGATCCATACTCATGATTGCGACGATCAATCGCTTCGATCGCAAAGACATGCTGACCGTCACCTTCTTCGCCATCGGCATCCTTCTCATCATTGTCGCATCGAGCTTCGCGGCACTCTTCCACCACGAGTCGCTCTACGTGCTCTTGATTGTATTCTGGGCCGTGATCTCATTTCTGTTCAGCTTTGGCCCGAATACTCTGACCTTCATCGTAAGTATATGGAGGCAACCTGATCTGGGCGACCACCTGTCCATTCGGACTGACCGATCTCTTTAGATACCAGCAGAAGTCTTTCCAACCAAATACCGCTGTTCGTTCTACGGCATCGCCGCGGCTTCCGGCAAATCGGGCGCTCTTTTCGTCCAGATCATCATCTCGAAGGTTTCTCAGACTGGAAAACCGAACTCGCTTAGGCTCCGCTGGCTCTTGCAGGTGAGGTCGACACAAGGGCCGTGACCCGGTAACGTGCCACACAAACGCTACGTGTGCTACCTTAGACGCAGGTCCGATCCGTAACGCCGGAGCGGGGCGACAATCGGGCTTGTCATCTACGTCCGGGCCGGGGGCTCGGCCTACCTAGCACATAGCAACTGTGCAACCAGTTGGTCCGGCCGGGCTGTTCAACGGCCATCTTGTGATCTGGGTCCCAACGAGACCACGTGTTCCACGTGGCGAGTAGTCCGCAAACCACACATTCGCGGCGCCCGCTACGTCCGGCTGTGCGGGGCAAGAGGAACCTTAGCTGAAGGCGGAGTCTTCCGGGGACCGCCAGGATGTATGCAAGAGAATTGTGAAAAGTCAAGATGCGAATGCGAGGGCGAGGGCGGGAGTAGGTCCGGCCGATCCGAGACCACCCAGCAGCCCAATCAAATGGCAGAAGGGCGGCCAAACATGGGGCGGACGCTCGTCGCACGCCGAGTCCCACCAGGATGAAAGCTGGGGCGTGAATCCAAGACCGGGGGCATGAAAGACTTGATGATCGACCATCAAAATTTGAAGCGAAGTGCGGATTCTGCGGAATGACGTGATGTTATGCAAGCATAATCGGGTACGGGAGAGGGATGGGAACGGGGTGCGGTGTTCGGACGAGAGATAGCGCCGTCCGGCTCAGCTTCTGACCAATCGTACTCGCTTACGCTTTGACTTCGCGCCAATCGTCATGGGGTTGCGCATAGCACGGGAACGGAGATTGGTTGGATCTCGCGATAGAAAAGCGTTGTCGCGCCGCGGCTTTCACTTGCTGCTAGTTTGCGACGTTTACGACCATTCCTGGAATCTTTAATTTCAACGGGGCCGGGTGTGAAGGCTTGTCGACAGGTCATCCATCCATCAAGAGAGGGATAGACGAAGTACAGAACGGAGAACAAGAGAAGGATCACAGAAGAAGCAAGAGAAGCCGGCCAGCGGGACAACGGATCATCAGTCGCATCAACGGATGAGATAACCCATACCACACGGCAAACGAGAAGGAGACAGTTGAGTCGCGCACATGGCGGACAAGGACGTGGAAGGCGGGAAACAACCCAATTCATCCCACTGCACGATCCCACATTATCGACAAGGTAATATAAACTTCACAACCCCTCCCTTCCTGTAAGACTAATACGTTCTACAGTCCTCGACCAAGGCGGCGTAACCCCCGACGTCGAAAACTGGGACTACGATGGCAGCGGCACAGAAGAGGACCCGTACGTCGTCGTCTGGATCGACAACGACCCTCGAAACCCGATGCATTACAGCCCGGCGAAGAAATGGAGTCTTACGATGTTGGTGGCCATGTCGACGCTTGCTGTGGCGTTTGTCTCGTCGGCTTATTCGGGGAGTGCAGAACAGGTGATTCGGGAGTTTGGATGCAGTCAGGAAGTGTTTGTCCTGGGCATTTCGCTCTTCGTGTTGGGCTTTGCCATTGGGCCATTACTGTGAGTATCGAACTCATTATTCTTGGAGGAAAGGAGGCATGGTGTGCTGACGAGGGATATGATAGGTGGGCGCCGTTTTCGGAGCTTTTCGGACGACAGGTCTTGTTTTTCGGAACGTCGTTAGGCCTTACGGCTTTCAATGCTGGAGCTGCTGGATCGCAGAATATTTGGACGCTCATCATTTTGAGGTTCTTTTCTGGTGCTATTGGATCTAGCCCGCTCACCAATGCTGGAGGTGTCATTGCCGACATGTTCCCGGCCAAGCAGAGAGGTCTCGCCATGTCCCTTTTCGCCGCTGCACCCTTCATGGGTCCGGTCTTGGGTCCGATCGCGGGTGGCTTCATTGGCGAGACCGTCGGCTGGCGATGGAACGAAGGTGTCATGTCCATCTTCACTGGAGTTCTTTGGGTCCTTACAACGCTTTTCCTGCCGGAGACGTACCCACCGGTCATTCTGCGAAAGCGAGCGGAGAAGCTCTCCCAGATGACTGGAAAGGTCTACAAGACACAGGGCGAGATTCGACAGGGAGCGACCAATGTTGCCGAGCTCTTCAAGACCTCTCTGTCCCGGCCATGGATTCTGCTTTTCAAGGAACCAATCGTCTTTCTCCTGTCCATCTATATGGCCATCATCTACGGAACGCTCTACATGTGCTTCAGCGCCTTCCCCATCGTCTTCCAAGAAAAACGAGGTTGGAGTGCCGGGATCGGCGGTCTGGCTTTCCTCGGCGTCGCAGTTGGTATGCTCCTCGCAGTCGCCTATTCCGTCTACGCAAACAAACGCTACAGCAAAATCTCCGACGAATATGACGGCTTCGCGCCTCCTGAAGCACGACTCCCACTCTGCATGGTTGGCTCTGTCGCTGTTCCTATTAGTCTGATCTGGTTCGCCTGGACAAATTATCCTTCGATCCAATTCATGGTGCCCATCATCGCCCTCGCACCTTTTGGCTTCGGAATGGTTCTCATCTTCCTCGGAATCATGAACTACCTCATTGATTCCTACACCATTTTCGCTGCCTCTGTGCTCGCAGCCAACTCCGTCCTGCGTTCGGTTTTTGGCGCCGTTTTCCCGCTCTTCACGACGCAAATGTACGACGGCCTCGGGATCCACTGGGCGACCATGATTCCTGGCTTCCTCGCTCTCATCTGTGTGCCCTTCCCCTTCCTGTTCTACAAATACGGCCCCGCAATCCGCGCGAAATGCAAGTACGCCGCCGAATCCGAAGCGTTCATGCGACAAATGCAAAACCAGATGAAGGGCTCCGGTTCCGACGACGACGACGACGAAGACAATGATTCCGAATTCGCTACTCCCATGGATGCCGCCGAGGCCGCCGATGAAGAGAAGCCCCATCATAAGCACCACGGCGAACATCCCACCGAGCCCGTAGAGGAAGTCGAACGTCAACCTTCTCTCACCGAGTCCGAGAAGGCAGAGGATGGATACCGCCGTTTTGCGCCGATTCACGCTACCAGGAGCAAGCAGACGGCGAGAAGCCAGAGGAGTCAGAGGAGTCAGAACCACTATTACTATGACGAGAGTCCCTTTGATCTCGATCGCGTCAATACGATGGATAGCTTCAAGTCGAATACGATTGCGAATCAGAGCAAAGAATTGCGGAGCGGTCTGAGGGGCGGTTCGAGGCGAGAATCGCGGGCGAGTTCGCGGAGTCGGACGTGAATTGTGTGTGATGCACAGCATGAGTTGCAGTAGCAAGCAAGGCGTTTAAAATGGGAAAGGAATGATCAAGATTTAAGATTTATTAATTGTTTAGATTTAGTGCGCATGATATCCACCAGATTTGAGAGGGATGAACTTCCCTGATGGCTACAGTTCTGTGCTGGCTGCTACAGTTCTGTGCTGGCTCTTCTGGTGACGGTAGAAATGTCCCAGCCACACGAGCTATATTTCTATCATCTTGCTCTCGGAGCGAACCGAACGGATGTGCCCTGAGGTGAGGCTCATGAGCTAAGAAAGTTGCTAGAGAACATCTTCCCAGAGGAAGTCTCGAGGTGTGGATATCAGACCGACCTAGAGCCTAACCATTTCTTTCACATCGTCGCGTTTACTCTGTATTCCCTGCACTCGAGTCTGGATCCAGAAGCGACTCGCTCATTCCAATGCTCTACGAACGCACAACCCAACTCTCCACCTCCTAGAGCATTTCCCCTCCCTCATATCCCCTCAGCCCCCTTACTCCAAAATGCTAACATTCTGCCCATGTCCATAGAACCTGACCACCCCGTCCTCCTCATTTCCCCAACCCGATGATGCGTAAAGAACACACCCCGTTCATATCCCCCTGCGCGCCAAAACGTGTAGGTAGCAGTAACATGCTCGCCAAATTGCATCATCTCGGCCGCCAAAACGTCAAGGGGGGGCTCTCTCTCGCTCGCGCTTCGCGGAAATTCTGAATGCTGGCGATGTTCCGACGCGCGGAGGAGGAGGAGGAAAGTCAAGACACACCTCAGGTTTTCCTTCCTTGGGGGTTGACGAAGGTCGTGGTTCCGCAATATTTTTCTTTCGAAAAACGGCGCGGAAGAAGACCGAACTTACTTGGAGTTGCACTGGGGGGGCACGGTAGGTTTTTTACTGATGCTGGCGATCTCTGCCGTATTAGAGTTGGCAGTCTGAGCGGTGCATCAGGAGACGACTAATAAGTACACGCACCTTTGTTTGGCGTGAGAGTCAAGTCAAGTCGAGGATTTTGTATCGTAGAGCTTCTTACGGTAGGGTCTCCAAGAAGGGCACACGCATGGCCGTGGCGGGGAGAATGGTTGGTTGTTGCCTCATGTGGAAGATTTTTTTTGTGGCGGACATGACGAGAATTTGTATTTCCCGTGCCAAGACGCTACGTCTTTGGCGGTAGAGCTCGAGTGAATGAATGTTTAGCCCCTACTACGCAATCTCTACCTCCTTCTTAGGACGCGCTTCGTGACTTTTCCTCCTACACTCGCTTTTTCTAGATTCGGTTAGGTATATAGAGCCTACTAGACTTCCTCTTACCCCTTAGTCGAGGTAGTATATATTAAGAACCAGATATATACATTCATAACTCTACGAGATCTCTCCTTAAGAAAAAAGCTTACTACTAAACAATCTCCAAGTTTTTTTTAAATTATTAGACAAAGTATTCACTATTTAACTGTAGTAAAGTAGGAGATTTGTAATCCTAGATCGCTCGATTACGTAGTCGAACAGCTTCGCGGGTAAATCTTAGGCCTACGTAACGAGGAGTTCTATATAATTTTCTAGCGCGGGGAGAGGAGGTAGGCTTACATCTCTACTAAGATTCAAACACGCCGTGTGAAGCCTGCGGTACGCCACAATAATTCGGATGACGTTGGAATGTCGGTTTATGTTCACGTTCTTTCGGCGCCTCCTCCAGTGACTTGTTGTGGTGCTGATATAGGACGGACAGTGCACGGACCGCCAGGTCACATGCACAGGCTCGTAGACCACACAATACACACTACACAAACGGGACATGGCATCTCCGTCCGACAGGCGAAAATTAAAACAAAAACGAAAAACCGAGAGCAGAGATGCAAGCAAGCAAAATCCCATCCCATCCCATCTCATCTAATCTTATCACCGAATAATACACACTTTCTACATACCCTACTCTCTTGCTTCACCCCTGATGGCTATACCTGTACCAGACCAGCCTCTGCGATCCCAGACTGGTGCCGCTTGTATATACATCCCGTGGGGGGGGGGGGGGGGGGGGGCCCCCCACAGCATGACAACACCAACAACCTCACCCCTCATCCGGAAGCCAACCAACCAGCTCACCTCCTACCTCCCAAACCACTCTCCTCTCCTCCCACACCACCACCACCACCACCCAAAAAAAAAACCTTAGACAGCAAAAACATCTAATATCCCTTTCATCGCCGCCCCCCTCCGCCACCACCACCACCTCCAACAACAACAACAACCTTCTTCCGCCCCCCGGCACCGCCCGTGGCACGAGATCGCGACATCGCCGGCTCCGGCTCCTCATAGCAATGCGCGCATTCCCGATCCATCTGCACCGTAGCCCAGATGTCGCCCTGTTTATGATTCCCGCCGCCGCCGCAGGGCTTCTGTAGTAGGGCGGCGGGCGGGCAGAAGGCCGCGAAGACGGTGCGGACGTGCCCGCAGGGGTGCGAGTGGGCGTAGTATTTGCACATTTTTGGTTATTTTTTTGTCGGGGGGATGAAGAGGGGTTGTTTAGGGGGAAGGGCTGAGGAGTCGTCGGGAGTTTGGTGAAGAAGAAGAAGTTATATTTTGCTTTTGCTTTTGCTGCTGTTGATGTTTTAGTTTTTAGCTTTATACAGTATCGCATCGCATCGTATCGCATTGCATTGTAACCGGAAGAGGCGGGTTGACTTACAAGTCTGACAAGTCTTGACAGAATCTCGATTCCTTCACTGCGACAAGACAGGACAAGGCCAAATGATTGAATGAATGAGAACTCTTCTTCGGAATCGCTGTGGCAAACGGTGAGCGATTCGATCTGACATCCTGAAAAGATACACATACCTTTGACCTGATCTGATCTGAAAAGCACCTCCTCCAGGGCTCGACTCGACTCAATCAATCAAGCTTCGAGGACGACTTATTCAAACGGGAGGGAGACACTTGGATGGAATTGGAAGAAGGAATGGAATAGAGTGAATGAGCGAGTGAGCGTGCCGAGTAGAAGAAAAAAAGACGACGACAAGAGCTGGTCCTGCTGGCTGGCTGGATTGTGTTGCGGTATCTCGCTGGTCGCTGTGTTGATGGAATGGCCAGCAGAATCACGATAGACTGCCTCTGCCATACTTATAGACCACCTCGACTCTCATCCATCCTTCCAGTCTTCCAAAACCCCTGGCTCTCGTCCTCGTCCTCCATCAATCACGCACACAGTCACACACACACACACACACACACACACACACACACACACACACACACACACACACACACACACACACACACACACACACACACACACACACACACACACACACACACACACACACACACACACACACACACACACACACACACACACACCAAAAAAAAAGGGGCGCCCTGGTATACCACGACCCACCAGAGAGAGAGAGAGCCAAGGCATGGATGCACCCATCCGTCGCGGAAGGCGGGCTCCTACCGTCGAACATGCTCGTCGAACACACCGTCATCGGGCTCGAGGTCTCTCGCCGGCCAACCAGATCGCTTGCGCGGCATGCATGACAAAAGTCCTCCCTCGCCCGTCGTGCACCGCGGACGAGTTCCTGTTCCTGATGAGAGACAGACGGTGGCATCCCGGTCCGTGGTATGGCATGCCATGCCGTGGCCCACGCAAACACTCGGCCTTTCTTTCGCCCCGAACGGCAAGGCGCAGCGCATCGCATTCGTATCGCAACACCGTCCGATCGCCTGGTCTGTCGAATGCCAGCCTCGCGACGGATGCATCGATCCGGTCGGCATCTGGCATGGGTAGGACGGACGGAAGCCCGCATGGAGAGTCATGGTAGGGCTGAAGCGGTGACAGAAACCACCAACCAACCAACCCCATTTGACAAATTTCTTCAGCCTTGCGCATGTGTGGGAGACGCGCCAAGAGTAACCCAATAGGCAATCTCTGCGCCTTCTCATCCTATGCCCCGAGCCGTGCGTGTTCCATGTCCTCTGTTGACAGTTATTCGCGTTTGTTAAACTTGAGACTTTGTTTTCGTAGGGTTCCATGGGCTGGGATAGATTGCTTTTGATGCGAGAGAGGATCGGAGTCCGACGAGTTTGCTTGTTTGGTTTCATTTCCAGGGGTAAGATGAAGGACAGACATCGTACTCAATACTGGCTCGAAAGTGCGATGTGCGGTCGGCAGTGTGCGAAGGGAAAGTTGGCCAATAATGCCTTGCTGGTCCCCAACACACCACACGATGACGACGGTTGCAGTATGTACCTTGGGTAAGTAGCATGTACCTTGGGAAAGTAGAATGTGGAGGTGTCGGGAACTGCTGCAGGGCCATAGTGTGGTGGAAGGGTGATGGATGACAGGCGTTGATCCCTCTGACCAAGCCCCAGGACAACGCATTCGTCTCATTACCCACGACGGACTCATGATACGTGTCTGCGAGCTTCTCCTGAAGGGCATTGCGATGGATGGAATCGCTGGCAGTGTTGAATTCTGTCAGCAATCGATAGCATCACGTGGCAGGCCGGCAGGCAGCCAATCAGCATCGAGTCTTGACCGCCATTTGGATTTGTGTTTGGTGAAGGGGCTCAGACCACCTATATGTTAGCAGATGGAGCGGACTCATGCGGGAGGGAGCATGTGAGCATGTGAGTAGTGCCCGTCGCAACGAAGAGGCTGGTTGCCGAGGGGTTAATTTGGAGTCAATTGCCTGGTGGAATCCGCTCGCCGGGTTGCCGTCACCCAATGGGCCCGATCGCACGTACGCGTACGTAGTGTCGATGTAAGCAGCCGCGATGTGATGTTGCTTCGTTCGGAGTCGGGAGGACGCGATGCGCCGCTCTCTCAGGAGAGGAGGAGTTGATGTGAGCAGCAGGTGTAGGAATGGGGCAGGCGGTAGAGGGCAAGAATAATGGCATGGCCGAGTGATGACGGGAGTTAAGGTTGGTGGAGGTGGAGATGGAAGAAGATGCAGACGGGATGGGATGTATGGAAGAGGACGCTAGCCAGGAGGGGGATGGTGGCCGGGCGGACGGGAAGGATTTGGACGATTGTGATGCCAACGCATCATCTCATCACTTGATTGATGCTGGAGCAAGCGCATCCATACCATACCGTTCCAGTACTTACTGAGTATCTGCTCGGCTTGCACAGTACAGGGAGAGAGTCCTGCACAATGCTTGGGGACAGAGTTGGGCGGGGAATGGCGGTGCTGCAGGCCATGCAATAATAATAATAACAGGTGCGTTGTTGTGTGCTGCGTGTACTGCGTGTACTGCTGGTGCATGCAGATGGGAAGGGAAGGGAAGGGAAGGGAAGGGAAGGGAAGGGCCAGGTCTGCGGTGCCACGTCTGCAGCAGCTCCACTGCGCATCTGCACGTTGCCGGCAGTAGTGCTCAGTAGCAGTGCAGGATAACGCAGTGCAGTGCAGTGCAGGATAGTGCAGTGTGCAATGCAATGCAGCCGAGCCTCTCCCAGCTCTCCCACTCTCTGCTGCTGCTGCTGCTGCTGCTGCTGCTGCTGCTGCTTCTTTCCCTCTCTGCACCGCGAGCCCGGACTGCGGCATCGACGGCATCGACGGCATCGACGGCATCGACGACATTGACGGCCTGATTTTGTGCTGGCGTGGGAGGAATTGGCGTTGTCCTACTAATAATCAGAGAGAGAGGAATTGGCAAGGAAACGAACGACACTACCACCCTATCCCGCCGAGACATTATTGCGGCGGCCACGGCACGGGCACGAGCACGAGCACGCAGCGACCGAGAGCGAGAGCGCGCGCACCAAGCCGGGGTCCGACTTCGAAATTCGAATCGAGGAAGCAATTCCAAGTCGCCATTCCAGTCGCTCTTCCAGTCAGAAAGAGCCTTCCAAGCTATCGAGATATTGCTCGAGTCAGATTCTTATTTCCCGGCAATGCTAATGCTCCTGCCCGCAAGCAGCCACACAGCCAGCCGAGAGACGACACCACCATTGCCGGTGAGGTGACGCTGGTACTACTTGTCAAATCACGAGCTGCCGTCTGGCCAGGCCCAGGCCCAGGCCCAAAACTCACGTGTCTGCATATACTGTAGTAATAGTAGACTGTAATACCGAGTAGGTAGGCATTGCTCACGTCCCATCTGGTCCTGCCACCACCACAACTACATGTACGACCACGACGACTGATGCCGGAGATAGTCTCCCCGACCAACACTCCCCGCCGGCAAAGGAAGGAGGGTGAGAGACGCCGACCATCACCATCAGAATCAGACGCCTCGGACCAGGCCGGTCCATGGCCGTGTCTCAGATCGAGGAGAAGATCTTGGGTCGCCTCGCCAGACAGACTGCCCCATCCAACGCCCTCCTCTCCGCATCCCTCTACCAAGTCCTCGGCCTCTCCATCCTCCTGTCCCGGAAGCTGTATCGGGCCCGCAGACTCCGCAAGCTCGACATCACCCGCGACACCAAATCCCTCGAGCTGTACCATCACATCATCTGGCTCGCGCGGGAAGGTCTGTCCATCACCGAGGTCTACATCCTACCTTACTGTCAAGATGGACAGCTGGGCCCCGAATGCCGCGTCATGGCCGCAAAGCTCCGCGCTTCCCTCTACCACGTCTTCTGTCTCTTCCACAACCACCCTCCCCTCAGCCAACTCACCGGCCGCTCACCGGCCTCACCGGCTCCGCCCTCGAGCGAGACCACGCCGAGAGCCGCGCGAGACGCGAGGGGCTCGCCGAAGCAAGAAAAGGAAAAGGAAAAGGAGAACGGGGGGGACGGCAGACGCCGCACTGGCAAACCCGCCCTCCGCGACCCCATCCCCTCCACGACATCGGATGCCTCCTACGTGACGAACCCCTTCGCCGCGGGCCCACCAGCATCCTTCTCCACCCCTCCCCCGCCGGGCCTCTGGATCTCCTCCTCCTCCTCCGGCTTCCCGGGCGACACGCGCAAGACTCCCTCCCGACCCCCCGGCCTGGCCCCCATCACCATCCGGGCGCCCCAAGCCGCGGCCTCCTACCTCTTACCCCCGCTCAACTTCCTCCCCATGGCGCGCGAGCACTTCGCCTCGGCCCACCACCTCGCCACCCGCCTCCTGCTCCCCACCCACGCCCTCCGCCTTTCCGTCGCCCTGGAACACGCCGCGTTCCTCTGGGACTGCGCCAGGGAGCACGACCACGCGCGCAAACTCGCCCGGAGATCCATCCGCGACGTCTACGCTTCCCCTGACGGGCTCGACGACGACGAATTCGCCGACGCTTCCGCTCTTGTTCAAGCCCTCGGCGGTCTTGTTGTTCGGCGTTCCCCCCCTTCTTCCCATGCCCACTCCCACTCTCACTCTCGGGATTCCACCGCCACCCTACGCCCGGGACCCAGCCCACCGACCCTAACCCCTCCTCAACCCCCCCTCGCCGTTTTCAGCAGCCCAGGGGAGTCTCACATCCCACGCGTCATGCAACAACCACCATCACAACCACCACCACAACAGCCCAACGGAACGGCATCGAAGACGGGACCGGTAACAGGACCAGCATCCCCCGAACGACTCTCCACCGTCCCGGAAGAGGAGAATAATTCCCTCTCCCGCGCTCCCACTTCCACTTCTCGTTCCCGCCTCAGTAATAATCCATCTTTCGGCCAACAACAACAACAACAACAACAACCACCACCACCACCACCACCACCACCACCAAGGAGAGCGTCTTCGGCCTCCTCGTCGCAGGCCTCCGACAAAGCCAGCAAGCGCAGACTCGTCGAGCAAGCCGAGGAGCGCGTGCGCAGTCGTCAGGGGAGTGCCACTGGGAGTCAGGGAGGTATACAACAAACTCCGCATAGCCGTCAGACAACTCCAGCAGAAGGGTACGTCCGCCGGAAGAGTCATGGAAGAAGGGGCAGTCGATGATTAAGAAAAGACGTTTTTGTGTGTCAGATATAAAAATTCCCCGCCGCGACAGCCTTCGAGATATCTAGGTAACAGCCCTCGAGCGAGTCCCCAGCGTGACCTGGCGGCTACTCTCCGCCCTCTGCCGCAGGCCCCTTTTCTCTCTCCATCGCCCACCACCATTCCATCCGATGTCAGGAAGAAGGAAGGCACAGCGGGATCCAGACACGCCCGTCGCCGCCGTGAGCGAGGCCAACATCGAAATCAACCAATTTCCGCACATCCACCATCGAACTCTCCCACACAAATACAGAGAATCATACGCGAACCGATACCTCCCGCTCACGCGGACGACCGAAGAGAAGCAATCCTCCGAACCCTTCAGATCCTCTCCGCTGTATCCCGGGCTTCATCCCTCCCCTAATGGAAAGGACGTGCGAATAGTTCGGCAATCATTCGAGCCCAGACGGGAGCCATGAGCTGCGAGCTGCTTGACGGTGTGTCTGGGGCGGGAGGTTCGCCAGTCTCAGTACTCGCCGCGGTTGTTGTCTCTGTCGTGGTGGATGACTGATCTTCAGTTGTAGCTGTCGAGGTGGATGATTGATCTTCCGTTGTCGCCGTCGTGATGGGTGCTTCGATTCCAGGAAGTGCCACGGCTGCAGTAGGAAGCGTCACGGCTGCCGTCACCGTCGCGATGGATGCTGGATTTCCAGGAAGCGTCACGGCTGCCGTCACTGTCGCCATGGATGCTACATTTCCAGAAAGCGCCACGGCTGCCGTCACTGTCGCAATGGATGCTGCAATTCCAGGAGGTGCCACGGCTGTCGTCACTGTCGCGATGGACGCTACATTTCCAGGAGGCGTCACGGCTGTCGTCACTGTCGCGATGGATGCTGCATTCCCAGGAACCGTCACAACTGCCGTCACTGTCACGATGGAGGCTGCATTCCCAGGAGGCGCCACGATTGTGGTGACTTTCGCGGTGGATGCTGCATGTGCGGGAACCGCCACGGTCGCCGTCACTGTCGCGGTGAATGCTGCATGTGTCAATGTCGCGGTGGATACCGCATTTGTCATTGTCGTGGTGGATGCCGCATGCCCAGGAGCCGCCACGGTTGTCGTCACAGTCCCGGTGGATGCTGCATTTCCGGTCACCGTCAACGTAGTACCGTAGTTCTTGGGCGAAGACGGCGATGGAGATGATGTTTGACTGCCATATCCAGGAACCGTGACTGTCAAGGTTGGCCCGGCAGGTGGAGACGAGTTGGCCGTTATGGTCTGCGTGGCTATCGATGGCACAACAAAGGAGTTGCTGCTTGGCACAGTCGCTGGAGTAGGAATCGTTATCGCATGGATGACTGTCTGCAGAACCGTACTGACGGGGCCAAGTACCACAGAAGAGGCGATCATAGTGGTCTGCGTAATCACCGAGGAAGGAGCTGGCGGGCTGCTGCTCGACCGCGAAATCGGTCCAGTGATGGTCATAGCAGAGACAACAGTTTGGAAGATCGTGCTAACGGGCCCAATAAGCGGCGGCACTCCCCCCGAGTAGAGATTGGGGGAGAAGCTGAAAACAGCACCAGCAGTGCTTGGCTGGGAGCTGCTTGGTGGTGTGCTTGGTGCAGCCGACGATGCAGGTCCGCCATTTCCAGGAGCCGCCACGGTTGTTGTCACTGTTACGGTGGATGGTCCATTTCCATTGCCACCAGCGCCAGCGGTGTTCGGTTTGGAACTGCCCGGAGGGGGATTCTACGCCCCTGATGCTGGAGCTCCGCCATTGACAGGTGCCGTCACGATTTGTGTGACAGTCACGACGGAACCTCCATTTCCACTCCCATTCGGATTCCCGCCACTTCCACTGCTTCCAGCGCCGGAACCTGATGCTTGTCCAGATGGTGATCCGCCATTAGAGCCGGGGTTGCCAGATCCAGAACCACTCGACCCTGAACTGCCACTTGATCCAGAAGCACCATTCGATCCCGAGCTGCCGCTTGAGCCTGCGCCAGAACCAGCATTCGACCCGGGTGAACCGGTCGCACCAGAACCACCACCCGCACTCGAACTTGAACTCGAACAAACATACATGCTGTTCAAAGTGAAATTCGCACATGTAATGGCGGTCTTGTTGGCAAAGTGCACGACCAGAGAGCGCATGGCGACAGACGGGCTCTTCGGGTCCGGGAAGCTCTGGTTCTGAACGGAGATGTAGGCGTCTTGGTAGCTACGAGTTCACCATTAGCATCGGAAATCTCGTAATTCAGACCGCAAAGATTGCATCGTACCTGGCCGAGAAAATCGTATCAGAAATCTCCCCATGCTTGCCCGAAAGATCGCCGACCTCGCACGACGCTGGATCAGTCGCATTGCAGCCCGTGCCGTTGTTCATGAACGGATCAAGATGGCCGCCGGCGCTCGAGCAAGCGCCAGTGGCGTCGAGGTACCGCTTATGTATATGGTAGACTGGGAGATCCGGCGTCAGCACGTGACAACCTTGAAGAATAGATGTACTCTTTTGTTTGTTTGACTCACGGAAAGGCCCTCCCTCGGTCGGCAAGCCGGCGATGCGGACCTGGACCTCGACGCCTTCTTCGCCGCCGCCCGCACAGCCGGAGCTGATCGTGACCGAGCCCGTGGTGCTCGTGGTCCCATTCGGGAGAGTCGCGACATACTCGACGTCCGGCGGGTTGTCGGTGACTTGTGGAGCGCGATTGGCCAGGGCGGCAAGAGGAAGAAGGATGGCGAGGATGGTAGTAGATGCACGCATGTTTTCCGAGCTTCAAAGTATCGGAATCGGTATCGATATGTCTTCGAGGGGCGTGGCGTGGTCGTGTCGTGTAGGTGTTTATCCCCGAGGTGATACCCCCGAAGGAAAGGAAAAGAAGAAAAGGTCTGTAAGGTAGATTTCGAATGCGAAGAATGAGGTGATGTCAGAAGGTCAGTCAACAACAGACGGCCGGGGAGGCTGCTGTGCTGGAAAACAGGCGTGCGGGAATCGAGGTGCGTGCGCCTCCAGTTGGAACGAAACGATACACGTGATAGGCGCGTGTGAATGGAGGATGGATGGATGGATGGAATGGAATAGATGGAATAGACGCGGTACAAGGAGGAGGTGGTAGTGGTGATGAAAGATGAAGAGAGAGAGAGAGAGAGAGAGGGCGGGCGTCGAAGGATGGATGGATGGCGGGTGATGTTGATGGCGATGGCGATGGCGATAGTGGTGGAGAGGGAGGGACCAGACGAGAGGAAGCTGAGTCCGGTCGAGGTGTCCAATGCAGATACCAACACGCGCGCGCGCCTTCCGCAGATTTGTCCGTAGCGCAGGAACGAGGAGGAGGAAGTGGAAGTTGCGGAAGTTGAGGTGGGCAAGTGACACCCACATCGAATCATATTTCCCAAAAGGGAAGGAGCGCTTGGCGATATCACAAGCCTGGGACTGGGAACGTCGTGAAGCCTGGGAACATCTCCAGCAATCACAGCCATCTTCGAATTCGATTCATCTCCTGCGAATGTTTCTGTCTTGATAAACCGGCTGTCGTTTCTCGATTCTTTCCAAACCTTCCTCATTGCTCATTCCTCGTCCTCTTCAGAGCATGGAAAACCTCCTCTCGCCTCTCATATCAAACTTTCTTCAAGACTCTCTCGACCGTAGTAAAGACCCTGTTCCCAGTCATTGTACGACTCCTCCAACACCACGCTGTACAAGTTTAACGCCAAACTCCCTCGCTCCTTTTGAAAAAGAAAACCCCTGCCCATGTCTTACAGCCGTGAGATCCCACCGGCCTCATTTCCAAAGGATGCCTCCAACTCCTCGAGACGCGATCTTCACTGAGCATGATACAGGAGATGCCTCGTAATGAGATCGACCTGGTCTATAAGCAGATTCAATCAGCACACCCGTCGGTCAAGACCTTCAGAAGGTGGGATTTTGCGTCTGCTTGGGAGTAATGGCTGCAAGAGTATGCGAGATCATACTCTGAATGTCTTCCATTCCGTCCGTCTCCAGCGAATGCATCAGTTCTTCCTGCTGCATCTGGTTGAGTCCGCTTCCGAACACGCCAGTGTCCATGTCCCAGTACTGTGGCATGTACGGTTGTTCGCCTTGGCTAGCGGGATCGAATGTGCCGGGGAATGGGTACGCCGAATGGTTCGGGTCGAATGCTTGATTCGCGTACGCATCCATCGGC
Source organism: Lecanosticta acicola (assembly GCA_963674455.1). NCBI lineage: Eukaryota > Fungi > Ascomycota > Dothideomycetes > Mycosphaerellales > Mycosphaerellaceae > Lecanosticta > Lecanosticta acicola. The sequence goes on along the minus strand of CAVMBE010000016.1, from coordinate 59,018 downwards.
TGCATTGGCGCTTGTGCGAACGTCATGGGTGCTTGCTGCGCCGCCGTCCAGCCAGGAACGGTCAGGTCAGGCGTGAATTCCGGAAGCGCATTGAATTGTGCGCCGGTGCCGTATCGCATGTGTTGTGATGAGGAATAGTGATGCATGTTTCGTAGTGTCGGGACAGATTCCGAGCTGCTCTGCCTGTGACCCGTCGTTTGCAGCGCCGGAGGCGTCTGTTCCAAGTCAGCAAGTGCGGCCACCCATCGCGACTACAACGCATACCTGAGCACTGGAGCGTCCACCGGATTCGCTACGATACGGCAATGGAGGCGGCTCCTCAACGCTGCGTCGAGATCGCTGATTGATGTATCCCGAGGGAGCGTTGAGTCTCTCCGGCGGAGTTGCGACAGACTGGCTACTAGCAGTCGCCGGACTTGCCGCGCTAGAGCGACCATCGGGAAACGTGGAACCAGGCGAATACGTGTCCGAAGGGGTGTTTGCTGATATAGGCACGTCGGAATCCTGGAAGATGTCAGTGTTTTGTAGCCCCGGATAAGCGACTTCGAGGGGGTTGGTGGAATGAAGACCCAATGAATGACACGACAAGGGCGCCCCTACCTTTTCATAGATCTTCATGATGGCGACAATAAGATTGCGGTAAAGCTCAACCGCAGATGCGACGCCTGGCCATCGGTTCGAAGCAAGTTGGATGCTCTCCATGGCCATGTCAAAGTGCTTCTCCACATCTTGGCGTTTATGTCTCCGCCGGACCTCTATATAGCTGAGTGACCACAGCATAGTGTTGATGGCCATGAAAAGCGATTGCGTGAAGATCCAAGTCAAGTCCACGTTCCCTCTGCTGATCTGCTCCCGGTGCATGTAGATGTTGTACTCGCACGCGTCGAAGCACTTCAGAGCTGCCTGCAGACTTGGTCGCGGTACTTGCGGAGAAGGCCGGTAGAGAAAGACGATTATGGTGTTGTACCGGCCAATGAACCAGACCTTGTCGAGTCCGGCGCCTTCGTCCTGGGAAGGAGACGCGTCTCGCCAAGCTGCCAGCTTCGCGTCCATTTGTTGGAACCACGGGTCGCTGTCGTCTTTCGGCTCTGTTCTCTTACGCTGGTACAGCTTTCGCCTGATCTCGAGCTGCAATAGTCGCATCTTGAAAAAGTGTATTGCGACCCACTTCTTCAGCGTAGGCCGTGGAGCTGTCGGATCGATTCCCTCGGGAGTAATGTACCGGTCGTCACATGTCTCGAACCAGCCCACGTCGATATGCTCTTGTAACGTTGCCAGCATGGAAGGTCGCCCAATCGAATGCGCCAGTCCCCAGTCCATGACCATTACGCACCAGAAGAGTCTTCGACGCATGTCCACTTCGAGATAATCAACAGAGCCATTTGCACGCCCGCGTGTAATGGTCTTCTCCTCATTCAAGCCAAGCGCTTGTGCAAGCCGCACCGCGATCCCTACGACATAGTAGATGGCCGTGCGTGTGGGAGTCAGCATGGAGTACTCGGCCATGAGAGCGAAGCACTGGAGTGTTTTGAGGTCCATGGGACGTACTACTGGCTCTAGGTGTTTCAGAGCCGCAAGATAATAGCTGTCTGCCAAGCCTGCGTACTGCGTGTCCATCTTCTGCAGGCTGATCGCAATGACCATTCGACAGACGAAATTCTGGTATGGGGTCGCTTCTGCCTGATTGAGGTAGACGGCATCCACGTCCCTGTCCAATGTTGGCTCGTGCAGAGCGGGATACAATGGTTGGGTCTTCAATTTGTAGAGCGTGACCAGCAAGTTGGTCAGCGCTCTGTTCGGCAAGTCCACGGCGGCAACATCACTGATCAAGGGGTAAATCTTGGAGGTGGGCTTCGCCTGCTCCTGAGCGTAGAGCTCCTTGATCTGGCGAGCTCGCTGCTCCGGGACAACATCCTTGATACTCTTGGCATCGGTGAATTGCTTGGCGAGCTGCATGACCAGCCGTGTGATTGCAATGCCGCTGGAGGGCCCCAAGTATTTGGACTCGCTCGTCTCGTGCATCTGTACTTTTCCCCCTCGCATCATGGCTTCCGGATCTTCTGCCGCGTCTTCGTTCTCGGCCTTGTCAAGCTCCTCCTCCAGCTCTCGAACCTTGTGTTGAAGATAGACGACATAGTTTCGATTGACGTTGTGGCCCCGATTCGAGTCGTAGTATTCGCAGATGGAATTCGTTCGTTCGCAAGGTGTACAGCGCGGTAGTCCTGGATCGCATCTGGTTTTGCGCTAGAGGCACGAGATCAGTAATCTCGCGTGTCGTTGGTTCTCGTGCTGTCCCTCCTCTCACCTGTCTACATCGAGTGCACGCTGTGAGAGTATGCGCGACTTGGCTGGACGAGGCTTCGGGCTCTGCACCATCGCTTCGCGGGGCCGTCTTCCTCTTCGCAGCAGGACCATTGGCATTCAGGGACATGGTGGACGGTCTGGCCGCGGCAGAGGCCATGGTGGTTCGCGATGTGTTTGTCTGGTCCTACATGCCGCGCACAGTCTACCACTGTGCTCGCCGCGCTGTTTGTAGTACACACAGGACGGAGCTCTTTTGCGGTGCGGTGGTACTAGGGTCGGAGTGTGGATGGGCGGGAATGCGATGTGTAGCGGAGGGTAGGCAGCAGGGCGGTGGTCAGGAAGAGGGCGGGCATGGAGTGGTCATTCCATCATCGCACATTACGGAGGAGGCATCTACGGGCGTCGGTTTGCGCGGTCTCGACAAGCTCGAATGGAAGGTGAGGCAGAGTCAGGAAGCAGGTGTCGCTCCCAAAAAACCGACGAGACGCAGGGAAAGCGAGGCCTTGGTCGAAATCGGGTCGGCAAATGGAAGCATGTGAGATGGATCCTTCCACAGGCAGCTCCTGGAACACCGCGGTCCCCACTACATCCGGATAGGAGAATTCCGAGGCGCCCCCTCCCATCCGCACCATCATCGCTGGCGACGACTTGACTGGAACACTCGAGTCGAATGCTCTCATCAGGAACCTCGAAGACAGTGCAATGTCAGCAAGATCCTCACGGCACTTGCAGCTGGCGAACAAAAAGTTGGCCCTACACACTACACTAGACTTTCTCTGCCACCTCACCTCCCGCCGTTGCTGCAGCCTACCGGTGATTATTGAGCAGAGACTCGCATGCCTTCTCACCCGTGCTCCTTGGTGTCCCGAGTCTGCGGAAGCGGCTTCTCGACGCTGGCGAGCTGATCCGCTCCCTGTTGCCTCCAACCGACTGGGGCTGCGATATGTGAACACGCCACAGCCCACGCTATCGATTCCAGTCAGAGGCATGAGGTGCGTGCGCATGCTGAAGGAGCGTGATGGCCGGGATAGCATCCATGGAAGAGGATGAAATAGTCCTGGCTTGTGGTAGTGCATTCCTGGCTGCGTGCGTGCGTGCGTGCGTGCGGATGGCTCTCGATCTGTGGCTTGGGCAAGCGGCGCCCGGTGGTGGGGGAGATCTCCCGGCAGTGCGACTCAGCCCAGCAAGCTTCCGCTTCGTCACTTCCCTTCCCGACCTTCCCGACCTTCCCGACCTTCCCGACCCTGCCCTGCCCTGCCCTGCCGACCTCACCGACCTCACCCTCGCACATCACACATCACACCTCGCCGCCGCCGTCGTCGTCTTCCAATCTCCCGCGGTGCCGTAGAAAGGTCAACCACCGCCTCCGCTGACACCGCTGTCACCGCTCTCATGCACCGCCGCCTCCCTCTGCAAAGCGACAGCATCGTGCCCGGTAGCTGTCCCGTCGGCCCACTGGAGTAATCGCATGCGCTCTCATGTCATCAAGCGGTCGACCATCCAAGTGGCGCCGGCTGGACTAAGGCTGCACGTGTGATACCTTACGGTACGAACCCAGCAATGCATCTCCAGCGCCCTACGCCTCCCTTCGCTGCATTCACGTTTCATGCCCCAGGCTGTCCACCCGCATCTGGCGGTATATGGAATCACTGCCTCCCTCTCATTCGCTAATCTCTCCGGCTTTCCCTCTTTTCCATCCTGCGTCCGACGTCACTCAATACACAGAACGCTAACATGGTAGAAGACGCTCATGCCAATCCTCTGATGCCTCTCGAGACTCCCATCCTCAAGGTCTCGCGGTACGTGCACCTGCTGCCTACCTCTGTCGGACGTTCCTTGCTGACGAGTGGGACATGCCAGGCCGGTTGCTGCTTGTTCGAGATGTCGAAACGCGAAGATCAAGTGCGATGGCAAGCTACCGGCGTGTACGTCTTGCGAGAAGAACGGCAGGGCCGCCGAGTGTACCAGTACCAACGACCAGTTTGCCCGAGGCAAGGAGCGCAGCTATGTCTCCACCCTGGAAACGCGCATCGATAGACTGCAGGCCAAGCTGGAGGAGACGCGAGCGCGCAAGCCATCTGTCATCTCCCTCCCCGACGACGATCAAACCGTCAGCCGCCGGCCCTCACACCAAGTTCAGGAACCGCCAACGCCCACCCTCAGCAAGGCAATGAGGCGTAGAGAAGCTACCGCCATAGACGATCTCGTCTCCGACTTTGGCTTTCTATCCGTCAACGCCACAGCGAGAGACTTCTATGGCTTTACTACCGCCATGTCATACGCTCGCTTGATCCTGTGGGCCTGTTCAAAAGACCCTTTGCCCGAGAGCATGACCCAGCCACTGCCACCTCGCTACACTGCCACTTCGCTCGTGCAGCACTACCTCAACAACGTATTTCTGCTCCTGCCCGTCTTCGACGAGGCGAGCTTCTACGCCTCAGTCGACAACGTGTACTCTAGAAATGCCCATCAAGCACAGCCCCTCGATCATTGGCTCGTCCGTATGGTGCTTGCCATTTCCGCTGCTTCCATGTCCGAACAACGCGGTGACCAGCGTTACATGGAGGCTGTCGGCCATGTGTGTGCTGCACTCGAGCATGCCGAAGACGTGCTCCATCCGGGCGCTATCAGTAGTATCCAAGCGCTCATTTTATTCACCGAGTACGCAATGCTCGACCCTCATCACTTCGACTCCTGGGGCTTGATTGGTGCTGCTTCGCGAGCGATGGTGGACCTTGGCTTGCATCAGGATCCCCCAAAGGGTACAGCGATGCCCAAAGGCAAACTTGACATTCGCCGGCGCGTCTTCTATTGTGTCTACGCCCTGGATCGGTCGACATCACTTGTGCAGACCAGGGCCTTCTCATTCTCCGATGACAGCACAAAGGTGAAGATGCCTTTCAACAATAAGCATGTTTCTGTGCCCACATCTCCGGCTGCTTCGGCGTCGCAGACTTTGTGGCTTTCATCGCACGAACACGCCGGCAATCTAGTCGATCTGCGCAAGCTACAGTCGCAGTGGTACATGGATCTCTTTCAGTCCGGCCGCAGTCGATGGGAAGAGCCGTACCCATACATTTGGAGTACTTGCGAATTGATGCGTAAATGGTTCGAGGGACTTCCGGCATCCACTTCACCCAATATGCGTGCATTCTTCGAGCTGGACCTCCTCTACTCATATGTTTACGTACTGTCGCCCTCACCCCGGGTTCCTGTGGTGAGCCCTTTTGCTCAGAAGCTGATCTTTGAGTACTGCATACAATACGCAGACATCATCCTGCGGCTGATCAGTGATCCTGCGTACACAGCACCCCTCACGTTTTACGACGCCATGAGGGTATACATGACGGGACGACAATTCTTAGACGTCCTGCAGCACAACTTGGATGGGCTTCTGCATGGCCACATTCCTCCCCACCCGGAGGTGAAGCCCACATCGGCTCCGCCACCTGCTATGCCAGTGGTACCTCTCAAGCCTGGCGACTCAGTGTTGCGATGCAACATCGTTCGCAGTATCGATTGCATCAAGAAGATCACGGAAAGCCTCTCCCGATTTGGCGTCCGATGGGGATACATGAGCTGGAATCAACGGTACCAGAGCGAGACTTCGCCAATGCTCGATGAGCTCAATCTCTGGCTCAGGGAAATAGAGGGTCCTCGTGGGCGGAGTCTGTGGCACCAAAATTCTACTGGCTCAGTCGAAAATGGCGGGACTATGTCATTTCAACCATCTCCGCCACCGAACATGGCGACTCCGCCAGCGTATCCGCAAGCACATCTGCCGGCGCAGCAGACTGCCGGGATGCCCCAGGCGCAACCAGTCCAGGTACGTAAAACGAGACCCAGAATGACCTCAGCAGATTCGTGCGCAGCGGCACTTCCGACTGGCCCTCGTGAGACATGTGCTAATTGTGAACAGAAGGTCAGCTCACCGCCACAAACGTCGCAGTATCAGCCACAACTAGTTGGCCCTTCCGGCTTTGAAATGGCTCAGTTCATTGGAAACGGTGGCTATCCTCAACCACAACAATCTCAGTTTCAGCGAACAGTGTATGATTTCAGCCCGCCGCCGCTCCATACACAATACAGCCAGCAACCCATGGGACATTCTGGCAATACCCAGCGCCCAAGTGCACAGTTCGCTACTTGGGGAGGATATGGCGGACAGGGAGGTCAACCTTCGACGCTGGATGATGAGAATGCAGTACCGCCTGACTCCAATCCTTGGAACATTGATGTGAAACAATGAGTTTTGCTAAGTTCAGTGCAGCAGGTTGCACCAGACAGTCGCGCTACCCCGCGACGAGGCATGCAGTACCTTGGTTACCAGTACCAAGATCCGACGGGGACACCAGTATACATCGCTGCTCCTGAACACCCGCGTCACCAGGAGGAGACTTGTCGGCCTCCGAAGTACCCTCATGATCCCTCTGGAGACAACTGTGGAGTGGTGTCGCAGAATTCGGGCAATCAACACGCGGGCGCCCTCGATGGCCGGCAGAATATTGTAGCCGAGAGTGCACAAGCCCGTAACCAAGGCATTGGTGCGTCTCTAGAGCCAATGCATCGCCCTCCCAGTGTACTAGAGACCGGCGACACGGATGGAAATCGGGCTCAAGCAGCCCCAACTGGATACGAGCAAACAGGATCAAGCCCCGATGCCAAGCGATTCACGAACCACAGTGACTTTAGAGGCCGTGAATTTTCCTTCAATATCCCGCCTGGTTGTGTACTGCCTGCTCTCGATGGCAGGGGACCTGCGCCTCCGGTGGAACGGCGAAGAACATCGATGCAGGACGCTGCAATGGATTGGCAGAGTCTACCCCACGATTCTGTCGTTGACGCTTCGCAGGACATGGAGAAATATCAGAGGCCACCATACCGAGCGATCGCGCCGAAATCAGAAGCTGCTGGGAACATCCTGATTTAAAGTAATTGACGGCATTGAAAAGAAGGAAGAATCATTCATACGATGCGATCGTTCGATTAGAGGATTATAGTATCATTGCGAGCTCAAAATGTTACAGCACTTGGAGTCGCTGAGTCAGCTTCCAGGCTTGTCTATCTCTTTCAAAATTCCAAGAATTGGTAAGCTCGATCAGCGCAAGCTTGCGTTCGCCCGACATGGTCGCGTCGGATGTCGCAGGTTTGATCGAAATCTACGCTAGAATGCGGATTGGCAACGCAACTTCCGCTCAGTCGAAGTGAGTGAGCATCCGGATGTCTATTACGACAGTATGGATTTTGTTTGTCGTATTCATTGCACTCGCTTACACTTGCGATCACATCACCTTCTGAGTCGTTCGCTTGTGCGTCAAGACTCGGAGTGGATTTTCGATTGCTTCACATTGGGGAAGGGTACTAAAGAACTCGTGTTGTGGGCTGGTCTAGATATGATGGTCTTCTTTGAAAAGATCTAGGCGGGCTATAAAGACGGGAAAGACGTTGGGAGGAAGGGGTTGTGGAGCATGTATAGTACCTAATCGTAGTATAAAGCAATATTCTGTATATAAACAGAAGTGCAAGCCGGACAGTACGACACTTTCCGCGAGTGAAGTACGTTTAATTGTAAAGTGAGACCAAGGGAAAGACTCAGTGCGTCACCTGTCGCGCAGAACCAAAGGAAAAGGGACTCGAATATAAAGAGCACGAATTAGCGAGAAACGATTGTGTCGCGGGGTGACTTATAGTAGGAAGAAAGTGCTAGCATGCATTGAAGCCTCTTAAGGAATAGATCTGGCCTTTATAAGACATATCATAAGTCCATTTTCACATGCCGCACAAAGTTAGCTCGCCAAGACATTTGCATGTGATAGCACGAGGTCTGTGCGCGCTAAGCGAGCTCTCAAATTCGTCTACACTCCATGCCCTTTTTTTTTAACGAACTGCAACTTCTTAACAGCATCAAGCTGGCACGAACACCTTCTCAACATCAACCACCAACACTAACAAATTACACTTAGCAATTCCCCTCCTCATCTCGCCACGACATACACACCGTCGCATACCAAACAACAGCCTGACTGGAATCGCAAATCATGTCTTCGGCGCAGACAAGCGATATGAGCCTCACGGAGCGCGTGCAAGCTTTACCGGCCGAGCTCTTCAATCGCGTTCTGGACTACACCTTCACCCTGTCCCCGAGCAACAACGACATCGTCGAGGTCACCAAGGCCTACAAACCACCCGCCATCCTGCAAATCGACCGCGCTTCTCGTGCTAAGCTCATGGGACGCTATTATGACGATAAGATCTTCACCTTGGACGTCGAAGACCCCGGAGGCTGCGTCGCCTGGATTCACTCGCTCACATCCGCAAACCGGCAGGCCATTTTGCAGATTAGGCTTGATTGGTTGCAGCGGGACAAGAAACCCAAATTCGATGATGCACATCCGACAGTGTTCCATGCTTCAAGAATCTTGCACAAACGCCTGGATGCTGGTGTGTGGCTTGAGGTACGCGACAAAATTTGTTATCACACGGCCACGAAAGGAGCAAATATGGACAGGGAGTTTACGATTTGTGAAGTCATGGATTTGTGGTGGTACAATAGGCAGTTCAGGGCGGTCAAGCAGGAGAGCTCGCGCTAGCTTTCACATGCTCTGCTTGCGCTTGGCGCTGTGGAGAAAAGCGACAACAGCCGACACAGCACAGGCGATCAGCATCCAAAGCTTTAACATACGGCGCTACCCTCCGTCACTTCACCGAGCCGAACCAGCTCTCATCGCAAAATGTAAACCAACCAGACTCTCAATCAACCCCTCCAGCCCACCAAATTGCAACAAACAACATGGAGGCTCCATTGCTCCACCGAGCCGCACCAACTCTCATCACAAAACAAGAAGCAAACCAACCAGACTCTCAATCAACCCCTACAGCCCACTAAATTCCAACAAACGACCTGGAGGCTCCATCACTCCACTAAGCCGAACCCCTCTCATCACAAAACAAAAAGTAAACCAACCAGACTCTCAATCAACCCCGTCAGCCCACCAAATTCTCAACATACATACCCACCCTACCCTGCATTACTTACTTCACCGAGCCGGAGCAACTCTCATCATAAGAGGAAAGCAACCAGAGACTCTCTCCATCAATCATCAGACCCTAGATAGATACATACAACCAACCCACGCACTCATCGATCGAAGACAGAAAGTTCTCATTCTCATTCTCTCACCCAAAAAAAAAAATCTGAACCATATACTGTCTGTCTGTACACAGAAAACCCCCAAGAGACAAAAAAAGAGAGAAAGCCGGGGCACACAAGCTCACACACACACACACACACACACACACACACTCACGCATACACACATACACTTCACACACAGGCATTCCCATTTCTTGATCCCTTCAACCGTGCTGTAGTACCGTGGTATCAATCCAAAAACCCATGTAGTAGCCCACCCAACAAGCCAAAAGAACAATAAACAGAAAAAAAAAAAAAGAAAAAGAACGCCAATGCTTTACCCCCACCCCAACCCAGAAGGAAGAAAGACCACATGCTGTCGGTCGGTCGGTCGTCTTTCCTTCACTTCACATCACATCAAATGACCTCGCCCGTCTCAATCTCGACTCAGAACGAAGGCCTGCACCGTCCTGCCCTCCGTCCACCCTTGTCCTTCCAGCGTCTTTTCCACTTCCAATTGCCGGCCCATGTACACCAGCTTGACCTTTGTCGCGCCCGCTTTCTCGCGTAACTGGTCCAGGACGGCCCGGACGGGTTGCTTCGTGCCCACGGAGAGCAGCGTGTCGGTGCCCTGATCGCTCAACCGCACCCGCAGGGTGATCTGGTCTCCGAGATCTTCCATTTTGCCTTTGCCCTTTTGCGGCTTCTTCGCGGATTGCATTCGCGATCCGGGACGAGAGGAGGCCGTGTCACTCGTGCCGTCTTCTTCTTCCTCGTCCTCTCCGATCTCCTTCTCCCCTGCGTCCCCGACACCGCCGCCATCTTCGATGATGTCCGCCGGATCCGTGAGCACCCAGTCGGGCACTTCGTACTTCCTCCCGCTCTCGTCGAAGATGCCTCCGCGGATCCGGTGTCCATCCGCGCCGCGGGTCTTGGTACTCCTGCCCTTTGCGATCTTCCCGCTGGGGATCGTCAGGCGCGCGGCGTCGATGATTCCCTGTGCTTCCTGCAGATCGCCGCGCCTCAGACTCTCTGCGATGAGACGAATGGCGCCCCAGACTTCCTCGTTGCCCTGGACGCGCGTTTCGAAGAAGATCTCGCGCTGCTGCTCGAGGTGGGAGCGCGTCCAGGGGGGTTGCACGGTGGACCAGTCCTTGGGGCTCTTGGCTAGAGGGGAGGGCGGGCGGATGTGTTGGTTGGGGATCTCGGATTGGGGATGATGATGGTCGCCGGTCGCATTCGGAGAGAAGGAGGACGGGGAGAAGGAGGAGAGGTTGGCCGGGCGGTTCCCGTTCGACGGGATGCGCGCGGCTTCCGCATTGTTTGCGTTATTGGGTGTGGAAGTGCAGCAACCCTAGTCGACTCGGATATCAGCATTTCAATACTTTCCATCATTCCACCGCTGTATGCGCCTTACCATGACTTCTCATGCTCGCTCTTCCTCTCGGAAACCACTCCTTATCAATATCAATGGGGCTTCTTCGCCCTTCCCAAAGCCCGAAGTGTTCTCCTCGTCGTCCGTTTCGGTCCGGATAAGTCGACGGGAAATCTCCGTAGTCAAGACGCTCGCCTCCTCGTCGTAAGAAGGAAGCCGAGAAGTGCAGGATACCGGTATTAATGCTGCAGTTGAGAGCCGGCGCCAGCGAGTGATCAGCCAGCAATATATTCACGTGGTGCATGTAGATGTAGACGACAATCAAAAAATCACCCAGAGACCGCGCAATGTCTCGCAATCAATCCCTCAATCAAGCGCGGCCAGATCTTTCCAGCACCGCCCCCACCAAAGCCGCGGAGTAAAGTAGGTAAAGTAAAGTGAAATCGTCGTCGTATGCACTTGCAGTAGCTGCGTCGCGGAGAGTGGCCAAAATGCGGTACAATGACTTCACCGGAGAGATCCTTCCGACGACCTCAGGTTGAATTTCAGGGACTTGGATAGAGCTCCATCCCAATACTCTCCCATGCCATGTTCCCTGTCCGACACAAGCCAACATTGGATTCCGACATGTTTCGAGGCCATGAAACATCGCGTCCATAATGGCGCTTCTCGAAACGCGACCGAATTAGTTCTGAAGCAGGGCCCTCCTGTCATCGCCGCCTCAGGACTACCAAGCTTCATCGTCATCAGACGCCGCGGGTAATGAGACGATTGACAGACACGTCAAGAGAGAAGTCTGGCATCGTGAACCAGAAACCCGACCATTGAATTACCGCTAGAGAGCAAGATTACCTATCTACCATACTACCATACCAATCCAACGCAGCACAAAATTGGATAAAAAGCAACCACACTCAGGGTATCATTTTCGAAACTTGAAGAGGGGGTATTGCGCGACTGCCCAGCCATAAGAATGAGGTGGGCACGAACCAGGACCAATGCCTCGACATCAGTGCCACATCCGCCCCTGCACACATTCATCCCGGACAGTAAATCCATCAGCAAAATCAAACAGCAAAACACAATGCTAACGCATGCAAACAGTGTGGTATCAATTCCAAACCCGTTTGCTCCGTGCCATGCAATAAGAAAAGCACACATCAGCCCGGGCCACGCCGAGAGCGAAGGTATCGAGTTGGTATTAGGCGTGGCGCACCGTCGAAGCAGGTCGTAGGAGTGGAGCTCATCTCGCCGTCAGTCGTCGAGGAGACTGTGCCGTTGAACCGATCCAGGCAGCACGTCGATAGCGTCGAGATCCGATGTTACCGACACGAGTGCCAGAAGACAGGCCGATGCGATGATGCCTAACCAATCTAGAGATTGATTTTCAGTCAGTCGCACGGCCTGGGCAGTTCAGGGCATTTAAGCGGAGGCAGTCACCGTTGGGGCGCTCTGCTGAGCCTGAGGCTGGCCAACGTTGACGGCATCGGGCACGACGTCGCCGATGCTCTTCTGGGCCTCCTGTGAATGATCAGCGTGTAGCCAAATGTGTGGTATGGGCTCGGCACATACCTCCTCCGTCTGCTTGGTCTCGCCGTTGACGACGGGGGTCTCCTCAGCAGCCTTGGCACCCTCGGTAGTCTCCTCCTTCTTGGCCTCAGTGCTGGCAGCAGCAGTAGGCTCGCTCTTCTTGGGGGCCTGCATGCGGTTGAGAGCCTTGCTTGCACGGCGTCCGAGACTACCGAGGACACTCTGGCGCTTGTTTGGGGTCTCAGCCTTGGCTGGCTCCTCAGCCTTCTCGACCGGCTTGTCAGCCTCAGTCTCGACGGCAGCACCCTCGATGGCGGGCTCCTCAGTCTTGACGGCCTCAGCTGGAGTCTCGTCGGTCTCCTTCTTGGCTGGCTCCTGCTTCATCGGGGTAGATGGGCTGACGCTGCGGTTGCGCTTCATGAATCCAAGGCCGGAGAGGAAGTTGCTCTTTTCCTTGGTTGGGGTCGCGGTCTCGTCCTTTGGTGCCTCAGGCTTGGCCTCGGTGGGCTCCTCGACAGCGGGAACGGCAGGGGTCTCGAGAGCAGGCTCTGCGGTGGCGGTCTCTGGGAGGACTGGTGGGTTCTCCGACACAGCGGCGTCCTTCGGCTCAGCCTTGAGCTCGGCATCCTTTGCCTCCTTCTCCTTGGCTGGGCTCTTCAGGCCACTCCAGCCAGAAGAAACACGGCCGAAGATGCTGCCACGCTTGGCCGGCTTGCTCTTCTCGGCCTTCTCCTCCACAGCGGGAGTCTCGACAGCTGGCTCGGCAGCGGCAGCCTCGGCAGCGGCAGGTGTCTCGAGAGCAGCTGCACCAGCGAGGACTGGTGCGGCCTCAGTAGAGTCAGACACGGGGCCGGTCTCCTCGGCCTTCTTCTCCTCCTTCTCCGCCTCCTTTTCTTCCTTCTTCTCCTCCTTCTTCTCGGCTACCTCCTCCTTCTTGCCCTTCAGGCGGTTGAGCATACCACGGGAGGTAGACCGGCTCTTTTGCTTCTTCTCAACGTCCTCATCCTCAACAGAGCCGGTGCGCTCGACGGTCTTGTCGGCAGCGTCAGTGCTCTTCTTTGGCTTGGACTGGCTGCGCAGAGCGGCGCCGGCGACAGTAGATGGCTTGCCTGAAACGGAATCAGTAGGGAGTTCTCCAGGACAGGTAGGCTCCGACTTACTCAGCTTCTCGAGCTCGGCCTTGTAGCCCTCGCTGTTGTGGACCTCCTCTTTCGAGGCCTTGCCAAGCTCTACGGCCTTCTCGATCGACTGGTACCAGCCATCACGCTCGGCGTCGTTGGCGGCCTTGAAAGTGTGGTTGTGGCCGTTGATCTTGAGGGAAAACTCGTGAGGAGATTGCTTCTTGAGGTCAGTGGCATCGTAGAGAGCAAGGACATCGGCTGGGTGGCTGCGTTCTGTCTCGCCCTTCTTGTTGAAGAAGAGGAGACCCTTGCCGGTCTGAGACGCCCAGGCGACGACAGAGTTGGCAATCTCTGGCTTCTCGCCGCGGAGGTAGAGGCCAAGGTTCGAGGGGGAAACGGCGTCGTCGTTCAACCAGAACTCCTTCTTGCTGGGAATGAGGGATCTATGCAGGATAATCAGCCCCAGTGTCCATGTCATGCTGGTGCTGCTCTGCGGCAAAACACGACAGATCAGAAATCGTCTCACTTACTTGACGAGACCTGGTCCCTTGTAGGCGAGCTGGCCCTCAATAATGGGCTCCACGGTCTTCTCCTCCTTCGTCTCCTCGGCCGTGGGAGCAGCTGCGGCGGGAGTGGCCTCCTCGGTGGTGGTGGGAGGTGCTGAGGTCTCTGTAGTAGCCTCCGGCTTGGTCTCGCTGGCAACTGGAGCGGTGGTGTCTGCGTTAATGGCGGCCGCGGGAGCGGTGGCCTCGCCGGCCTCGGTGACAGGAGCGGGTGTGTTCTGGACGTCCGACATTTTGGGGGATGTATGAAGTCGTGAGGCGTAAAGCCGAGATGCGTGAAGAAGGAGAGGCAGGAGGGTGCTCCGTGAGTGGGTGAAGAAGAGGAGAGAAATTCAAGTGCGGAGTGAGAGCCGGTAGGCTTGGGAGAGAGTGAAGAGGAGTGTCACGGGAGAGGCAGGGGACGGGGACGAGGATGTGTACGAGGAGGAAAAGGGAGAAGGCGCGGAAGTGTTTTTCAAGGGAAGGCGCACGGTCCCATAGCCGAAATGAAGTCCGAGTTCAACGCCTGGCCAGTGAGCTGGACGAAACAAGACGCGCCGGACGGGCTGCATCTATCCTCACCACTCTGCTTGTCTGTCTGGGAATGTTCATCAATATTCGTGGCCGATGGACACGAATTCCGCGTGCAGCTGCAGGTGGTGCAATGGGGGGGGGGGCGCGGGAGATGAGGTACAGCGATGCGATGCAATAGCTACGCGGCCATCACCGCGTGTACGGTACGGTACCGTACTTTACAGTACCGCATGACTTCTGCTGGGCGCTGCGCTGCACTTGCGCTGCTGCTTGTTGTTGGCTGCTTGACTCTGGTCTGATAGCTCGCTCCTAGCAGCAGCACACCAGCAGCACTGATGCGGACAGGGGACGGTAGCACTAGCCCTCACGCCGGCAGGGAGGCCGCGGCCATATCCGCTGCGGCGTCTCAGACCAACTCCTTCCCCCTTCCCGACTCTCTCCTCTCTCTTTCCCGCACCTGCGCGCTCCCATCACGTGTCGATCCGCCGGCCTGCAATCTGCGCGACACTCGCGCGCTCACATGTTCCAGCCACATCTCTCGTTCAATCGAGAATCCAGACCTGCGCGCCCGCCCGCCCCGTTGAAAGGGAAATTCTTCGCGACCGTGCAATGTGCACATGCAATACCGCGGCCCCGCACCCCCCCCCCCCCCCCCCTGCAAGCGCGAAGACCCTTGCGGGCGACACCGCAAGTCCTGAGTTTAAGCAGACATCCAACACAACACCTCCTACTCATCCCCACTACTGCTTCGTCCCATAAGGTCAGGTAGCATGTCAGCTCCAGTCGGGTGTCAGCAGACATCATTGCCAAATGCACACCCCACTTTGCGACATCCTGAGAGGGAGGGACGCCTCGTCGCCCTATTGCAGGCAGATACGCGCAATCGCACACATCGCACACATCGCACACATCGCTCACATCGCTCACATCGCGCCCATCACTTGACCACATGCAACCCCAACACCGCGCGCCGCAGTCTCGGCGGCGATCCGTATCGATAACAACTACTCGCTCTCAATTTCGTTTCGCTCGCCCGCCCCGGCCAACACCCGCGAGGCCACACTGCTGTGCGAAAAAGATGCGACACATCTCCTGTCGTGCCGCCGCTTCCGTGTGCCACCGCCCACGGTTTACGCGGCCGCTGCTTCTTTCATCAAGCGAGCTGGCCTACGTCGCACCGCGCGAGCGTGTCATCCAGGTCCGCTCGTCTTCCTGAGACATCCCACATCCCCTCTAACTTAGCTGTTCGCGGAGATCTGATATCGGCCTGTCGGTCTCTCCTCGGCTCTCGCGGCCGGCCCCGTCCTACCCCTCAGCTTCCTTCTTCGTAACAGCTGCCAGTAGCCTCGCTGATCCGCACCCTACCACAGCTACCGCTTCGGGATCGACATCGGCTCACTTGTACTGCTCGACTTCATCCACCGGCACACAGGCAGGTCATCTCCTCAGATGTCACTTTCCACATGCAAGTACTTTGTCTGAGGAGATGCCGGCCCACCACCTGCCAAGCGCGCGCGCTATCTTGGGAACCACCATGCAGCTTCATCATCAAGCAATGCATTCTCATGTGCGCGTGCTTGTGTGGCATCACCGGCAGCTACTTGACGACACGCGCATGTGGAGGATACGAACAGCACCTCCAAATGCCCCGAGATCATAGCCAAGTATGAGACCACGAACCAATCCCGATATGCCGTTTCAGACTTCGAAACTGGACATGAATGCGTCCATACCTATGAGTACATGCGAATCTTCTGCAGATACTCTTGCAGGTATTGTTCGCTGAACGCAGAATCAAGATGAGCAGCTTCTGCATGTTCGGGTCACATGTGATCGAGACACAATGCGGCACAAGAACCACTTGCTTCTTTGGACTTATCGGAGCGACATTTGCGTACTGGCATTCCGCTCCTTCGATCCTGCAGTCTTCAATCCTTCAGTGCCGAGCAATTCAGATAAGGGAGTATCTATCAAGCAAACACTCTGGTCGTCCACGTGCGAACGGCGAGTCCAGACTATGTATACTTGTGGTGATTGAGTCCGAGACGGGACCTTCGTTCCTCGGCGGTATCGTATGCAATCGCGCTGGCTCTGATAGCCCTGCATACTCCCGAGAACCGTGCGAACAGAGTCGCGACACCGGCCCCGAACGCAAGTGCCCGAGTGATCAAAGGCAAGCCAAGCGCATGGAGTAAGATCGTCAAAGCCACAGCCAGAACGGAACTGGCACCTTTTATTCCGAGTGAAAGAAGCGAACGCACGGACTGATACGTTGCTGACTGACACTAGCACCTTTACTCTTTCCGCGTAAGCAGCCTGACTTTGACGGATGTGCACCTGGACTGTGCAAGCTGCACCTATCCTCAAGCGATCTCGTACGCCATTAAGTGTCTGTCGGCTCATCCCGGCATCATTGTCAAGGAAGCTCACGGTTTCTCAGGCATTTCTCGTCCATCTACACTGCGCGCCATGTACAACTCAACTGTTCATCTTTCAAACCGACTATTTTGTGACGGTAGTTCGACGCTCGAAAGGATCCAGACGATCTTCTCGGAGGAACCAACCGGCCGAAGTGTAGAACGATGCCTGCAGGAGCTGGACCATTCGTGTCTTCAAGTCTCAGGAACCTTCAGGCCAGCACTGATTGAGGTTGAATTCCAATGTGAAAGCAAGACGGATCGGGATCGGCAATCCTCTCAACTCGTTGTGTCCAAAATCCTACAATGTCATTACAATCTGCTCCTCTCGACGCACAGAAACCTTTCTCTTGGATGAGATGAGACTCCACCGGAGTGCACTCACGACCAAGAGTCTGTAGGCCCTGTGTGTGGGCGATTCTACTTTTGGCTTCTCGATACATTTCAACCAGACCCGCTGACCATGGTAGCTATCAAGATAAACAAGCCGATGGCTTTTCAGCACTTTTTGTGCTGCACTCCCACGACAAGGCTGAGCGCTCGAGAGCCGCGAATAGAGACGGTCTGGTGATATCACAACACCCAAGCACTAGAAAGAATGTGCTGGCGAATGTCTCGTATTGGATTGTCTCGACGGTTGTATGTGTATCTCCCGACCCACCAAGGACCAGAACTCCACCGCGATATCTGATCGTGACCGATGCGAAGATCCCGGACTTGCAGAAATACGATCTCATTGATCATTCGAGGACCCTATCTGTTCGATTCTCGAGAAAACTCTGTGGGCTACTGCGCAAGGTACATGCTACCAAGGAGGCGCAGTCCACGTATCTTGCCGTGATGTTGCCGATAGCTGCATTTCCGAATCGCTCCAGGCGAAGATTGTCTGGTCGCTTGACTCCTGGATGATTTCCTTCTGAAGCCGAGTGAATGCTTTGCTCCCCTCGACTTAGAGCATCGGCATATTGACATCGCAAATGCCCAGGAGGTAAAACGCTTCGTCTTCGATTCAGGTGGTTATGCCCTTGGCGGGTCAGGACATCTCGTCGGCTGTACTGACGCTGGTTGAGCATCTGGATCCACGATGAAACTGAAGCATCGATTCTAATTCTAGACACGATCATTCTCAACAACTATCCGCCAGTCCAATCGCTTGCCTCTTCTGCCTCGGCGACTCCCTATTGCATTCTCCAATCCAAAAGGTCCCAACAAGTAAGTCCCAAGCACCGTCCCAGAAGTTCAGTCCCCTCTGGCGCGAGAAGTTCCTTCGAGATCCAGCCTCAATCGAAACCATTTCGATCTCCGCAACGCTCTGTGACGAGGAAATTTCTCATCCTCTCTCTCCCTTTCTCTCTTCTCCTCCACTTTTCCCACATCATTGCGGATAAACATATTAAACCCCCCCTCCTCCCACCATCTGATCCTCCCATTGGAACATCTCTCTTCATTGGACGCCCTCTGTCAATTTGTAAGAAACTCGGAAATTTTATCTAAACCATATCACATTTCTCTATCTACCCATCCATCCATCCATCCATCATCCATCCATCCATCCTGCCTCCCATCCATCCTTCCATATACATACATACAAAACGCAGCCCATCTTCGTCCCAGCTGCGAAATCTTTCCCCCAGCTCTGACATGCATGATTTTCCTTCCCTCTCCCAAATCTCGTCCTCGTGGAGCTGTGTGAGAGATCTCGTCGACTTCGTCGTAATTCATAGGTTCATAGTACGAGATCCCGCGGGGTCTTTGGATTTCCGCCGCCGGTATATGGATGAGGATCCGAGGGTAGGAGGAGGAGGAGGAGGAGGAGGAGGACGAAGAGGAGGAGGAGGAAGTGGTGGTGGTGGGAAAGCGGCGCCGCGGCGTTGATCGGCAAGGGGGGGGGGGGGGGGGAACAAACGTTTCAAGCGAGGTTGGAAAAATTTTGGGTGTTTGAGGAGATGAGATGCATGAGTTTGCTTACTTTTGTTTTACATGTCGTTGTGTCGTTGTGTTGTTTTCTTTGAGCTCGGCTGAGATATCTATGTGAAGAGGCTGTTGACAATGGAAGAAGAAGGGGGTCACAAAAATCGGGCTGGCGGCGTCAGATATTTATTCGGCCATAAGAGAGAGAGAAAACTGATGGAATCGCCGAATCTCATACGCGACGGAAAAGACATCCTTTCCCTCTTCCTCTCATACAGAAAATTTTTATACAGTCTTTGATTTGAGCTCCATTCAAGAGAAAAACCGGGAAGCTCAGGTCCTCCTCCTCCTCCAAGTCCTCCTCCAAGCTCCTCAAGAAAACCGCAATCCGCTCGCTCCTTTTACCCAAACATCCATCCATCCACCATTAAAATAAAACAAAGAAAAAAGGCAAAACGCCGCGTTTTTCGCTCTACGCTGCTCATCAAAAACACCCCCCCAAATCTAATCCAATCCAATCCAATATTCTCTCGTTCCCTTTCTTTTTCTGCTTTCAACTCGCCGTGATCAGAACATAACTAGTAATAGCATTCATCCTCTCCGCGCTCAATTTCAGCCCCACCTTCAACAATTCCTGCGCGACTTCGACATCTCGCCCCTGTAAGGCCTTCCACTGCTCCGGCGTCAGACACCACGCCACGCAGTCCGTCTCCGCCAGCACGCTGCACGTCCGCTCCGTGTCGCTGAAGAACGGCAATTCGCCACAGGTGGTGCCCGCGACGATGGATTCCTGATAGTTGCCTTGTTCGAGGGAATAGTCCGCTCTCAGGATGCCGGATTGCAGCAGGTAGAACCCGTTCGGCTTGTCGTGCCGGGCGTAGAGCAGTTGGCCTTTGGTGAATTCCCTCCTGGTGAAGTAGGGGACCGCGCGGAACCAGAAATCTTCGTTTTGGGACGTGAGGTCCTGGAAGGCTTGGAGGATCAGGGGTAGAGGTTGTTTGAGATTCTGCCATTTGTTTTGTTGAGGGGAGGAGGTGCTCTGATCCTCAACGATGGTCTCTGTGGCGGCGCGAAGGCGGAGGTTCGTTCGTGGGGAGCCGAAGACGCTGTCGAGGTCGGAGATGGATGCCTGTTTGGGCTGTTCGGAAGGTATGGGCATGGGTGGGGAGGAGTCGCCTGCAGAACGCATCATGCCGCTTTGTTGCTTTTCCGTGAGCGTGACGAGCATGCCGTTCTCGCAGGCTTCGAGGGCCCCGTTAAGGCTTTCGTAGACCTTTGGGGGTGGCATTGGTGGGTCCTCGTCGCTTTCTTCAAAGAGACCGTCCATCTTCAAGCTTCGTCCGACTTCGTCATTGAGATTGACTCCTGCGAGGACCATCTCCACGTCTCTTCTCCTCAAGACGCGATTCATCCTTCCAAAGCCTTCGGCGGCTGAGAAGTCGACACCGGTGACGTGCGAGAAGTCCAGAATAAGGTATCGGATAGGAGATGCGGCAAAGGCTTCCGCGTCGATAAGCGCTCGAACCGTCTTCTCTACGTTGACGATACTGCCGAAGAAGAGGTAGCCCCCAAGTTTGACAATCCGGATTTGTGGTCCAACCCGGTGTAGGTAATTGCGCTGCCGGGGATGACGGCGCACAGTCGACTCTGCAATCTCTCCAGAGAATTGAGCTCGGATTACCGTCTTCCGAGACGTTTGCACGACGTATACAAGACAAGCAAGCCCAATGCCAACTGCAACGCCCACAACGAAATCGTAGATGCCCATGACCAGGGCAATGACGACAATGGTGAAGTACTCCAAGCGATGGAGTCTTCCATATGTGTCGACAATAGCCTCTTTGGCCAGGTCGATGCCAAGGTAGTAGATGAGCGTGCCGACAACCATGACCGGTACGTATCCAATGACGACCGGTCCGATGACCCACAAAGCCGCAGTCGCCGCAGCAAGAAGGTACCCAGCAAGCCGACTGTCACCTCCCGTGTCCATGAAGAGAACCGAGTTGACGTAGACAAGATAGTTCTGAATACTCCCGACACATCCGGAAAGGGTGTTGGAGATACCGTGCATGATCAATTCCCGGTTGATGCTAACGTTGTCCTCCTGCATCTTCATGGCCAGATTAGGGATGTTGATGGGCACATGCAGAATACCGAAGAACGTCAGCGCGAATTGCGATGGTATCGTCATGCCGACAGCTTTCCAATCGACGAGGCGGAATTGGTAGTAGCTGTAGAAGTTGTAGAACGACTTGTCGGCGTCGGGAGCTTCGAACACCCAACCCGCTTTCCGCAGTGTCTCCATGTGGAGCGACGGCACAGCAGCGGTGACAATGTAGAAGATGGCAGTGATAGCAATGTAGTATGCCGGAACCAAGAATGGCTTGTCGTAATAGCGGCGGACGACCAAGAGCAGGATAGCCAGAGCAAGCGGCGGTAGCCATTGAGCAAGACTCATGGGTTCAACAAGTTTGAAAAAGACGTCTTTCGTGAACGACAAATTACCTTCCAGACGAACGGAGACTTCAACGCCAGTGAGGAACAGGAAGATGCCGACGCCACCGATACATCCGACCAGGATCGAATGAGGGAAGAAGTTGACCAGCGTTCCCAAGCGAGCACTGCCGAGGATGAAGAAGATGATGCCGGTCAGGATGGAGCTCATGGCGTAAGACGTGATGACTGTCGCCCGGAGTGCATCGGGGTTGCCTGTTCCCATCTCCTCCATAATCATGTGAGTCATTTTGTGGAAGAACGGTACGACTTCAATCTGGTGTCTTTGTTTAGCCATGCATCACTTGTCAGGATCGATCAACTTACCATCTCTGAGCCGACACCACCCCTGAATATGCTGCCGGTGGAGTAGGTCAACTGCGAGATTATGCAGCTCACGTAGAACATCGACACACCATCG
Source organism: Lecanosticta acicola (assembly GCA_963674455.1). NCBI lineage: Eukaryota > Fungi > Ascomycota > Dothideomycetes > Mycosphaerellales > Mycosphaerellaceae > Lecanosticta > Lecanosticta acicola. Next base: position 37,238 of record CAVMBE010000016.1, on the reverse strand, counting down.
GCTCCCATCGACGAGAAGACTTCCTCTCCGAGCGGGAAGAGAATGATGCCGTAAGACAGGGCATCGAGCAGGTTCAGGAGCAAGCCTAGAAAGACGGACGGCAGCATACTTGCGGGTCTTACAATCACATTCTGACCAACTGCTCGCATGTCCCAGCCTTTCGGATTTGCTAATACTCGACCTACATGGCCAAGTGCCTTTAGTGAAGGGTAGTGATGGCCAAAGCGATTCCAGATTCCTTGTCTCGGCGGCTCCAATTTCGCCTGCGACTGATTCTCGAGCGCTGGCGCACCATCATAACGCTTCGTGCGCGGGCCTGATAGCCGCGCTTGAGGGAGCAGAGGGGTCCTTTCGCCCATTCTACCGCCCTGCTCATCCGTGACGACCACGTCCGGTACGTCGCCAGCGGCAGGCTGCGGACGAGCTCCCAGTCCGGTAGAGTCGTGTGAAGGCCCGTCCGAGTAGATCGATAGAGCACCCGTGGCGTCCGGGAGCACCTGCGTGGGGTCTCGGGGCTCAAGTGCCCGTGGCGTAGGAGGCTCCGAACGCTCCGCAATGGTATCCGGTCGTTGTGGTGCTCCAAGTCTGGCTTGGTCTTCGTTGTTTTCAAGAGTGACATGCTTGCCCATCTCGGAATCACTCAAGAAGGATGAAGAGAGCTCCGCAGTCTGTTCACGCACCCCGGATGACGAATACTGAACATCTGCCAATCATATTCGCAATCAGCTCATCCGATGTCCTCATCCACGTGCAAAACCCAAGTTCTGCCCTCTCCACTCGACTTACCTTGATTGGAATGATTCACGTTGTGGATATGAGACCTACTGGGTAGGCTGGAAGCGCCAGGCACCGTGGTAGTAGAGACCGCTCTTGGCCTTGACAGCGAATTCCTGGGGCTGCTCGAGCTCTCCAACAGGGCACCAGTAGCAGCGGACGCGCCTCCGCCGGGGAGCTCATCGTGGATGGCCTGTGACTGCAGCGAGCCGGTGGTGTTGGACGACATCCTCCGCCTTTTGAAGAGGCGACTGGAGAAGGACATGTCGGCCGATGTAAGAGCAATATGGCACCAGCGGGGTCCGAGAGGCGCCGGCGAGTGGGAGGTGAGCTGCTTTGCGTTTTCTGCAGGGCAGGCAGTGTCTGATGCAGCGTAGCAGGGTTGCAGCAGGATCCGTGAGCGCAGGCTACAGCCAAACCAGGAAAGTACCACGAATGTGAGGAGATATGTTCCGGGCCGAAGATGCAGGACTCAGGGCATTGTCAGCTTGCTGTCGTTATGTACTAGTAACTCGTCACGTCCGTGGCTGGTTCGTTGTGCACGCGATGCGTGGAGCTGGGCCTCTCCTTGGCGATGGTGGAGGATAGAATTGATATCGTTGGGGGCGGAGCGGCCTGGGTGCCTGGATCCAAGCAGCACGAACGTGTGCGAGTGAATGGATGAAGACGCGAGAATTTGATGCCTTTCGCGGCAAAAGTAGGTTCGCAGGGTGGACGTTGAAGCTCCTCAAACTTTACATGGTAATGGGGACATCATCCCCGTCCCGTAGCGGCCGCGGCCGCGCGCCTTACCTGATCCCGCCGTATGAAAAGCCTGTCGTCGACATGTGAATAACGACAGTAATACGCAGAAGGAATGTCATGATCGGGCGCATCCATCGTGTCTAGCACGAGCATTGCGGAGACGCTGGCGTGCTTCCGGAGGGAGGCGAAAGGATGAGGTGATGAAAATTCTGCAAATCCATCTGCCGAGCAGCAACGGTCGGGTGGAGGTCCAGAGCTCGACTCGCAGCAACAGCATTAAGTTCCACCTCACCTCTCTCATCACTCCTCACAACTCCTGCGGGGCGATTGTATACTAATGTGCTAATATGTCGCACGATGGGAGGTTTCCGACCACGCAATTGGCTTCGTCTCGTTGCCTGGAGTATCGGGTACCGCGCATCTCTCCCACTAGCTTGCCGGGCCGACCAAGAACATCACCACATCACCCTGCATATACCGACGGAACCTTGGAACCGAAGTCTAGTACATTGTGTGAGTCGATCCTCGAGATTCTTCTCACAAACTTCCAAAATCGATAGCACCTTCAATTGCTGTGCCTCCTACTTCTCCTTCCAGGCCTTACAGGTCACCCGGTTGCCCCCTATACAAAGCAGGCAGTGTCCACCGTTTTGCGCGGATAGCAACGATATAGTGGAGAGAAAGATACAAAGTCCATGTTTCAGATTCCCTGTCACATCTAGCCAATCGAACCACTTTGGTCTTGTTGTGCGGATGTGAGTCGACCTCAGGTCTCCACTATGGATCCTCTCTCCCAGTCCTCGTCAATGAACGACAGAGCCTCACAATAATGGCAACAGTGAGAGCTCCACGTCCACGACTACTGGTCTCAGCGCACAGACTCCGGAGAGGAAACCTACTCTCCGTGGCAGCATCGCTGCCCTTCCGGCCTAGCGCGAGTCGCGCAGTCTGTGCGCTGAGACTAAAACGACTACATCACCCTTTCTGGACTTCTTCACCGCGTGATGCATGTCCCTCCCTTGAGACTATCCACTCGAGAGGCACAGTACGGCGTCCCTTTAGCAATAGGATGTTGTAAGATGAAAGGCTTGCTCTCTCCGTAGAAGCAGCTATTCCATCTCCTACGATTATTGAAGTCCAGAGCAGAGTCAAGCGGTTCTCAAGATGCACATGAGCCGACGAGACTTGAAATCATTCGGACATCCGTGACTGCACCCTTCACATACCCTAGTCGATCGCGTGCAACACGAACACGCGATCGTAACTCTCACACAATGCCGCTGGAAGTACTGACGCAGGAGTATACATCAATCGAGGCAAAGAATCTTCTCTCTGCCTCAAAAGATTCCGTTTCTACCTCAACCTGGTATCCTTCTTCTCAACCCATTTCTTGCACAAGCCCTCGAATCGTGCAAAAGATGGCAAGCGGTAAGGGTACCCATCTGCAGTGCTTTGTACCAGAAGAGCCTGCGTGAACTCATCTTCTGGCGTAAGGTCGGTGGTCAACGCAGGCGGTGACCCAGCGTACCCAACCATCTCACCAGACTTGGCAGCGGGTAGAGAGATGCCGATGTGTCCCAGCTCTAAGTGGCTTTGTCCGGTCCATTTGAAAGATCTTGAAGTCTCGGACGCCACAGAAGGCTCTCGAACGTCAAGGAAAGAGGTATTCCGCATTCTCCAGGTGAGGCATCCATGTCTCCTTCTCTTATGCCTTGCGTGCGGTACGTGATAGCGCTGAAGGCATCTAGCCTATCATCAATGTGGGTGAGGTCACGCAGCGGGTAGGTTCCGACCAGATTCCTGTATTGTCTGCACACGAGAGGTTCTCCCTTCAAGACCATGGCTGCAGCCGTTGAAGAGCGGTGACTGAAGTCATCCACAACAGTTGATACAACTCTGGCCTTTAAATTCTTTGCACCCTTCCCTGAAGTGTCTCTCCGGGCAACGAAGATGGACGCCATCGTCGAGAACGTAGACACATCTTCCTGAGTGCATCTTCTCTTGAAACGTTCAGCCCCTCAAAGCCCTTCTGTCCCTTCTGTGGAGAATTCTGGCAGTACAGGTAATATACCAAGGTCGGCAGACACATAGACCGGCTCTTGTTGGATGTGCCACGGAGGTCGCAATCGTGGTAATCCAGTCGCTGTTCCTGTCCGTCCGGCGGCGATTGTGAGATGAGAAGCACTGTATATGCTACCCATTGCCACTATGTTCGCTCCTTTGTCATCGTCAGCCTGATTTATATAAAGTGCCTCGACCCAGAAGTATCTCTCGTGCAAGGTTTGGACCTTGTAGATTGTATCCTTGATACTTCGAGGCAGGACGTCCCAGTCGATACAAGGCATACCGCCGTCTGTTGCGCAAGTTTTAGCTGCTGCATGGCGAGCTTTTGTGTACCGCGCCAAGGAGGTGCCCCGTATGTAAGACAAGGTCAGGTATCTATTGGTTGGCCGGACCACTACCACCGTGCTCTCCACCACGTCTATCAAACGGAATCGCTTGATCTTCGAGAGTCTATCCAGAGCACCTCTGTACTCGTGATTCGAAAGTACATGATTGTGCTCGCGTTCGCAGAATGAGGTCCAAGAAAGCAGCATGTTGGGATCGAATTTCGCCGGAATGGGTCTTCTCCTTCCTGCAGGAACAGCTTGCAGATGAGTATGGTTCACGGTCGAGAGTAGGATGTCCGAACCGTCATGACCACAGACCTCTGAACGAAATGTTCGGTCGTTCGATCTTTTCAAGATGCCTCGGAGCTTCACGAAGTCCAGATCTTTTCTTCTCAAGCCAGATTTGACTCGGAAGCCAATGCTCAAGTCTACTTGACTCTTGAACAGCCGCCACAATGGACATTTGGCGTTGTTCCATGGTCTTACCGAGATTCGATGACCAACTTATGTCGCAAGCCTGCGACGAATTGAGAAACCCTCCTACCGCCGCAAAATTGGCAAAGTCCTTGTTGGTCGGCCACTTGTGAAAGTCCCCTGATTGTGAATGTCGCCGAGCTCAAAGTCTCGACAATCGCTTTGTTTGTTCTGCCAATTAGACGTGGTCGCCCAACTTCATCAATGCCGATCATATCGCGGAGATCATGTCGTGGACCGCTCGAGATGAGCTAAACTGTCGGTGTTAGAGAAATAGACATCGAGCGGCGCGCAACCTCGCGCCCGCCTTTGCCATGGCTGTGCAAAGCTGTCCTGGCGGCCTCGGGGGCTGAGTCCTGTAAGCTCGAGAATGCATACCCAGCAAATCTAGACGGCGACTTTTCTGCACGAGCGATTTCTTGCCGTTGCTGCCTTGGCTAAGGAGGTTGTCGGAAGCCGGACAAACGGTTTACTCACGAAGTCGCCAACTCAATCCCCTCCTCTTCCGCGGCCCTTAAGATGAAGTCTCTGACCTGGGTATCAGGTGCTAAATCAATCGCGAGCTTTCCGTCTCGATCTCTCTTGTTCGACTCTGCACCAGCCTTCAACAATTCCAGTGCTGTATCTCCATGTCCCTCAGCAACAGCATGATGCAACGCCGTGCATCCATCCTGATCCGTCGCATCGACAGGGCTCTTGCCTTCTTTCAACAGCAACTTTACTATCGCCGTGGCTCCCACTGCAGCAGCCCTGTGAATGGCCATCTGTCCCCTCCGATCCCGTATCCTCGCACTCGCCTTCTTCTCGACGACTAACTTCCTCACCACGTCGAGGTTACTCTTACTACAGGCGAAGAACACCGCAGTCTGTCCCGCACTGTTCTTCACGTCTACTTCCACTCCTTTGTTGAGGAGGAAATCGATCAGGGGTTCGGAGTCTTTGAGTGATGCTGCCATCATCAATGCCGTCCAGCCTGCGCCATCTTGTGCGTCCACATCGAAGGATTTCTGGTCGGAGAGAAGTTCGACGATGGGGAGGCGGTTGTACGATGCGGCCCAGTGTAAAGGTAGCCGGTCATCATCGTCGCGGCGAGAGGCGAGTCGTTTGTCGGCGTTGAGGAGAGATTCGACCTTTTGTGCTGAAAGTCCCTATCAGCGTCCGTGAGATTGAACACGAGAAGCTGAAATTGGTCTTACTCTGGCCCTCCCGGCATGCCGCATGTATCGCGAACTTCTGAGCCTGTTCGTCCACATCCATTGCGGCAAGTTTGTTCGTGTCGCTGGAGGACGCGACTTTTGAGGGGCAGCTCTTCATGACGTTGGCTCCGTCGGCTTCTCGACCCATCAAATATTGATGACCGCCGGTGACTGGCTGTTGACTTCACTTTCTAACCTTCAACCACCAAGAGCTCTCCTTCATCAGAACCTCGACCACGATAAGATGAGATGATACATGCCCAGCCCTCTCGCCCCTCACAAATCCGGCGTTCACCGCGTCGCCGCGATCGCCCTCTTTCGCGCTCTACTACAGCAATGTAGAGCTGTTAAGCTCCCCGACCAGACCAAAGACGATCTCCAAAATGTCATTCGCAACCGCTTCAAATCACAGCGCCACGTCACAAGTCACAGACAGCTGAAAATCAACTTTGCTGCTGGGTATGAGGCCATCGATCATCTGGATGCGGCTGTTGCCGGGAATGAGGAGAGTCAAGGATATCTGATCAGTCTTTTGGCAACAGCCCCGGAGAGTGCGAAGAGGACACCTAGGAATAAAGCCTGGGAAAAGAAAGAAAGGGACGACAAACGCAAGGAACGTATGAGAGCTGCGCGAGAAGAGCGAGAGCGAAACAAGTTGGATCTGTTCTCAAGGCCTCTGCCCCTGGAGAAATTATCTGGTCAGCGAAGGAAAGTCCCAGTACTCTTCGGCGCAAACCACATTCCTGTTCTGAGGCTGAAAAAACCCCAGCCACAAAATCTCAGCGCATTTCTGCTTTCACGAATCAATCAGCGGCAAAGAAGACATGATCGACGGCTGGAATTAATCGAGGCCCTTAAGATTGCGAAGCAGGAAAACTATTGGGATATGCATGTCTACAATATATGCGGCGTGGAATCACGACGGTCTTCGATAGAGACTGACGATGGACCAGCGAAGAGTGCGGGAGAGCCAAGGTGGACAGATACCATTGTCGAGGGACTGATAGAGGTGAACGACGCGCTGGACAGGGAAAAGGATAAGAATCGAGTCATGGCCGAGAAAATGCAGCGAGTCGTTGATCGGGAGACGAAGCTAGCGAGGAAGGAGAATGGAAATGAGCGGGACGTGCAACGAGTCGTCGATCGGGAGACGGAGCTAGCGAGGGACGTGCAACGAAGGTGGCAGCTCGATCGCGAGCGTCAAAGGCAACATCCTTCGAATCCTGATGCCTCAGACGCGCGCTCCTTGGCTTCTGAGGTCACCGATCTGGTGAAGTCATGGTCGTCGCGGTGAGATGTTGTAGGGTGAGCGCAGCTCCACTGCAGCTTCGGCCACAGCTTTGTGGGATAGGGACGCGGAAGCCAGTGACCGTCCTATCGCGGCGAGCGGATCTGAGGACGCAAAGCCAAGGTCTTGGACGCTTGTTGCGAGATTCACAAAAAAATTACTAGAGCAAGAGGGGCATCGCAGTGCCTTGTCAGCAGCGTCTCCGCTTGAGGCTCTATGGGGCAGACCGAATGACTTACACTGGTATTGCAGTAGGTCGACTATTTAAGGTCCTCGGGTGAAGCTCTAAAACCGCACCTTTTGAGTTCTGAATTACTATGTATGAACCTTGCTACTCTAGAGTCACTTAATTCATGGTGCTTGCACTCCTTAGCCATTGCCCAAACGGAAAATTACAAGTTGTAAGGATTTTGCGTAGTGTGAGTGCTACTCTCGAAAATACAAACAAGATCTGTCAGCGGGACTTTGACACAGAGCTATTGGATTGGCCCAGATGGTTCCTCTGTTTACAGCGAGGACAAGGACGTCCACTATAAAATTGTCCTCTTGATCGACAGAGTCCGTTATAACAACTTCCAAGCACTTGCTAATAGCCAGAGGCACCTACTACACTTTATATTGTGAAAATGATATCGTCATATGCAATTCATTCCGATCTATCTACCGAGCATCGCCGCCAGCCTAGCCTCAAAGACCCCGTCGAGGTCTCATTTCATGGAGCACGACTTTCCCTCCACAGCGGGTATCTTGCACATGCTGGAACAGTTGCGCCTGGTGGAAGAGCCCCAAGGAGCGAACAACTCCACGTCTCGCACTACAATCAATCCGAGTCTGGCTCCCGCTGTCAAAGACGATCGCCCGCCAAAAGGACCTTTTCCATTCTTCGACCTCCCACCCGAACTTCAGATAATGGTCCTCGGCCACGTCGCTCCAAGAGATCTCCAACGCTCCATGAGGACCTGCAAGGCTTTCCAAGATCTCATCACTACCAGCCAGAGGACTCTTGTGAAGAAAAGCATCTACTATACTCAACGGCGTCTTTGCAAGGAACGCAACCACATCTACAACTTCGACACCTCGAAGTACGATTTCTTGGAACTCCTCCGCCGCTTCTTCTCCCACAGAGGCCATCTTTCGGGTTATCGGAGATATGATCACGCGCTTGTTACGGTTTCTGCGGTCTTGGAATGGCAACATCCTGCTCTTCGCAGGCTAATCAAGGAGACGCTCTTCACAAAAGAGCTTAGATCGATCACATCCGCGGATCTTTTGCCTATCGATCACCTCTTGGCAAAAATTAGACGGATCGCGAGGGGACTGGTAGTGTTACATTATGTGATTCATGTGCCAGTACTGCCTTATGTTGGACTCCTGTCCAATTCCGGATGGATGGTGACAGAGATGATGGACCGGGAGAAATGGGTCGTGTCTGCGCATGATCCGGACCTGGAATCTTTCGGCTTCACGAGGGAGAAGTTGAGCGAATGGCATTGTACTGTGACGCGATGTCGACGACACGGCATCCATTTCAGGGAGAAGGGCCATCTTCACGGCGATCAGGATCTCCCTCTGCCGAAATACTTCCTTGCACCCCTTTACGATTTATACGAATCCGCCACGGCATCCGAGCCCGTGGATCCCGCTATCAAAGACTCCTGGCCTGGTCTCTGTACCAACAAACGCTTCTTCGAAATCTTCGAGATCAAGATCTTGAAAGGTGTCCCGGTGTTTACGATGCATAAGGAGGATTTCGAGGTTGCGAGGATTGATAGTTGTGCTTATTTTGGGATCTGTACTGAGCGCGAATGGGTATATGAGTATGTGAAAGAAGTTGTCGAGGAAAAGAGGGAGATGAGTGAGATTGGACGGGCGGCTGTTGCTGAGGAGGTATTCATTTGGTGATTGTGCGAGGTTCTCGTATTTTAGCGATTTTTGGATTGCATTGCTTGGCGTAGGGTTTAGCTTTTGTTTTGTCCCTTTGGAGATATCCCCTGTGCGTCAATAGCTGGCGCTTGGTGTTAGATGGCTGCCGCTTTGCTGTGGTTTGAAGATATGCAGTGGCTCCGTCTCTTGAACGCGGCTTTCACGTGCCAAGTTTCTTGGCGTCAAGGTGAAGCCTTACAGACTCGCAACACTGTCTGGAACAGTGGATCGTGACATGAGCCGCGATATTGGAAAATTTCCAGAGCATGACATATGGGCCTTAGACTCGGTCCAGCTCACCAAAGTACGACAGAGCCAATATCGAGTGTATAAAGACCCAAATACATCATCAATCGTCGAGATAGAGGACGACTGGCGTCTATTCGATTCAACCAGATGTGCCAAAGTCTGAAACAAGATGTAACGCGGCGCTGGCTCGCTCTCCATAGAAGCTGCCGTGAACCTGTTGAATTTAGTCGCCAGAGACACAGATATTACGCGTCTCCAATTTGATATGATCCAATTCCGCAGTCATGCTGTCCATGCGCGTCTGTCCGTGGCGCAGCAGCTCGAAGTTGGATGCTTTCAGCAGGTTAGGGGTTGACATGAGGAACGGAATCCTGGCTTTGGCAGCTCCTAGTTCGGTCCCGGGCTCTGTTCTTGGTCGGTATAAGGGCGCGTTCGCGATGGTAGAGGTGGTGTTCGGATGGTGAGTGAAGTGATGGTGCCTGCATATCGAGAGGTGAGGTACGAACCTCCAGCGGTACCTGTACCGTGAAAGTGTGACTAGGCGCAAGCTTATTTTGCTTGGCGGTTACGTCGGTGGACTGGGTTCGACGGGCCCGCCTTCGCCTTCACTTCGAGACACTCGAGGCGCGTGAACAGCGGCAGGGTACGGACACGCCAGGCAGCACTCACCCCCATCACTCTTCTCCTTCTCCGCCACCCCTTCATCTACTGCCGACACATCAACCACCATCATGTTCCGCGCCCAGGCCAACCCTATGGACGATGCCGGTAAGAGCTTCCCGTTCCCCATGCTCTAGAGAGTTTCACCGGCCTGCTGCGAGATGCGATTCGGATACTAACGCAAAGCACAGTGGTCAAGGCTACCGATGAGAATCTGACCAGCGAGAACTGGGAATACATCCTCGATGTCTGCGATCGTGTAGCTGCCAACTCCGCCGGACCGCAGCAGGCAATATCCTCCCTGATCAAGCGCCTAGCACACCGAAATGCGAACGTTCAACTATATACCCTCGAACTCGCCAACGCTCTTGCGCAAAACTGCGGGCCAGCCCTTCACCGCGAGCTAGCCTCGAAAGCTTTCACAGACGCGCTGCTCCGATTAGCAGCAGACCGAAATACTCATGCGCAGGTCAAGCAAAAGGTCCTCGAGCGCATGGCCGCCTGGACGGAGGAGTTCCGCTCTTCGCCTGAATTGGGCATCATGGAGCAAGCGTACCAGAAGCTGAGGCTACAGCAGCCGAGTCTGATGCCGCCAAGCAAGCCGGTCAAGCGGGAAATCAGTAGTGACGATCGAAGGAAAGAGGAAGAGGAGCTTCAAATGGCTTTGAAACTGAGTGTGCAGGAAAAGGGAACACCTTCGCCTCAGGCTGAGAAGACGGCGAGCAATGGAGCGGCGCATCAGCAGGCGCCAGCACAGCCAGCACCTCCACAGGGTACCACCGCGGCGACAGTAAGCAGAGTCCGTGCGCTTTACGATTTTACGCCTTCAGAGCCAGGAGAACTCGCTTTCCGCAAGAACGATGTCATTGCTGTGCTGGAGTCGGTCTACAAAGATTGGTGGAAGGGAAGCTTGCGAGGACAGACTGGTATCTTCCCTTTGAACTACGTGGAGAAGCTCCAAGACCCAACCAAAGAGGAGCTTGAGCGCGATGCGCAAATGGAGGCAGAGGTGTTCGGCGAAATCAAGAGCGTGGAGAAGCTGTTGGCGTTACTGAGCACTGGTGGGGAGGCTGGTGGTAGGAGAGGCGAGCGAGAAGAAGAGGAGATCAGCGAGCTCTACCAACGGACGCTAAGCATCCGACCGAAGCTGATAGAGCTGATCGCGAGGTACTCGCAAAAGAAAGGTGAGTACCAGGTAGTGGTTCTTGTGGCGTCAGGCTAATGCATCCATCAGACGACTTCACGCAGCTGAACGAGAAGTTCATCAAAGCGAGACGAGATTATGAAGCCTTACTAGAGTCTTCCATGTCGCAATCTCAATATCAGCAGCAATACCCTGTCCGCGCGCGGCAGCCAGCATATCCACCTCAGCAACAACAAGCACCATATGGAGCCCCTCCACAAGTTCTATCGCAAGGATATCCTCCACAAGGCCCTCCACCGGCGGGTGAATATCCACCGCAACAACAGCCATTCGCAGCCCAAAGCCAGCAGCATCTTCCTCCCATGCAGCAAGACCCGCAGCGGTATTACTCGCCTGCTCCTTCAGAAGCTCCTCAGCAGCCTGGGTTTTCAAGTCCATATCCGCAACAGAACGGACCGCTCTCTATAGCAAACGGCCCAGCTCCATTCCACTTCATTCCTGGTGGAATCCAGCCGCAGGGTGCGCCGCCTCAATGTGAAATCCGAAGGAAGCCCAGTCCTGGTGCACCGTCGACGGATGGTCCCAACGATCCCTATGGTGCTGGACAAGGGTTTCAAGGTCAGATCCGGCCGAACAGCATTCACACGCTGAACAGTGGTATCCCACAAGAATTGGCAACGAGCGGCTACGAGTCGCCGGTCGACAACAGACATTCATATCCCTCGGCGCAAATGGTGCTTCCAATGCAACAGCCTCCGCAACAACAACCGTACGATGCCTACCCTCCCCAACCACAGCAAGCACCGCCGCCTCCTCAGCCACAACAAGCTCCATTGCCACAATCCAGAAGTGATCGCGATGGTCTCCCTAGTAGGCAAAGGACACAGAGCTTCGAGTCGCCGTCGAGCATTTATTCCCCGCAACCAGATGGATCGAGCTCGCAACCTCCGCAGCCGCAACAAGCACATCCGCCGCAGCCCAGTGCACCTCCGCCTGCTGTGCCAACAAGTCCTGCCCTGCAGCAACATCAGGCACCCGCACCTTATCAAGCGTACCAGCCATACCAGCAACCCCTTCCACAGCAGCAGTATCCGGGAAGAGTACCTTCGGGTGGGGAAGGCGGTGATCCAGGCGACTTTTACAGATGATGATGAAATCACGAGAGATGAGAGATGGAGAATTTGGGGTCAAGTACCGCGAGTATGGAACCGAGCTGTTACATATGTGTATGTGCATATTTATGCTGCGTGCCCCGAACCATTATCTCTTTTTGGGCGCTGCCCCCGCGGCCACAACAAGACGCCACAGTTACTCTATCAACCTTTTCCAGTGTTACGTGCAACGTGGGATGAGATCTGTGGCTGTACCGATTGGGTATGCAGTGCGTCTCCGAATGGCCACGAAGGAGATTAAATCTTGAGAGGCAACTTAAGCACAGACGAGCGCTCACGGGGCATCTTCACACGTGTCGGCATTCGCACGAGGCTGCTGGGAGTACACGCGTGGTGAATCATGATGCATTATTGCAGTTGACGAGTGATTCCGGCCAGGTTCGGGATAGGCAGCCGGCAATCGGCAAGCCGATTGCAAGATCCAAGTTCGAGATCTGAGGGGTTCTGGTTGTTGGCAGGCGCCTGCTGATGAGATGCGGGCACAGCGGGCGTGCAGCTGAATATGAGCTGGTCGTCCAACCTGGTAGTGAGATCTCGATGCGGTGGTACTGATCACGCGACCAACGGATGCCGACAGATGGGATACCTCTGCCCGACAGTCGGCGATAGCAGCAGCCTCCTTCGGTACTTTGGGCCGGTAAGTAATCGCCGACCATTGTAAGCAGTACCAACAAGCAGCCGCGCAGATGATGGACGTGTTCTGTGTTGTTGTTTTGGAGTCGCGAGGTGGCGTCGATTTCGTTGGCAGACCACGTAAGGTAGATGAGGCTTGCATGATGGACGGTCTGCGCCACGCCGCGTGGGACGAGCATGCTTCCCTGCCTCTGACGATAAGCAGACTGAGGTGTGATAGTGGCTGAGGGGCTACCACGTGACAGAATAGATTGGCGGCGCAGGTGGCCGGATCGGGCAGGATGAAACAGGGCAGCGGAAGGGTATGGCTGCGGCATGTGGTGCGTTGTCAGACCCCAGATACATGTAATAAAAGACAGATGGCATCAGAGGGTCTTCTATACGATATGCATTCGAGCCCATCGACGTCGGAGGCTGAGCCGACGGGCATGGGTAGCAGGTAGGCGAGATAGTAGCCTACTGCTAGTCAGAGGTAGGGTGTTAGAATGATCTGGTGGGAGGGGGCGGCGGTTATTGGTGGATACGGCGGTGCCAAACAAGATTCGGTGCTCTTTCGCGTAGTGTGTGAAGAAGGGCGCTGCAAGGATGCTGTTCTCGCGGGCTCCGTGTGCCGTCGTAATGGAGCATTCTGGTCCATGTAGTTGCGGGTACCTCGTTCGTCTCGTCGGGTCCTAGTGGAATCTCTGTACGTACTGTGCGTACATGCTCTGCTCTGCTCTGCTCTGCTCTGCTCTGCTCTGCTCTGTACATCCATCCGCCTTGCTGCGTTCTTGTCTTGTCTCGTCTGCGTCTGCGTCCGCGTCTGAATCTGCGTCTGCGTCGCTGTTGTCCACCCGAGACCAGAGACGTCTGACTGCCTGCTGCAGCGCATCACCCTCTCCTGACGATTGCATTGCAGAGACTTTGGCTGAGCCGCTCGCCCATCCCTCCCCTCATTCACCACTGCTGCCGCCGCCGTCGACCGGGTTTCCGTTTGCGACTCCTAGATTGCTGGGACTGGGACGGGGACGGGGGGATCTGGTGTCACTGTGTCAGCTGCCGCCATCGCCGCATCCCATACCTTACCGCACCGCACCCGACTCGACTCCGTGACGTTGTTTGTCCATGGCCATTTAACCGCGCGCTAGGGCACGAGTCCGACGGGGAAACGATGCAGGAGCGGCCCAGTGTTGACGACCAGCACTCCCACAACAATCACCCTCATACCCACACCCACAGTCCCTCGTCCAACGATCCCGACTCTGCCGCTACCTCTGCCTCTGCCTCTGCCTCTGCCTCTGCCTCCGCCTCCGCCTCCGCCTCCGCCTCTGCCTCTGCCACCTCCAAGCAGCGCCAGAAGCTCCGAAAGAAGCCGCCCGCCCACCACTCGCCGCCGAGTCGCCTCGACTCCTCCACCTCCCATCCCCATCCCCATCCGCACCCGCATCCGCATCCGCATCTGCGCCGCTCAGAGTCGGCGCGACGGGGTCGAACGTCTCCAGCTGCCTCTGTCTCCCCGCAACGTCCGAACCCAAAGCACAAGCGCTCGCCCACGCTGCAGTCACCGCTACCGCAACCGCAACCGCAACCGCAACCGCAACCGCAATCTACCACTCCGGCTAGCTCCCACGGCGTCGCTACACCTTGCCTCGACCACCACCATCCCGCCCGCCATCCTGATCCTTCGCCAACCGCCGCGACCACCACCACCACCGCACCTCATCTGGCCGGCCAGCTCCTCCTCGACTCCAAGCACCCACGTCTCTCTGTCAGCCGCAAGTCCAGCTACGACCTGCTCGGCCAGCGCTTTGACTCCGCCGACGTCCTGAACAACCTCAACGCCGTCACCTACAACCCCGACTACTACGAGCGCGCCCACGTTCAGCCTGCGCTCCAGCAGCCGCAGCAGCAGCAATCCCCCACCATTCCGCACAATCCTGACGCTTCTCCCAATCCGGCGCCTGCGCGACCATCACCCTCGCACAGCGCCAACCACGAGCCCGCCACAGCCATCGCCAATCCCAACGTGCGCCTCTCCACCTCCTTGGCGGCCACAGGCAGGAGGATGGAGGATATCACAAACGTCAGCGGCGCTCCGAGTCCGCGACAGAGATACAGCGATGAGGGAAAAGAGGGCGGCAAGGCGCTGAAGAAGAAGAGCGGCTTCTCGAGCATATTCGCAAGTCTAGTTGGCACACCTCGAAAGCCCACAATATCAGCCCCAGAGAACCCGGTGCACGTCACACACGTTGGATATGATACAGAGACGGGCGAGTTCACGGTAGGTACACCGACGAGGCTTCAGCAGCGTAATCGTAGCTTGCAGCTCGCGGAGACGTCGAATGTTTGCTGATTGTTCTCGCAGGGTCTGCCCAAGGAATGGCAGCGTACACTTCAGATGAACGGTATCACAGAGCAGGAGCAGAAGAAGAATCCCCAGGCCATCATAGATGTAGTGACGTTCTTCAACGAGAACCAGGACAACAGCAGCGATGACTGGACTTACCACAAATTCGACAACGCGAAGCCACAGGACAGTCCGCAGGGATTGACACCCCAGGCCTATGGCCAATCTAATCTGAGTCCGGGAGGAGGCTATGGTCAAGTAATGAGCCCACCCGCAAGTCCGCGCTTCCCCAAGAACGACGGCGAGAGCTTCGAGAACCCGAGAGCACCACCTCCCGTCCCAAGGGGTATGTCGAATCAGGGATTGGGCCTCACATCGCCAATAAGTCCAGCGTTGAATGGGAACATGCTCCCATTGCGACCAGCGCCCAGGCCACCGGGCAGTCAATCAGCGAACATGGTACCACAACGGCCAGCACCGCCTATACCGATGCCACAGCAGCAGCTCCGAGACGAGAATGGACTGCCGCCTGTACGCTATGCCCCTCCTACAGTGACAGACATTTCATCAAACACGCAACCAGTGCAGACGCGGAGTCGGTCCAATACGGGCCCAACATATCAAGCACAATCGCCGGTGTCATCACCGCAACAGTACCAGCAACAGCAAGAGCAAGCCATGAAGGCCGCGCAGCAGAAGCTCAAGGACGTTTCACTGGAAAGATCGCAATCGCAACGGCAGCCAAGCAACGCATACGCAGCGCAACAAGCACAACCTCCACAGCCGCAGTTATCATCACCTTCAGAAAGCAGACAAGTACCTCATCCTGCTGCCGTAGATCCTCGAGTAGGACCTGCGCCAAGGCCGAGACAGCGTCCACGGCAGTCCATCACCAATGCCGAGGTGCTGAGTAAACTTCAGCACATCTGCAATGCTGCAGATCCGACCAAGAAATACCGGAATCTGATCAAGATCGGGCAAGGTGCATCGGGAGGTGTCTACACTGCGTTTGAAGTCGGCACGAACAAGTGCGTGGCCATCAAGCAGATGAATTTGGAGCAGCAGCCGAAGAAGGACTTGATCATCAATGAAATCCTCGTGATGAGGGACAGCAAGCACCGGAACATTGTCAACTTCATGGACAGCTTCCTCGTCAAGGGCGATCTGTGGGTGGTCATGGAGTACATGGAGGGCGGCAGCTTGACCGACGTGGTGACCTTCAACATGATGTCGGAGGGTCAGATATCAGCCGTGTGCCGGGAAACGCTACACGGCCTCCAGTTCCTGCATTCCAAGGGAGTAATACACCGAGATATCAAATCGGACAACATCCTGCTGTCGATGGAGGGAAGCATCAAGCTCACCGATTTCGGGTTCTGCGCGCAGATCAACGAGTCGCACATGAAGCGGACGACGATGGTGGGAACACCGTACTGGATGGCTCCGGAAGTCGTGACGAGGAAAGAGTATGGCCGCAAGATCGATATCTGGTCACTCGGAATCATGGCGATTGAGATGATTGAGGGCGAGCCGCCATACCTGACAGAATCACCTCTGCGAGCACTGTATCTGATCGCGACCAACGGGACGCCGACGATCAAAGAAGAGCACAATCTGACGCCTTTGTTCCGGGACTTCCTGGGATTCGCGCTCAAGGTCGATCCGGACAAGAGAGCCTCTGCGCACGATCTGCTCAAGGTAAGCTTAGACATACATACCATTTGCCGTATATGGTATTCCTGCATGCTGACACGTATACAGCATGGCTTCATCCAAACCGCCGAGCCGCTCGCCACGCTGGCACCTCTTGTGAAAGCAGCCAGATTAGCCCGAGCAGAGGAGCGCAAGAACAAGGGCAATTGAGCGACTTTTCTCGTATAATATGACATTGACTACTGGCATAGCGAATGCCGCTCCGACTTGTGCGTACTCTGGCCCTCGCGTACTCTGGCTTTCTGGAGCAACAGTCCCGTCCGGGAGCGGCGTTGCTGCTTCCATGTTCTTCGCAATCAAATCGAGCGTCAGCATGCATCTCGACTGAGCGTTCGGTGTGTACCACAAATTTATCTCCTCCATCTCTCGCACATGGGCGCTAGGAAGTCGGATCAGTATCCATCGTTACCAAAAGAAAACCTCGGAGTGGGACAGGGAGAACGCGCGGTCATGGCCAGCAGCTTCTGGTCGTGGCGTAGACAGGCTGCGAATTGACTTTCGCATCGGAGGAGGGCTCCTCCATGGTATGGCTGGGTATGGCTGCTATTGTTCGTCTGGGAGAGTGTGTATGGCGGTGGAGTGAAGCGGGAGTGTGATTCTGGGTAGCTCCAGTTTCTTCAGCATTACTAGGAAGCCCGCCCGTGACAGGAAGCGTGAGGCTAATGTTTTCTTCTGAGATAGATAGAGCTTTTTCTCTGAATGTGAATGATGATGTGGGATGGAAATATCTCCGCACTATCTCTTAGAAGGGTCAGGTGGGCGGAACGGCATACGCACCATCTGCACCGTTCACTTACTACCGCATGTCTCGGAAGCTCGTGATTTTATGAATTGCACAAACAAGGTAGGTGTGGGCGAAGAGGAATGCACGGATGTTGTCCACGGCAAGCCTGCGACGGAAACTGATTCCGCGATTAGCCGCCAAGGCATTTGCCGGCCGAGGGGGCCAGTGAGGTTGGCTGGAGCTCTTGCTGACACCGACCACGTCGCTTTCCGAACTTCTCCATCTACTGCACTCGCATAATCGACCCATTACAATAACCACACAGTTCGCGTACGGATGATTTGATCTCGTTGATCAACAACAACAACAACAACACAGACACTTCCTACTACGTCCCACACGCACGCACGCATACCAAAGAAGGGAAAGAGTGGGGACTCGGGAGATACGAGAGATACAGCACCGGGAGACAATGGCGACGAAGGAGTTCACCTACTCGGACGTGTCTGAGCATACGTCGAAGAAGGACCTGTACCTTGTTATCCACGATAAGGTTTACAACACGAGTTCTTTTGTGGATGAGCACCCGTCAGCATTTTTCTTCTTCTCCTCCGGCGAGCTGGCTGGCTGGCTGGCTGGCCCTTGGGTTCGTACTGATGATTATCTAGAGGCGGTGAGGAAGTCCTCCTCGATGTCGGCGGACAAGATGCCACCGAGGCATTCGAAGACGTCGGACATTCGGATGAGGCGAGGGAGATTCTGGAGGGGTTGCTGGTCGGGAATCTGAAGAGACAGGTAAGAAGGAGATGCGGCAGCCAATCTTCCTCGAGCGGGCACAATGCTAATACGGGTTGGATTTCCAGGAAGGTGACCCAGCCCCCAAGACCGCGACCCAACAAGTCTCGGAGATACGCAAGACTTCCTCTTCCTCCTCCGGCGGCGGGCTGGGTGTGGGTGTCTACGGGGTGATTGTGGTCGGTGCTGCTCTTGCGTACTTTGCGTATCAGTATCTGCAGCAGCAGGGCCAGAAGTCGTAAGAGCGAGCGGGAAGCCCCGCGAGAGGAGGAATACATATCTTTGAGGTGATGAAGCTTCAACATACACCAATTCAAAATTTGTGCGAAGCGGATACACGTGCCTCGGGTCTTAGGGGGTTGCTGATGGTGTAGAAGATGAGAGCTCTCACGCTTTGAGCTTTGCGAGTAGAATGCCGCGCTTTTCCCGCTGCTTTTGTTCATTTTCACACGGGACTGCTTGTGATGGGGCTGAAAAAGGTTTGTTTTCAGATCCGGCATGCTTACCGGGCAAGGGAGATGCTCCGGTGGGTATCTTTTCCTTCCCCCTTCTTCGTCGTGGCCAGCGTATCGATACATTGACCACGATGACAAGCCAGAGATGCCTTTACCTCGGGAGACACTTGGGCAGAGTCAGAATCAGGCGGAGACGAGGATACGCCCAAAGCAATCCCTTATGGCCATTCTTCTTCGTGTGACCATTGGGATTTCTCTTCACAGGACACCTTCCCTTCGTCCCTCACTCGAACTCTTTCGCAATCGCAAGACTTTTTGACTCCCCAAGGCCCTCCTCTCTCTCTCTCTCTCTCTCTCTCTCTCTAACATCATCACGAATTCCGAGCACAGACGACAGGATTACAGATTTTCAGCGAGCCGTTTTGGGAGGATACAATTCTTCCAGTGTTGCGGTTGATTATCGACGCTGTAGAAGGTGAGATGGATGCGTGATGGGGGATTGGGACGGACATAGATAAGATGATCTGGAGCGTTTTGAGCCGTTGAGAAGATTAATCGTCAAGTAAGTTTGCATACCTGGTCGGTCATTTTCTTCGATCGCAACTTCTCGTTCTTTTGAGGTTCCGCTGCATGAGTTGAATGTTAACGGGAGCTGTGATGGCAGGGAAATTTGCGGTCCGAGGAACGGGAAACCTTTTAGGCAGCATTTGACATTCGGTAGGGACTTGTGAGAGGCATCGTTGTTCGGATCACGACATACGAGAACTTTACTGTTTGGACTCCACGTGGGTGTCTTGATCGCTAAGAATGAGAACTCCTAAGGAAACGTTGAATTTTCGCGGTCAGAGCAGAAGGTTTTGATGTCGGACTAGACGGGCCAATATATCAAGGGCGGGAAAAATGCTCTCTCGAGTCATCTCCTGCATCTGTTCTGCATCATTTGAACCAAAGAGCCCCTACTGTTTGAGATAATCAAACACAAAGGAAGAGATCGCGTTCAGAGGGAGAATTGTCAAAATTCAAAAATCATTGCCATTTGATGTATGTTGCCCAGCAAACTCTATCGTGATAAATCTCGTGAAGATGCGCACGCGCATCCTTGCTTGCGCCCAAAGCCACCTGTCCGTCATTATGTGCCACTCCTGCACATGTGAAAACTCCTTTTGCCCGCCCAAACAATCAATCAAATGTCCATAGCGTCGTTAGATCTCGTTCTCTCCCTTTTGCTCGCTGCAATCAAGGCGGGCCTCTGTGGGAGCCGCCTCCGTAGTTACTCCCTCCGGCAGAAGGCGGCCACGAGGTCGGAAGACTGCCGTACCCACCGGCGTTTGGTGGACAGTTGGAGTAGCAACCATACTCCGTGACGGTGGTCCACATGGTCATGGTGCCGAGGTAGTTGGTCACACAGCTAGTAGCACCAGTTGGGAAGGGTAGGAAAGGTGATGTGGCGGGGGAAGTACCAGGAGGCGCCGTGCCGAGGTGCGGTGCTGTGCCGGTGGGAGCGACGCCTGATGGAGGAAGAGTACCGGATCGGAGCGCTCCAGTGTTGCTGAATGGCGTTGAACCAGTTTCTAGAGGAATTGTTCCTATGGGCGTTGGTGCTGTGCCAGTTCCTACTGGGCCTGGAGCAGTCCCTGAAGGTACGAAGCCGGTTGGAAGGGGACCGGAGGGACTGGTGGGAAGAGTTCCAGATCTGTTGGCGCCAGAGTTCGTGAACGGCGAGCCGCTTGATCCCGAGAGAGCCGCAGTACTGACATGTGACGAGACAGGCTGGAGAGGACCATTGCCATGATGAGGAGCTGGGAATGGCACAACTTCTGCAAAGGTAGTACCAGCAGGCCCTGGCGCAGTGCCTGACGGGCCACTCACAAGAGGTGCAGTAGGAGCGGTCCCAGATGGAGCGAAACCAGAAGATGGCAGAGTACCTGAGCGGGGCGCTCCACTATTGGTGAATGGCGTTGGAGAGCTCTCAGTGCTTTCAGTTCCCGATCGAGGGGCTTCGCTGTTAGTGAAAGGCGTTGGAGAGCTCTGCGTACTCTCAGTGCCGGATCGAGGCGCTTCGCTGTTGGTGAAAGGGGACACGGAGGTGCCGAGAGGAGCAGTACCAGATGGAGCGAAGCCCAATGGGGCAGACCCTGTTGGGACAATACCGGAGGATGGCATGGTACCAGATCGGGGAGCATTGGTGTTCGAGAATGGCGAGACGGTGGATGGTGATCCTCCGGAGGCACCACTGCCAGTGAAGAACTCAGTGCCAGTGGATACTCCGGTCGATGCAATGGGAGAGAAAGAGGGAGCAGTGCCTGAGCTTGGAATCACACCTGATCCAGCAAGGAAGGTAGAGCTGGCGCCAAAGAAGCCGGTCGATCCTGCCTCAGACGAGATAGGCACCAATGGACCACCAGAGGGTATGATAAGGCCAGTCCGCGAGCTTGTTAACTCTGTCCCATTTCGAGGAGCATTGCTATTCGTGAATGGTGTCGTAGTTGATGGAAGGCCACCTGACAGAACAGTACCGCTCGCGCCGCCAAAGCCAGTGGAGACCAGGGTGGAAGAGATGGGCGTCAAGCCTCCTGATGCCGCAGTGCCAAATTGACCGGTGATGTCGGTCGAAACGACAGTAGAAGAGATGGGCGTCAGGCCTCCTGATGCCGCAGTGCCAAATTGACCGGTGATGTCGGTCGAAACGACAGTGGAAGAGATGGGTGTGAAGCCACCAGATCCAGCGATTCCGCTTTCGCCCGAGATGCCAGTCGAGTAGATTGTCGAAGAGATGGGGGTCAGGCCACCAGATCCGGCCAGACCCGTGGCGCCGCTGATAGCAGTAGACACGACGGTGGATGAAATAGGGGTAAAAGCACCAGAGCCAGCAATGCCAGTGGCGCCACTGATGGCAGTAGAATCGATGGTGGATGAAATAGGGGTGAAAGCACCAGACGCAGCAATGCCAGTGGCGCCGCTGATGGCATTAGACCCGATGGTGGATGATATAGGGATGAAAGCACCAGAGGCAGCAATGCCACTTTCGCCCGAGAAGCCGGTCGAGAAGAGCGTCGAAGAGATGGGAGTGAGAGGTGCACCCCCAGAGCCTTCAGTGCTGCTCGCGCCACCAGCACCGCCAGCGCCTCCCGACAGCATGTATCCACTACTATAAGCGGTGCCGTAGCTGTTGATGATGACACTTGGCGCTGGGGTCTGAGCCGCACCACCAGATGCTGCAGTACCGGACTGGCCAGCTGTGGCGCCGCTTGTCGAGATCACCGTGAAGATGGAGGTAGACCCAGGGTATGTAGATGTGATGAGACCAGCACCACCACTACCGCTCGCTCCTCCCGCACCCGCCGTCTGGTAGGTGTTGACGTAAGTCGTGGCAGTAGAAGCAAGTTGAGAGCCGTTTTGGTCGTAAGTAACATTGCTGATCACCGTGGTGACATTGTATCCACCTTCGAAGGGGGTCGTCGTGGTCTGGTTCGAGATGGTGGAGTAGCCTCCATTTCCGTTGCTCACATTGTTGGTGTCGGTGTTGGTCACGTTGCTAATCGCAGTGCTTGTCTCTGAGCTTGCGTACACTGTGGTTGCCGATGCCCAAGCTACGGAGAAGGAGGTGTAGTATGAGTAGTACCAGGTAGTGGAATCAGAGTAGTATGTCGAGTAGACCGTGCCAGTGGAAAATGTCGAGCCGTCAGACACATATGTAGAGAAGGATGTGACGCCTGCAACACCGGGGGCGTTGACGAGCAGACCACTGGGACGGACAGCAGCAGGGGTGATGACGGCAATCGAAGTGCTGCTGCCGTCGAGGACCTGCGAGATGGAGCTGCTCATGTCAGATGGAGACACGGACGTTGGATCGGCAAAAGGACCATATTCAGTGTTGGTTCCGGCAGGGTTGGAGTCGGACAGGCCGACAGCTACTTCTTTGAGGATAGCGCTGTCAACACCTTCGGCCGCTACCGAGCTATTGGCACTGCTCTTAAGGAAGCAGTTGTTCGCATCGCCAGTTGCGGCGCCGTAGAATGAGAAGCCTTCGCAGACGTGACCGTTAATACTGGTGTCCACGATGGAGCAGGCGGCGGCGCACTCCGAGAAGCTGCTGTAATGCGTGTTGCTGTACACGTCGCCGTCCGTGATATCGGTATCGCACAGCACCAGGTAGTCGTAGCGCATGGTGCCGACCATCTGGCTGACAGTGGAGTTGTTATCTTCGGGACACCTGAATGCCTCGTTGGTCGGAGATGGCAAGGGGGCGGCGGCCACAGACGAGCCTGCCGGGGCGCTTGATGCAGCAGTAGCTCCGCTTGATGCGTCAGCTGCCTCTGGCGATGAAGCGGTCGAGGCTCCTGATGTGACGGTCACACTCGTAACTTGGGCTGCAGCGGTTCTGGTGGTTGCGACAGTGGTCGTGGTAAGCCAGAACACAGATTGAGTCGTGAGAGAAGCCTCGTTGGTGTATGTAGAGACAATTGTGACTCCGTCATAATCCGTGTGACAGGCACAAGCACTTGAGAAGGAGGTACTCAGCTCGGGATCAGTCGGGGTATCGGTCGAGTCTGGTTTCTGTCTGCGGAACATGTTGAAGACTTCGGCAACCTGTTCGTCAGAGACAGCGCGAGGAGCGTGAGTGATTTCGGCATCGCGCTTCTGGGCTCCGCCGACAGTGACCGTAGTGGTAGTAATTGGAGTTGTGCGGATTGTGGTGTGGTCGGTGACGACCTTGGTTGTGGTGGTGTGGACAATAGTGCTTCCTTCTGTCAGCATTTGTATACCTGATGTGATCCAGCATGGCAATTTACCTGACAGGCGTGTAGTCTGAGACCGTAGTAACGTTGGGATAGTTCATCAGCCTGCGGCAGAAGCTCAGGCCAAACGTCGAGTCGTCCACGAATTTGTAGTATTCGTCATGTGGGTTGCAAGTCATGTCGAGAGCAGCGCGAGGGGCGACATCACTGGTGTCGGACTTGCCGAGAAGGTGCTTGAACCAAGATACAACATTCGAATCAGCTTGTCCGTTCCGCTCCCGTGTCTGGAGTTCCTTCAGAGATTGATGTGTGACGCGGGCGGCCGAAAGGTCAAGGAGAGAAAGGCCGAGGGCCAGCGCATGGAAAGAGCGCATCCTGATGTCCGCTGCTGCTAGCGAGTGACGAGCAAGCGTCGCGGGTGAAGTATTGCCTTGAGCGAATGGCTGTGAGATGTTGCTGTGTGCTGTGACAGTTCTGATGTGAAGGAGCAGCTTGGAATTGCTTTATAGACTGTGCGAGACCAAGGACATTGCAGATCAGCCTCCGATTCGCGTGAAGCCAGCCAGTCTGGAGGCGTCGCGCGTGCTCTGCCTTGCAGAGGCTGGTGAGCAAAGAGCTCTCGTGCAGGTGACGGGTGGAGGAGGTGGCATACGGAATGGAAAGGGGTAGTAGGAGATGTGCGACGATGGTTCGAATGACACTGGCGACCTTGCGCGCGCGGTGAATACTTTTCCCGCCATGATTTCACAAGAGGTCGAGTGATGTTGAGGTCGATCCATTCCGAGAGATTGTATCTCCGGCCTCCTTGCTGGAATTCAAGGAGGGCGTCTCAGTGGGTGCGCTGAGGAATGTCGAGGGCAGCCTCCGCGATTGACAGGTGCCACTACATCCAGGTATCATGAACATCAAGTCAAGACGCAATCGATGCTGATTGTGATATGAGGCCTGCTGAAGAAGCCGGTGGATGCCATGGCAGTAGACTCTCACTCTCCTGGTTCATGGGAAGCCGGCAGGGCGCAGACCACAGCAAAGAGAACTTGCAGTGTCATTGTACCGATTCAGAGACAGGGAATTAGCGTAGATGGTGAGGCTCACTCCGATGCGTGAACTCCGCCCAGGAACGAAGATGTATGCAAGATGTATGCAACATGTCTCGCTTGAGACCGAGCAGAGGAGGTTGAATAAATAAGCTAGTCACGTGATATTTACAAACACGGCAGGTGCAGCGGAGCACCAGGCAACCTCCTGTTCACCCCACTTTCTGCCGACCTATTGTGGAATTGCTCTGCATAGAAATTGCTCTTCACTCGAATTGCCGTCCAAAAGAATTGCCGTCCGAAAGAATTGCCGTCCGAAAGAATTGCTGTCCAGAGTGGCGGCGTTTACGAATTCTTTGCAGGTCAGAGTGGCAGCAGCGGGCTGAAGCGCAGTGAGATGGTGTGGGCGGCGACGTGACACTCCAGGCACATTCTTGGGATGGGAGTGTGTGCGTCTTGTCTGGGCCTGAATCGGCATCCCTCGCAGGATGTGAGTTCCTTCTTCAGCCTCGATCCGGGAGACACTGCGATCTGGGAGATACTGACGTGCGCATTGCGACAGGGCGACCACCTGGATCGTCTCCTCGACTCCGAGCAGCAATCCTATGGCACCGCCGACGACACACACCTCACCCAGCCGGACGAAGAAGAGTTGATGAGAGAGCGCGAGGCATTGGAACATATCACGGCGCAGGCCGCCGAGTGCGTGACTTGTCCTACTCTACTCGGGCCACAGATCGCTGACGTAGGCGACAGTGATATGATCGATGTCTTACACCCAAGCCACGACGATTGGCACCACAATCCGACAACCATGAGCAACCACGATCCTCAATACCAACCGGATTCTACCCATAACGGTGCGGATAACAACGAAGATGGAGAAGAGCAGGAAGCGGGCGAAGCAGCATGGCTGGAGAGCATTCAGTCTGCTGGCTTAGGCCAAGTACAAGCACCTCAGCGAGGCACACTGGCCATGGACATGGGTGTACTCAGGGACAGAGGCCAGCACCAGAAACCGGCCAGAGCTGAGCCCGCCCACTGAAGGCGCCTCCGCCAGACACAGAGCGTTTCTTTTTGTGAAGGCGTGTGCTACGAATGATACCCCATAGCCTGCGAGCGAAAATTTGACTGGGATTATAACTTCCATTCTCAACTCTCCCCACGGAACATGATTTACAATTCTATTGACCCCACGCCCACAGCTCTGTCCGTTCAAAGGCCTTCGATCCCTTTTCTCAAGGTCTACCAGGCGGAAGACCGAACAAAGCTGGAGCTGGGACAGACTGGAGCTGGACGACAATACCATGGATGGTTGAAGCTGATCCCGTACGACCTTCATAGACGACACAATTGGGCTGAGAAGCCACCTTATGGATCGTTCAAAGGATCCTGTCCGCCTTTCACCTCTCCAGCGTCGGTTGCAATCCGGTCCTGCCTTACTCGCCTGATTGCGAATGTCCAGCCGCCTGGCAATACGCCTCGAGCCCGACCTTGATAGAGCTCTCGTCGCATCCATTAGTGATCCCAAGGGCCCATAGCTGCTCGGCGGAACTATCTGAAGATACAGTGACTGAGGACAGAGCCGACTGCATCGACAAGAGATGTTCATTAACTCAAGAGAACCAGACACCTTTAATCTATAAAGCGACAGCGCTCCTTGCGCCGTGTGCTCTGAGCCCCAAAAACTGCATCTGAGCGCTCCCGGTCATTGTTCCATATCGATCTCGTGCAGCTATCCATGCTCACTCATTTCGATATCGGTGCTCACGCGATATCCCCCATCTATCTACGGTCTCATCCCTATCGACCACCTTTATTAGAAGACAAACAATGACCCTATCTTGAGTACGTCCAAGCCATGTACGACTCTAGCTCCTGTCTGGCGGCCGCCATGGACTGCGTTCTCTCTGAGGCTTCGGATGTTCTTCTTTACCCTCTTGAGACCCAGAACGAACTTTACGGCTCTGTTCTAGAGCGATCGAATTCTTAAGGGGAGCTGTATCGGATTCGGGATATGGTACCAACGCGGAGATCTTGGAGCAGTTCACCTCATGAGTATTCATGAATTGTCGGATCCCTCACATCAGCTCGCCTTCTCTCTCTCTACGTCAAGAACTCCGCAGGATTGTTTCGACACCGCGATCTAATGCACTTCAGAAGCGGACGGTATCCAATACTCTCAAAGAGCTTGTTCCTTGATAGCTTGCCGAGCCCGAATGGACGGAAATATATACTTCCATCATTCAAGACGATCTCGTAGAGCTCTCAGATCGTCACGAACCGGTCGTCAATATGCGAGCACACATCTTCCGCATCTGCGGTCTCTGGCACGGTGTGAGCGTTGCTTTTCGAAGTGCTGATCTCTTCTCCAACAGGAATTTACAAGCCCATTCTCCCGGACTGGATGGAAGACCATGAATCCCACTGCGTGCGTCTTTCCCCGGCCTCTCTTCCGACTACGGGACTCAATGTTAGGTGCTGCGCTGCTCTATGTCCCTTTGGAGCGGCTTGAAGCTGTAGACGGACTTCCTAGCGCTGTGGCAAGATCGTCTAGATCGCAGGACCACGTTTTTGAGCGGCAGAAAAAAGCGACTCTGGTAGCCTAGTTGACGGCTTGACGAACTCTCGAATCTCACGGCCATGATACGAACGTACAGCCTATGTCCCTCAATGCAGTGAGGCAGTTTTTTAGCAAGTAAGCTAGCGTAGGTTGCTGTGATAGAGGTGCTCGGAGTCATCTTGGTCTGCGGGCGGTAACGAGCATCATATAAATTTCTGATTCACTGTGGTTAACCTCCTCAATTGAATAGATTGAGCCTGTAGCGACAGTCGTCCCTCCCCGGAGCACCACATTGGATGTACCTTGATTTCTTCTTGATTCCTTCTCGCCACTTTGCGACCAAGTCAGCTAGCAGCTCTCATCATTGAAATACACCCAGCAGCATCTGAACCCACTGCACTCAAAACACTTTCCAGGCAAAAGTTCCGTTTGGGCAGCGTACTTGACGGCTATCGTTCCACTGTTAGTCACCAAGCCACAAAGTAGAACTACTTTCACACTGTTTTCAACTCACTCCCTTTTGGATCAGCAAGTGCGGAACCACCGCCCGACGTCAGGTGTATGTCGACTGTGTACGGAAGCCTGGAATCGATTGAACCGTAGCCGTCAGAGCTAGTGATCGAGGTTGATCCGATCTCCTGGCAGTCGCCGCCGTAGAGTGTGATGTCTATTCCACTCGCCATAACGCCGCATGTTCCTGGACTGGCGGTGCAGCCTGCCGAGACGATTGCTACCATGTTGGCAAGGGCGAGGATGCTTGCGGATTGTTTTGGCTTCATAGTGGAGAGGTAATTTGGAGAGATGTGCTTGACTACTATAAGCGGTATTCACAAGGTCGGATGTAGAGGGCCTTTTATATGCCTTTCGAGTGCACGCAGCTGAACTTCTGAACTGCGAGAAGCATGCACACACTTTTAATGTACCAAAGTCCCTAGTTTCACAAGTGACATTTTTCTGATCCTTCCTGGACACCACTGCAAGGAGTGCTTCTTGGTAGCGGCCTGGAGTAGGCTTCTCTAAGGGACCACAACCAGGATTTGTTTAGCTAAGATCGAGAATAGTCTTGATCCCTCGAACGCTAACGTGTAATGCGAACAGACTACAATCCATCGACTGTGAGAGATTTCCGCCTAGAAAGGCGACACGCTCGTAAAGATGGGATCAGTTCGTCGCAATGACTTGCAAGAGAAGCAGCCGTCTCAGTCTCTCGAGCACCAACACACCGCATGTGAAGAAACGAAAACGGCACTTCTCATGCAAGGTCGAGGTCCCGCGCTTCCTGAGACATGCCGATTTCTTGATCAGTCTTGCAATACATCGGACGATCACTGTATTCGACTTCCTGGTGCGGCTGTAGTCCCGCTCGGGTAGTACCAGTGTCTTCTTCATTCAGGAGGCTCACCGGTCCGGAACGAAGCCCAGCCGCAGCTGAGCAGAGACATGAATGCCACCACAGGTAGGCCAGAAAACATGCCGAGTACCCGGCGAAGTGTTGGTGCACCTCATGTTCCAGCTGTGTACGTCTCTGCATCTCTTTCCACATCCCCATCTCCTCGCTCAGCTCTACAAACTTTCTTTCCTGGTAACATCCCCATCCTCAACCTTCTCCGCTTTCTCACCTTCCGCACCAGTGACAGACCATCTACGGTCTTGCAACTGGTGCTTGTATGCAGGGCTCTTCCATGCAAATTTGACGTTATCGTAAAGCTCGTTGACTTGCTCGAGAGTGGTGTTCTTTGTCTCGTAGATAAGGGCCCAGACGAAGACGACAGCGATCCAACAGAAACCTCCCCAGATCCAGAAGACGTTTGTGCCAAGATTGGCGTATTGTGCACCTGTGAGATAGGGTGTGATGAAGGACAGGAGCCAGTTGAAGAGCCTGTAAAAAGTCAACATCGCTGTTGGTATATTAGATTGGAACCTTCGAGAGGGTTACCAATTTGAGGCAGTTGTCATCGAGAGACACTTGGCACGAACTTTGAGAGGGAATATCTCTCCTGTAACGACCCCTTCGTAGATATCAGCAACCTTTACAGGACTTGTGGAAGATCGCAAAGCTTACAGGCTCCTGGCCCAAAGGTACTGGCGAAAAAGAAGATGTAGATGCTATTTCAACCTGTCAGTACCAGTCGTTAGAAGGCGATGCGGCTTTTCGTACCAGATGAAAGCAAACTGCGCTCGAGCAGAGCTGTTATTGTCTTGATTCGTTGCCACTCCCAGGACTGGAACGCGGTCAGTACAGGTGCTATTCGTTGTTACTAGGGAGTAGACATACTAGCAACAAGGTATTGCGAGATGCCCATTCCCAAGGCACCGATAAGAAGGACGGTGCGACGTCCCAGTGCATCAATTGCCCAGAGACCTGGAAACGTGCTGACGACGTTCACGACATTTGTAATGATTTGGAGAATAAATGGAGCTGGCAAAGCTGGTCCGTAGGCGCTGGAGAAGTACGTTGTGCCATAGTAGCTGTGAAGATTGATGAGTAATTATCTCCAGGCTTGAATGTGACGAGGATGAACTCACAAAATGAAGTTGACACCGACAAGCTGTTGGAGACATTGAAGACCAATACCCGTAAGCGTACGCTTTCCAATATTCCCACGGAAACAGTCGATGTACGAAGAAGAACCGAGACTCTTCTCATATTCGTAGTTCCCTTTGATCTCTTCAAATTCCGCCTGGATCGCTGGGTGGTCGGCGGGAAGACGGCGCAGGCGTGTGAGTGACTTGATCGCTTGATGGTCTTTCCCGCACTTGATGAGGTATCTTGGTGTCTCGGGCAAGAAGGCCAGTCCTCCGCATAGAATGAAAGCCCATGCAAACTGGATGCCGAGCGGAATGCGGTATGCACTACTGTCTGAGCGGTTCTCGGTACCGTAGTTGACCAAAGCTGCTATGAAGAGGCCTAATGTGATTGCCAATTGATAGGCTCCGACAATGAAGCCACGAATCCATTTGGGCAAGGTCTCGGATTGAAACTGCGACAATCAATATATTTCTATCATCGTCACATCGAGCCTCAATCTTACCATTGGCACCTGCACCGACACCAGCCCCACTCCCATTCCGGCGAAGAAACGTCCCGCGATGAATGTCGACTTGTGAAATGCACCAGTCTGGAGTGCGACACCCAGGTTGAAGGGAATCATGGCTGAGACGATGATGCCCCATTTGCGACCCAGTATGTCGGCAATGATACCGGCCAGAAGCGCACCGAAGAAGGTACCGACTGATAGGATGGAGACAATGAGGGAGATCTCGCTGGACGGAGGCGTACCAGGATCGTTAGGGAAGAATTGCTGCTTCCAGGCGGTCATGTTCTGGATACCAGCGATCGTTCCTGGAGCGCATGTCAGTCATTAAGTCTAAGGAGAGTCGTCGCTTCTTCAGGCGGACATGCTCACCTGTATCGTATCCGTATAGAATACCTCCAAAGGCTGCGAAGAGGCCTACGCAAATGGCAGGCCAAGCGGCGCCTTCTTCGCCTTCCGGCCTCTTGAGGAGGAGGCCCATTGCGGATTATCCTGCGGCTGATGTTGATTTGATAATGAGAAGTGAGAGGACAAGACGAGATCCGAAAAGATCTTGTTGAGGAGAAGAAGGCGATGAGGCTAAGAAAGACGTCGAGATGCGGTTACATGTACATGTAATCTCTAGTCGCGTGGCATCACGCGCACACCGAAGATTAATGGCGGGGCTTCGAACGCATTGTCTGGCAATGATCGTCATTTCATACCGCGGAGGGATGAAGTGTATTTCGACTGCAGGAGAGATCTTAAGCATCGCCTCCATCTTCTCTCTCTTTCTTGTGAGATGCACAAGTCGGTCCGTAGCTAAGACACACTGATTGGATACTAGGTGCCCGCAATCCCGAACTTGTTTGGAACCTGGTGTCGTGTAGAAGCGAAGAGATGGGGAAGCAGAGTAGAGAGTTGAGATGAAGTCTTCGGGATCTTTCTCGGTGGAATCGTCCCATCAGTTTTGGCTGGCGCCAATCTGCTCCAACTTAGCAATTGGGTGACGCTCTGCTGTACCCGAGCCTCGTCAGCATAGTGCAGAATCACGATTCAACGATCTCCACGATCTTTACGAGTGTTGAGGACGCAGGGAAGGAGACCGCTTGCTGCGACTATAGTATTCAACACACGTTCTCATGCCCCCACGATTTCTCGAGCTCGGGAGCCCACCCTGCCTTTCATCTTATATTGACTTCTCCATCTCAACTGCAGTGAACGATCAGAAAAGAAACGCGAGTTGCGAGAGACCGATCAATTCGGGCTCAACATCGCGCGCCGGCAAAGATCGGTCCAGACGAGGAAAGCAATCGAGGTTGAACAGACTTACGATTAAAGTTATTAAGAATCGTTTAGCTTCTTTAGTTCGAGCCAGACTACGTTTACGATCTTCTATATTTCGCTAAGCTAGTATACTATATATAAGCCGTAGAAACCTCACGCCGCCGTATCTCCAACTTGCCATTCGATACAATCTTGATTAATGATCCCGCCTTTCTTCCAGAAATCATTGAGACCGGGATGCGGATTGTCAGCTCTGGTCTGGCCTGTAGAAGGCATCAGTTATAGCGCAGACTCGCGCAGTAACTCCACGTGCTTACAATCGTTTACCACCTGTAGGAACTTGGAGATGCACCACTTTCCCTTGTCTTTCTGAAAGTCCACAGACTGCGGAGCTCCAGAAGCGCAAGCGTCGGCTCGGAACTTCGCTTCTATGTAAAGCTCAGTGTCTTTGTTGGAGGATGGGACCTTCCATCGATACTGCCCTTGTCCAGCTAGAGAGACAATGAGTAGGTGACACCGCACTTTTCAAGGTTGCCACATGCTTACCGAAGAACTCGTTGCTAATGCTTGAGATGGAACTGGTCTGCTTTGCGGTCCACTTCTCCTTCGATGCTGTCTTGCAGAACGACGTCACCTTGTCTTCGATGTCCGACAGTCTGAAAGCCGCTCCTCCACTGAAGCAGGAAGGCGATGCAAGAACAGGTGATGCTTGTGTGAGAGTTCTTGTTACAGAAGCTTGTGGAATGGTCGTCGGTGGAGCAACTGTAACCGTGATTGGAACAGCCAGGACAGACTGAAGGTACACAGTGAGGATTGAGACGTCTTCTGGATCCGCCGGTGGTACATTCCTCAGGGTGGGACCCGGCGTTGCGATACCGATCTGCTGATCACTTGTCTGAGTACTGCTGCTCGTATGCTCGTCGATCGCTGAGCTGAGAAGTCCGGGCATGAATTGAAACTCGGTCGACAGCCTCATACCATCGAACAAGAGACCAGCAATTGCTAGAGTACCAGCTGTGGCCATGGCAGCCTGGAATACGGCTGGGTCACTCAAGGCTTGAGGAAGTAGAACCAAAAGATCTTTACTGGCTGGATCGATGCTGTTCGTGATCAGGCCTCTAATATCGTCCAGAAGTTGAGATCGAGAACTCTCAGGGATAGCGCAAGCCAAGTCAGTCCTTTTCCCGTTGCGCTTGCCGGCGGAGCAGTACTGATTCGCGGCATCGATAATCTGATCTCGCAGTTTGAAAGTGATGAGGACGCCAAAATTGCCGCCGCTTGCCGTCGCTGGAGGGGCGCTAATGCTTAGCTGTGCCGTTGCAACGACAGTCATTGTCTGGAGCTGCGAGGATGGACCAATCCTCGTTGTCTCAGTTCGAGTCAGAGGTGCCCCATCAAATGTTGGTTGAGGATGCGCTCCTGCCCAGCAAGTCTTCGATGAGCTGTAGATAGTGGAACAACTGGCCGCAATTGCTTTGACTTGTAACGGATTGGAGGCCACTGCACGCCGAGAGGGCCGTCCAGTCGCCGGAATTTCCCTTTTGCCCGCGGTATGTACGCCGATATTGCAAGTACTGGACACCGGATACATCTGCATGGAGCAGCTTGGCTCAACAGCAAGTTCCCTGAGTATGGATGCGTCTCTCCGTTGAGGCGGAGTTTCGAGTTCGAGGCGCCTGGCAGCGACAGTAACAATTCTTGTTGTAGCCCTCTCAAGTCTGTATCCAAAGCCAGCCTTGAAGAGCAGCGGCAACAAGAGGCCGTAAAGGAGCCAGCCAAACATCATCCCAAGCAGCGCTCAGAGAGAACGCGGAAGAGGATAGCAAGGCCGTGAAGGTTGTGATCGCACAGATTGTGAACCGCCTGCACTCAAAGTAAGCAATTGGAACTGAGATCAGAGAGTTAACGTCGCTGGGCTTGAAGAAGGGATAAGACCTGCTGCAATTTTTTTGAAGACGCCTCCAAGATCATGCTTCAAGCTCTGGATGGAGGCGGTACTACTGGCAGTCGCATTGGCTGAATTTGACGGAATTCGAGTTGAGCTTTGGCTCCTACGTTGTTTTGGTTTGTCTAACGGCAACTGGTAAGGGTATAATCATGCCAGTGCTCGCTTGCCTCTTCGGTTGATAGTTTTGGCATAAGACTTACCGCAATGTCACTGTTCCAAAGGTGTTGTTGTCGCCAAAGCCGAAGACTTGATTCGAGAGATGGCACGGTTTGGGTTCCGGCGCGTGACGCCGACGCATACATAAACGGACAGATATCTAGTTCAAGGGGTATGCCGCGGTGGTGTCTATGATAATATGATGTGCAAGTGTCAAAGTATGTTGTAGGCGCCTGCGTGCTGCAAGCAAGAAGTGTAGTCTACGCCGCATGGGCGCCAAGTTCGGTTCCGGGGCGTTCACTTCCGGTTCTTGTCGAATGGCTGCTGGGTTGGAGACTGTGCCGTCGAGATCTGAAGCAATATCTCGTGTGGGAAGCGCCTGGGAGTGATCGATTGGAGCGCCGCCCATCACAGAAAACCAATCCAGCTCCGCCGGCAATATGCAAATCAAGAGCATACTCAACTCCAAATCTTCGCACTCTTGTTAGTACCGTTTCAGTCATGGCGTTGTTGAACAGCCTTGTGCAGAATTCGTTTGTCGCATTTTTGCTTCTGGCACCAAGAGCACTCAGTGTGGGCTTGGACGACATTTTTCAAGTTACCAAAGGCACCGCTGAAGGTAGCTGTGATCGCTACCGAAAGGGCATTGGCAATGGGATGCTGGATACCATCTTCGACGAGACCCAAAGAATGAATACCAATGTCGTCAAGGCACTGGAACTGGAGCCTCGAGCTGGCAGCGACGATGCCCGCAAGCTGCTACGCACGCTTTTCGGCGTTAGTTCAAGACCTGATGGATCCTCGCAGCAGCAAGCCCTAGAGGGCGCAATGATCACCCAGATCAAATAAGTAACCCATATCACCCTCAAACCGCCATCAAACTGACCTAAGGTGCACAAGTTGGTTCCAAAAGGTCGAGAAAGAACTGACTGGCTCCGCCGGCTGGACACAAAAACCAGAGTTATACTGCGACAGTACATGGATGGCCTATACTCCGATGGACCAAAGGCCAGCTCTAGATACCCAGGGTCGGCCGATGTTGGACGACAAAGGCGGACAGCTCTCTGTCGCGGAAGGGCTTATCCGCAAGTTTGGCAAGGATTATGGCAAGCTCCAAAACAGCATGAAATGTCGTCCATCGGCTAACGCTCCACAGACCCAGGCGAGGTTTGCGAGGCACGACGTAATGCCTATGGAGTCCAGTTTTAACGTGAAGCAGGTACACGCTTACTGGATGGCTGCAAAGAACGATTACTTGTTGGTTCCGAAGTCTGCATTTGGCGACACGCCATTTCCGAGTTATCCGTATCGACGAAGGCTTCCCAACTTACTGTGCCGAGAAGGATATGAATGGCTGGACAGTCGACGCTGGAGACGTGACAGCAATAGTCCTGTGCCCCAATGTTTTCAACAAGGAGGTCCACGACAATATCCAACTGAGTGCGCAGCCTTTGGGGACCATACTGGACACGATGGTTACGCGCTCAATAAATCTGTACCATGAAATGTTCCATCTTGCCTTCCCGGATAGTGAGTCCACGTCGTCAGACTTTGCATGAGCCGAGCTGATGAAAATCCGATAGGTCCTGTTATGCAGTCACCCGATGCAATACAGTGGTTGGCTAAGAAAGGGGCGGGGCATAAGAACAAGAAGGGTTCAGCCCCTCTGAAAAGGTAGTGCCACGCCCTGCGTGAACATAACTCAGCTGACTTGCAACAAGTTGGCCCCGTCAAAAGTCTGCCTGGAAACTCGGCAAATACAACACTGATGGAGCAATCATGTGTATGTATCTGGCATTGCATGATATGGCCGAGCCCGTCGCTGCGAAAGCAGATCTCGAAGGAATCAAAGATCCAGAAACGTATGCCTGGTTCGGTTTGGCTCTGTACATGACGACGGAGGGGAGAGATCACCAAGACTGGTCGACTGGAGCATGTCGGGATCACGGCTCGCCTCCACGCATGGTGACGGTGACGAAGGGTATTATGGGTCGGCAAGCGCAAGCGACGCCGACTCCCAGTGCAGGCCAATCCGAGTAGTGTTCTGAACGAGTAGGTCTCATAGGTTCCATGGCATTGTGGACTGTCTATCTCTTTCAAGGGACTTGAGAGGGCTCTGCCACTGCTGAAGCGATCACCAATGTGGGCCCTGTTGAAAGACCCCGTGTAGAGACTTGGTATCGACAATTCCAGCGTTTTCAAGCCGGTGTTGAGATATACCGATCATTGTCTCAGTTTGGAAAAGGTTTTCATCTTCGCCCTCATCGTCTCGCTCGCGCATCCTGGCCTTGTGAATTGTCTCCACTTTAGCACTTGTCCAAGAGAAAATGAATCGAGCGGTGACAGTTGGGCGGCCATCAAGATTCCTCAGCCCGGCCAGCCAGCACCACCTACCTGGTGCGACGTAGTTGGAAACTTGTCGTGCACCAAGGAAGTGCACATTTGATCGCAGTCCTCTTTCGAAGGCTACTCGCTGGGCCTCGGACATTGTGACCTTGAAGTGAAGGTCTCGTACCTCACAATATCCTTCAAACAGCGCGTTTCTGCGCCTCTCGCGATTTCCTAGGAACATTCTTTCGCCCCTTGAGGTTGAAACGGTGCCCTGGCAGACCTTCTCGAGGAACTCCTTGAGGTTCTTTGCGCAGGTACTGGAACGATATGCATCGAAGTACGAAGCGTCGGGCCACTCTGCATATCGATGTTAGCTTTTTGCAAATTACAGCAGATGATGGGTGAGAATTGTACTGTGGATGATACACAGGGTCGTTGGAGCCTCCTCCAAACGACCCCAACAGGTGCCAACCCGTCCATCTTGAGACAGGTCATTATAGGTGGAGGATTCTGTCGTTTTGGAGGCGTATATCAATTCTCTCATTATGGCACCCTCTGGCGTGGTCTCATCCTGGAGATGGCAGCTTTCGGGCACCTCGACCCAGGTCCAAGTTGTCAAGCAGCGCTGGATGCTAGGTAAAGAGTTCTTCGAAAGAGGCCAAATCAGTTTCGAATATTCCGCGACGCCGTCTGGCAAAGTGAAGAGCTCTGATGGCGACGTCCACATGTCGCAGATATAAGGTGTCGCACACCGGCTGAAGAGTTTGTTCACAAGTCGGAGACTCTTAATACTCGCTATATCGTCCTTGAGTTTAGCCACGATAAGGTCGATAATCTCGACTGGCAGGTGGAAGGCCTGACTGTTAATCGTGATGTCCATGGTCGGGAGTACACGTAGCACGCCTCGATAATTGATAAAGCTAAAGAGGGAGGATAAGATCGGTGCGGGATCTCGATGTCTTCGACTTTTTAATAGGGAATGCAGCTATACGGCGTAGAAGCTACCTCGGATAACCGATGCAAGCGTCGGCGGCTACTAAAACCCTATAATGCCTAAAAGAGCGCCTCGGAATTATCTATTAATACTCTTTATGAAAATCTATATATCGTAATATACGGCTAAGAAGTAGAATATTAAAGAGAATAGGTAGAGAGATAGAAAGAGAGAAGATACTCTAAAATTACTACTATATATACTAGACTAAGTAGAAACTAAGGCTTCTAGAAGGAAACTAAGCGAAACTAAGAGAAACTAAGTAGAAATAGTAAACTAAGTCTTCTAGAAGGAAACTAAGTAAAAAGTAAAGCTTTTAGAAGGAAACTAAGCGAAAACTAAGACTTCTAAGCGAAAACTAAGTAGAACTAAGCTAAAACTAAGGCTCCTAGAAGAAAACTAAGCTAAAACTACGACTTCTATAAGAAAACTAAGCGGAAACTAAGACTTCTAAGTGAAAACTAAGTAGAACTAAGCTAAAACTAAGGCTCCTAGAAGAAAACTAAGCG